>QGSO01000230.1:806432-1193545 GCA_011037825.1 Carya cathayensis | reverse complement strand
GACTTCCAACAGAATGGACCCTTAAGGAAGAGCTACCACCAGTGGTAATTCAACCTAAAGAAGATCTTAGTTATATCAAGCAATTCATGGATGGAACTGTAAAGATATCCTTTGATACATCTAGTTCTAATGGAAGAAGAAATTCTTTCGCTGGATCTAGATCCTCTGTCAGTTCGGACCCAGGTATTCGAGATGCGAATATCAACAGATATCTGGAAGAACAACGTTCTTCTCGTCCGGTTTTTATCCAGGAGTTTCAATCTACCGTTACTCCAAATAACCAAGATCCAAGGGATCTAAAGTTGAAAGGGATTTCAACTCAGTCCCAGGTTACATCTGCCATGTACTCTGCAAAAGATAAATCCATACAGGAAGAAGCACAGGAGGAAGAGGACAATTCTTTGTCCCCTACCGCTTCTGATATGGTCGCTCCAGTTCATCATCAATTATGTATGATGAGCAGGACGAATTATCTTGATCATGAAACACTAACGCATGATTCAATTGACTTAGCTTCTTTGCTTGCTGAGTTTAAATCTAAAGAAAACCGTAATAAGAGAAAATCTTATTGCAAGATTTATTCATCTTCTGAGAAACAGAGGATTCGTAGAAAATGGATGGATAAGATGGTTGCCATTAACAAACATATCTTATTCTTTGATTTTCTTGAGAATCATTATGCTTCTAAGAAGGATGATTCTAAAAAGAATTTAAATGTTTTAAAAACAAATTTTGTTAAAGAAGAAGGCAGGACTGTTGTTAAAACCAGCCACCCACCTTTGGAAACTATCTTGATTTCTCACCAAGGAGTTGAAATAAAAGCCTCTCCTTTTAAGATTTCAAAACCAGGTGAAAATGTTTTGCTCGAAACAAAAAAGATTATTGAACAAAACAATTTTGTTAACCAATCTCTCCATACAATAGGTCTACAACTAGATCGTATCGAGAATATGGTTGAAACACCTATTTTCCAAAAACCTGCCAAAACTATTGAAAAACCTTTGATTATCTTACCAGAGAGAAGGCCAAAAATTGATTTTACACCGGCCGATAGCACTCTCGATAAGGTTAATCGAATGCTTGCTAACATCAAACAAGAAGTTAGTCAAGAAGGACCCTCTGTCAGTGCTTTAAGCAAAGACAGCAAAGGGGTTAATTTTGATGATTCTTTTTCTGTGAAAACTTTGGATGAGGATGGTTTGTCTGAAGAAACCTTGTCTGATAATTCCTTAGTACAGAAAATAGACTTAATTCAAAATGGTTTTCAGGATCTTTCTCTGGAAAGACCCACGGTTGCCAGACTTTATTCGAAAGGACCTACTCCCATTGGTCTTACGAAAAACTGGTATTCCAGACCAACACCCCCTGACTTGCAGTTTGAGGATAGAGGTTTCCAGTCTCAATTCTCAGTATCTGCTGACCAAATGTATGAATGGAATATTGATGGATTTTCTGAGCAAGAAATCCTCAATACTGTCCAACGTATGTCTATGGTTGCTAATGCTTATATCAACAACAATCTTAGCCAACCTAATATTGTTGATATCCTGACCAATGGATTCTCAGGCATGCTTCGTTCTTGGTGGGATAAACATCTTACCGACGCGGCAAGAGGTGAAATCCGTTCTGCAGTCCAAAAGACTGAAGAAGGTTTACCTGTGTTTAACGAGACCATAGGGCAAGGGACGCCCGATGGAGTCAACACCCTGATTTATACCCTTATAAAACATTTTGTTGGAACCCCATCCAACATAACTAATCGAATCTCTGATTATTTGAATAATTTGAGATGTAATAAGATGTCTGATTACCGTTGGTATAAAGATGTCTTTATGTCCAGAGTTATGCTTCGGGATGACTCTAATATGCCTTATTGGAAAGAAAAATTCGTGGATGGATTGCCTCGTTTGTTTGCCATTAAGGTTAAGGATTCACTTACTGATGCCTCGGGTTTACTGAATTATAATGATCATACTTATGGTGATATCATTAGTCTTATTCAGAAACTTGGTATTAGCATGTGCAATGATCAAAGGATGATTGCCCAACAGATGAACGATAGAAAGAAAGCCAAATATGAAATGGGAAATTTTTGTGAACAATTTGGCCTTCCTCCTATTGCGCCATCTCGGCAACATAAGAAAACTGTAAAAAAATTTTCCAAACCTCGTGGGAGTTACAGGAGAACACCCCATGATGAATTTTATCAAAAACCAATTTCAAAATCGGTTTCCAGAAAAAAGAAACCTTTTCAAAAATGGTTTTCTAAAAACCCTGCAAAGGGAACTTGTTTTACTTGTGGCAAGAAAGGACACTTTGCAGATAAGTGCCCCAAGAAGCCCAAGCTTAAGAAAAAACTTAATGAGTTGCATATTAATGCCGCTGACCAATAAGATCTGTTTCGACTCCTCGAAAATAGATCTCCTATGTCTTCGGATAAGGATGAACTAAGTTCTGATGATTCAAGTTATCATTCAGACTCTGATCATCCCAACTCACCAAATATTAAGTTTGGTTGTAAAGATTCTTGTTGTAATCCTGAACGAAAAACAATCCATGTTTTAGGACAGGATCCCAATGGGAAAAGAATTTTAACCAAAGAGGAAGAACATGAGAACATGCTCTTATCTCTTATTGCTCAAATTGAGGACCCTGAGCTGAAAGAGAAATATCTCATACAGCTTAAGAAGAATATGACTCGCAAAGAGCCTACGTCTTCAGGGAAGATTTCTTTTGAAGAAACTTTGGGACGTTTTCAGAAACACAAACCCAAAGATATTTCTATAAAGGATTTACAAAATGAAGTTAATCTTGTTAAAAAAGAAATTTCTGAACTCAGAGAAGAGGTTAAAACCCTTAAATCTGAAAATACTTCTTTCAAACAAGATTTATTAAAAATACAAATTGATAAACAATTTGATCAAAATCCTTCAGGCAATGAATCAAATGACTCAGACCATTCTGAACCTTCTGCTAAGGATGTCTATGTCCTCCGCCATTCTGTTCCACAGAAATGGTTTTGTTTGATAGAGATTATTGTTGCTCGTAGTTTCAAATTCTCTGCTATTGCCTTGATTGACTCAGGTGCTGACTTGAACTGTATCCGCGAAGGATTAGTTCCCACTCAGTACTTTGAAAAGTCCGAAGAGAATTTATTCTCGGCAAACGGATCTAAGATGAAGATTCGTTGATATGGGTCTACTGCCAGGTTTCATGTTAAAACCGGAAGTTAGAACATTCAAAGTTAAAACAGACAGAACATTTGCGTCATACAAATCAACCATCAAGTCAGGATAGCAATCAAAATGAACTGGACCATCCATAAGAGAAGTCTGAACTACTCCTAGGGCACTGTCTTCAAAGTCCATAAATCTACCATCACGTAAGCATAAAAGAACAGAAGCATTGATACCTTTTCTGATTAAAGGTTTCACTGCTACTTGAACAGATGCAATATGCATAAATTTAAAACCTTTTTCTTTAAAAGATTTTATTAATTCTTTTTTAAATAATACGCATTGTTCTTGCGTATCGGATATTGAAAAAGTCTGTTCCACAGTTTTTACCTGGGACAGAGTTTTTGATTTGAAATTAAACCAAGACTGGTGATATAAGGAATTAACCTTGATCTTTGGCATATGCCATTGATCTATATCATCAATCCCAGTCTCATTTTCTGAGATTTCACAATCTTCTTCGTTAATTATATCAGGAGGCAAAGCCGACCTGGAACTAACTGATGAACTAGATCTAAACATCTTGTTCATCTTGGTCACAACCGAAACAAGACTCGGGGTCCTTCCTAGACTTAGGTCAATACTACACCCAGCAACAACCTCCGCACATACCGGAGGGCCACAACTGTTATATTATAATATATGTTATATTATAACGGTTAATTGAAATAGCCAGTTGAGAAACCACTTCCCTTTTAAAACAAAAAAAAAAAGAGAGAGAGAGAAACCACTTCGGCTATCTAGGTAAAAGGAAAATTGTATTCCTAGGCTGGTCTCGAGCCGCACACCTACTAACGTGGCAAAACCGGTCTGAAGATAAGTTCTCTCAATCAATTAATTTTGCACTATCCCTCCTGTTGCTTTCCATTTTCCACCCCCACCGTGTGCAATTCTCAAGGAGAGAGAGAGATCTTCTGAGAGGAGAGAGATTGAGAAGAGAGAGACGTGGAGAGATTCAAAAATGAAGAAATGAGATTCTAAGGAAATGGGAAAATAGTAGAGGTTAGATGAAAATAAAATCTGATCTGTCAAAAACAAAGTTGCTGTATAACATGACTCTGTCTAAAAACCAGGCTCCTACTAGGGCTACAGTGATATGAGAATTTCTATGGAGAAGTATAAAAATTATTTTTTTTATTTTGTATTTTTTTAAAATATTTTTAAGTATTAAAAAAATTTCCCAAAAAATCATTTAAAAATAATTTCTTAATACTTAAGTAAAAAATATGAAAAAACTAAATAAAATAAAATAAGAATAAGTAGCTTTTATAGGATGCATATCGTTTTCCAAAGTCATATCCAGGGAGCGCAAATCAGTACGAAAATCAATAAAAAATATTTGACAAATATAAAAAAGAAGAAGATCTTGGTCATCATGTAAAACAAGAAAGAAGTCAACTAATCATGTTCATTGAATAGCATTGTTTTGTTTATCACTATCGGCATCAGTCATGACAGCTACTTCATTATTAGTTTAATGAATAATTAAAATATAATCCTCTTGCATTTTGATATGTATGATCTAAGAAAAACATGTCAATAGGGTACTAGCTAGTGGTTACGTAGTATTAATTAATGACTTTGAAATTAATCCATTGGATTTATGAAAATGAATTAATATGAAAATGAATTAATTATATTACAATAAAAATAAACTTTTGTTATCAATTTATTGTAACGAAAATAGTATTTGTAACTAATTTTAGTTGCGAATACTATTTTTATTGCAATAATTAGTTGTAAATATTATTTTCGTTGTAATAAATTGACCACAAAAACTTATTTTTCTTATAGTTAATTAAAATATGTCAGAAGGGTACTAATGGATAGGTAGTGTTAATTGATGACTTTGAAATTTAATCCATTGAAATTGACCGAGTGATGACCAATAAGAAAACTCTAATTATTAAGTAAAAAAAAGAATAATAATTATTATTATTATTTTTTTTAAAGAACGGTCATTAGCACACTAGATTTATCCTCTTCCCAGGGAGTACTGATTATGATAATTTAGAAATAATACCTCTTGGCTTAGTACTAACGTCGTTAATAATTCCTTCATGCTTCGTTGGGCTGGTTTTGGGGAAAAAAAATATACATGTGATCCAGGTTGTTCACAAGATGCAACATTCCATCTCGGCAAAATTAATGAACAAAGAAATATTGCCATTTCATTCATTCTCAATGAATGAGTCATCGTTTTCTTTAGGGCTGTACCATATCAACCGGCGAAATTGGTCGGCATTGACATGAATAGGCTGTTGGAGCACAGAATTGTTCGATATTGATAAAGAACCAGTCGGATGGCAATAAAAATTTCTTAAAATCGACATTGGCAGATTTAGTACCGGTTTGTTGAACTTGGTTCAAACCGTTGAATTGGCTAATTAAATAAATATATATATTTTTATATATTTTAGATAAAAACGACATTATTTTACTTAAGTTTAAATGAAATGTCATTATTTTAGACTTAATGTATATAAAAAAATATAAGCAAAACATTAAATCAAAAGCTTTATTTTATACTTTAACATCCCCCTCCCCTCTTCTTCTCCAATCTGATCTCTCTCTCTCTTAGGTGAAGCGTCACTCCATTGCTGATCGAGAAACCATCGAGATTGGCACGGCTAGTATTCCTCCTACCCAACGGCCAGTTTGGTTGACCTTCCTCTCAAAATCTTTCCTATTGGTTGGTTTCACTTGGATTTGGATGTGTCTATCTATTTTAATATTAAAAAATATTATTAAAAAAAGTTTTATTTATATACAGATGATATACTTTTTTATTATTAATATAGTATAATTTAATTTGTATGATTTTTTTAAAATGTTATTTTCTAATAGGTATAAAGGTCTTTCAGACCACTAATATGACATAATTTAATTTTTAAAAAAATAACAAATTAAATATCCCATGCAAATAGTGTAAAAGGTGTTTATACCTATTAGATATTAGTGAGGAGGATATACCGTATGATGGCGTGGACAGTGTATCCTCCGCACTAATATAAAAGTCTTGATAAATTTTAGTCTACAAAGAAAAACTGAACAAAAAAGTTTGAAAATTGTCAAAGTTTGATATGGTTAACTTGCTTGCAAATAAAATGACTCAAATTTAAATCTTGTAAATAGTGTAGATAACGTGTCTTCCGCGTCTATATAAAAAACTTAAGAACTGCTTTCATCTATTAAGATATTTAACACAAAAGAACTTACAAACCGACAAATTAAAGTCTAGTTTCATACATTTGACTATAAAACAAATATGACATATAACATTAGTTCACGCCCATTTATTTAATATCGGTTTGCAATGCTAGTTTTCTTCGAATCTTTCGACGAAGTACGTATCTTCAAGTAGAATTGTCAAACAAGTAAGCTCCGTTAGGTGATTTGAAACTCTCAAACAATTAGTTTAGTTTGTTTGTACAAATGAGATCAATTGAGTTGAGATTAAAGTTAAAAATTGAATAAAATACTATTAGAATATTTTTTTTTAATATTATTTTTGTTTTGAAATTTGAAAAAATTGAATTGTTTATTTTATTTTATGTGAAAACTTAAAAAAATTATAATAATTAAATAAAATAAGATATGTTAGGGGAAAACAGCCTGAGCCCAGTGGCCAAACCCAGGATCCAAGAATCCCAGAGCCAAGGACGCCTAGGGACTTGCGGCCCGAGATCAAGGCCCATAGATGGAAGATGGGCGGCCCAAATGAGGAAGGGACTAGGGCCACCGTAGCACACCCACCCTTCCAAAGGGCTTGGCCCGGAGCCTAAGGTGATTGAGAAGCTCGTGACACGCAGGGAGTTGCCCGAAGAGCTTGGGAAGGAACCGAATCCTGCCACAAGAGTACACTAAAAGGTAATTGCCGTAGGGCCTAGGCGGCGGGGCATGCTCGGTTGCGGGCGCACTAGGCCATAAACAATTCACATTTAATGCCTGACAGGTTCTCAACGATGGTACCGCCAGCTGTGATGCCACTAAATATCGTCGCACTATTGGCTCTCTTCAATATCTGTCTCTTACACGTCCAGACATTGGATTTGTAATCAATCGTCTTGCTCAGTACATGCATCAACCCAGAATCTCCCACTGGCAACATGTCAAACGACTCCTGTGATATGTCAAACATACCATTCATTTTTGTATCCTTTTACGTTAGCAAACAAACCCCATTCTTCATGGTTTCTTTGATACCAATTGGGGGGGGGGGGGAATCTTGATGATCGCAAGTCCACAATTGCCTATATTATTTTTCTAGGCAACAACACCATCAACTGGCATACTCAAAAGCAAAAGGCAGTTGCTTGTTCATCCACAGAAGTTGAGTATCGAGCTCTCGCCACTGCTACCTCAAATATGGCCTGGATTCATTCTCTTCTCACTGAACTTGGTCTTAAGCTTCGTGACACTCCACTGCTTCTCTGCGACAATGTCAATGCAACTCAACTCAGTCTTAATCTGGTTATGCACTCCAGAATGAAGCACATAGCTATTGACCTTCACTTTGTTCAAGATTATGTTCGTCGCGGCCAGCTGTGCGTTGCCCATGTCCATACAGATGATCAGCTTGCCGATTTACTTACCAAGCCTCTTGCAAGATCTCGGTTTCAAACTCTACGTAGCAAAATCAATGTCGCTGATGGCACCTTAATTTTGAGGGGTCGTAGTATGATACACGTCAATCCCATGATTAATGGTCATCTCCGATTTCTCTCTATGTAATTAGGATTATGATCAATCTGTTTACATTTTCTGTTTAAAGATGTACATTCCTTATTTAGCCACAGTCCTGTATTATATATTGACTTGTAACAAAAATTCAATCAAGCTTTCTTGCAAATTACTTGTGTAAACCTTTTAATAAGTGGATCTAACAAGCTCAAACCGACAAGCAAATACAAGGTTGTTGGGCTTTCCAGAAAATATGCTACATTAACAAGTCAATACCTTTGAAACAATGGAAATGTGGTCCCGAACTGCTACACTTCCCCCAAAAGTAGCATAGTCTCATATACTGTAAAGAGTAACAGTCTCCTATACTATAAAGAACATGCAAGACATAGAAGTAACACTAAGAAAATTAGCTTCATCAAGTACTTGTAAACAGAAAGCTCGAAAATGGTGACCAAAACTTGACAATGATATAAAGAATTGAAAAAGAAAAGCTAATCAGAAGTAACATACATCACTGAACCCGCAATCCCAACTTGTCCACAAAGCACGCAACTTTTCCCAACAACTACATTATGACCAGTCTGCAAAGCCAACCATACTGGCAATCACCAATTTACAGAAAAAAGTTGACAACCAATCAAGAAATCAGAAACCAACCTTAACTAAATTATCTATCTTTGAATGATCCCTTATAACTGTATCTCTCCAACTGCATAAACAAATAAGTGGCATAATTAAGCCTCCAGCTTGGACAGCTTCAAGAATAAACTGATACATAAAATTTTGCAACTACTCATGAAACAATATCTATAATAGCTACTCAAAAGCCATTACATGTCTCACCTCCCCATGTCAATACATGTATTTGCACCAATCTCCACATGGTTCCCCACCCTAGCATCCAACAACTACAGAGGAAAAACAAAGGATATCTATAAAATAAAGTACTTCATTGCTGATCCAAAGTAACACATGCAAGTGGCAGACGACAACATAAAGTTGACTTTGAGTCAACAAATATAATATCACCAATTTGAGGCTTTTTAACAATGTCCCCCTTTTCATCTACAAGAAACCAAATCCTGCATGTCAACAATTTGGCATCTAATATCAGAAGACAGCAATGGACTAAAGATATTTTGAGAAACTACTATCTCACGAGTTGAGATAAAGAGTGTGCTTTCATTCCATATTTATAGTAGCATATACAAGTTAATCTATCTATGGGAAGTAAACAAAATATAGAAAGAATGGAAAGATACAAGATTAAATACACATGGGACAGATTGATTTTCTTCCTAAGTTTAGACATTAGTTAACTTGAGTAAATTGCTGAGATAACTTGAGAAGATTGTTGAGATCATGTGCTGCTTGATTTCTGTCATCATTCCTTATATTCCCCCTCGAACTTGGCTGTGGAAGAGAACAAAGACCAAGTTTGTCACGCAACAGCTTGAATTGATTTTTGAGCAAAGGTTTAGTGAAAATATCTGCAAGTTGAGCAAGAGAGGTAACAAATTTCGTTTCCAAGGAGCCAAGTGCCACTCTTTCCCTGACATAGTGGTAATCAAGTTCTATGTGTTTTGTTCTAGTATATAGAACTAGATTTACTGTCATATATAATGCACTCATGTTGTCACAATGAAGAACTGGTGTTTTCAATAAAGGAACTCCAAGGTCTCTGAGTAGAGTTGAAATCCAGGTTAATTCATCTACAGTGGATGCCATGGCCCTATACTTTGCCTCTGCACTGGATCTTGCAACTGTTGGTTGCTTCTTTGCACTCCAAGAGATGCAATTGCTTCCAAGAAAAGTGTAATAGCCTGAGGTGGATCTCATTGTTGTTGGGCATCCTGCCCAATTTGCATAAGAGAATCCATATAGGTTGAGTGAGCTGCTAGACATGATGTGAATGCCTAGTTGTGCAGTGCCTTTCAAGTATCTGAGGATCCGTTTGACCAGTTGAAAATGATACACTGTTGGTGCTTGTAGAAATTGATAGACATAGTTTACACTAAATGACAAGTCTGGTCTTGTAAATGTGAGGTACTGCAGACCACCTACAAGGCTTCTATAAGTGGTTGGATCATGAAACAACTCTTTAGAAGCAGTAGGTTGATGAGCTTTGGAAGGCATAGGTGTTGACAAGGGTTTGCACTCATGCATATTGGCCCGAGTCAATAAGTCCATGATGTACCTGTGCTAAGAAAGAAAGAGATCAGTGCCCACTCTAAGAACTTCTATGCCCAAAAAATGATGTAGAAAACCCAGGTCTGTTATTGAGAATTGTTTGCTAAACTGAGAGATTAACCACTGAATCCTCTTTGGATTATCACCTGTCACTACCATGTCATCTACAATAGAGTAGAAGAATAAGTAGCTCTTGATCTGAGTGGCATATAAAGAGACTAGGATTTGCTGAGCTTGAGTAGAAGCCAAGCTGTAATAAAAAATCACTTAACCTGTCAAACCAAGCTCTTGGAGCTTATTTGAGACCATACAATGCTCATTTTAGCTTGCACACACGCTGAGGTTTATTTGGATCTTCATAACCAGGTGGTTGATGCATGTAAACGGGAGTAGTAAGAAAACCATGTAAAAAGACATTCTTAACATCCAATTGATGTAATTTCCACTTTTTAACTATGGCAAGAGTAAGAACTAGTCGAATACTGGCAGGTTTTACCACAGGTGAAAAAGTTTCTGAAAAATCTACCCCATCGACTTGACTAAAACCTTTCGCAACCAATCTTGCTTTAAGTCTCTCAAGAGTGCTATCTGCCTTGAGTTTAGCTTTTTAGGCCCACTTGCAACCAACTACATTCATCCCCGTAGTTTTTGGAACCAATTCCCAAGTGTCATTTTGTGCAAGTGCAGCTAGTTCTTCCTCCATGGCAGCAGACCATCCAGGATGTTTGAGTGCAGTTTTGATGGACTTTGGTTTAGAAGGAATAGGAGCCAAAGCATGCAAATTGGCATACCGAGGATTAGGTTTGTGAATACCACACCTATACCTGGTTTGCATAGGATGTTGCTGAGGAATGGAGTGCTCAGTAGGTTGGACAGAAATGGTTTGCATAGGATGTTGGGGAGGAGTGGACTGCTCAATAGCTTGGATAGAAATGAGTGGTGGAGAGAGTGACAGACCAGTTGGCTCTAGAGTAGAGGCAGAGACCATAGGAGAGGAAGGGGAAGTGATCTCAGTTTGAGTGGCTGAAGGAGAAGGAAATGCATAAGTAGAAGGCAAAGGCTGCTGTGCAGATTCCTTAAGAGTAATCCTAGTGCCATTTATTGAAGGTTGAGAGTTCCCCCTCAATTGTGAGAGAGTCATAGCGAAATGTTGGTTTAGAATAAGGAAGGATTGACTCATCAAACATAACATGCCTTGAGATGAAAATACGACCAGTTGGTGGATAAAGACATTTGTAGCCTTTGTGTTTGTTACTGTAGCCAATGAAAACACAGGGCAATGACTTTGGTCCAAGCTTATTGGACCTGTATTCTCCAAGATATGGAAAGCATCTAGACCCAAGGGTTCGAAGTATGCTATAATCAGGGTGTTTAGCATAAAGTTTGAAAAATGGAGAGTCCATGTTAAGCACAGGAGTTGGTAATCTGTTTAATAGGAAAACAACAATAGAAAAATAGTCTAGCCAGAACCTAGGTGGAAGTTTGGCATGAAACATCATAGTCAAACCTAGGTTGGTAATACTTCTATGTTTTCTTTCTACTTTACCATTTTGTTCAGGTGTTTTTGGACAGGCAGCTTGATGAATAATGCCATGATTTTGAAGGTATGCAAGTAGTTTAGTGTAATTGAACTCATCTCCTTCATCAGTTTGAAAAATATGAATTTTGGCATTAAATTGACATTGTACAAGCATATGAAACTAAACAAAAGCAGAATGTAGGTTAGATTTATGCTTAAGAGGAATGAGCCAAGAAATTGTGGTAGCTTCATCAGCAAAAACAACGTAGAATTTATACTTTTCTCTAGAAAGAGTAGGAGCTGGTCCCCATAAATCACAATGGATTTTTGCAAAAAGAACATTAACAGTACTGGTTCTAGAAAGAAAATGCAACTTGCATGCTTTCCCCATTTGACAACTAGTACAAATTGGTGTAGACACAGATTTTGACTTAAGATTAATAAACTTTTTGTTACAAAGAAAGTTTAAAACACTTGAGTTTGGATGTCCAAGCCTTTGATGCCAATTTTTTTTATTTGTTGATCAAAATCTGGAAGAATAGAAACTCTCCTTATTCTGAAAACTCGAGGCAGTATCAAAAATGTATAGACCCTTCTGGTTCTGGCNAACAGGAAAACAGCAGTAGAAAAACAGTCTAGCCAAAACCTAGGTGGAATTTTGGCATGAAACATCATAGTCAAACCTAGGTTGGTAATACTTCTATGTTTTCTTTCTACTTTACCATTTTGTTCAGGTGTTTTTAGACAGGCAGCTTGATGAATAATGCCATGATTTTGAAAGTATGCAAGTAGTTTAGTGTCATTGAACTCACCTCCTTCATCAGTTTGAAAAATACGAATTTTGGCATCAAATTGACATTGTACAAGCATATGAAACTAAACAAAAGTAGAATGTAGGTTAGATTTATGCTTAAGAGGAATGAGCCAAGAAAATGTGGTAGCTTTATCAACAAAAACAGCATAGAATTTATACTTTTCTCTAGAAGGAGTAGGAACTGGTCCCCATAAATCACAATGGATTTTTGCAAAAAGAACATTAACAGTACTGGTCCTAGAAAGAAAAGGCAACTTGCATGCTTTCCCCATTTGACAACTAGTACAAATTGGTGTAGACACAGATTTTGACTCAAGATTAATAAACTTTTTGTTACAAAGAAAGTCTAAAACACTTGAGTTTGGATGTCCAAGCCTTTGGTGCCAATTTGCTTTATTTGTGGATCGAAATCTAGAAGAATAGAAACTCTCCTTATTCTGAAAACTCGAGGTAGTACCAAAAATGTATAGACCCTTCTGGTTCTGGCCTGTTGCCACTATCTTCTATGTTACCCTGTCCTTTATCACAAAACCACGTCCATCAAACTCAAATTGCAGAGGGTAATCAGTAGTTAACTTACTAATAGACAAGAGGTCCTTTTTTATGGCAGGTACTACAAGCACATCATTTAAGATAATCTGAGATTTAGAAGGGCCAACCATGGCCTGACCAACATGTGTGATAGGTAATACTTTCCCATTACCTACCATTATACCATCATGACCTGTGTAAGGAGTTAATGAGTGAAGAATACTTTCATTTGCAGTCATATGATCAATGGCACCAGTGTCATGATGCCATGTAGAATTTTCAGAGTTTTCTTCCATTTTGAGTGCTGCAAAACTTTGAGGAAGGTTATCATTGGTGAAAAAATGATTAAACCTATAAAAGCACCTTAAGGCAATATGATTTCTTTTGTTACAAATCTGACAAATGACTTCTTCTTTGTTTGCAGATTTGAAGTTGGAAGGGGAGTCACAAGAGTGACTATTAGAACTTTGGTCTACCTTAGGTTTGGATCCAGTGGACTGTCCTTGTACAAAACCACGACCCTTTGAAGTGAAGGAGCCAGGGTTTGCATATGACTTCTTTTGCTTGAAAGACTTCTGTCCATAAAAGACCATAGATGAAGGGTTAGCATCCATTTTATACCTGTCTGTGTAGCTTTCCAAGATGGTAACAACTTCTGAGTAGCCTGGAACAGGAGGCCTGAGCATAGTTGTTGTGAAAACTTCAAACTCCTTGCCAAGACCATTAAGAAGCCACCATGACTTCTTGTGCTCTGCCACTAGTTTACCAATGGCAGCAAGTTCATCACAAACAGTCTTAAACCTCCTTAGGTAATCACTTAAGGAATCAGATCCTTTGGTGATAGAGGTGAGTCTTTGCTTAAGAGCAAGACTTCTGTCAGAGGAAACTCGTGCAAATGCATGAACAAGAGCACTCCATACCTCTGAGGTAGTGTTTAGACCAACAACAACGCCTAATACTTCTTCAGAGAGTGCAGTTGTAAGCCAGCCTTTAACTAATCTATCAGACTTGCGCCACTTTTGATACAGTGGATTAGGCTGAGATGAGTCACCTAGAAGAAATGGTGATGGTGCTGAAACATTGCCAGTTATGAATCCCTGAAGATCATAACTTTCTAGGATGTTTAGCATTTGTGTTTTCCAAAGCAAAAAGTTGCTGGAATTTAGTTTGAGAGAGACGTAGTTGGAGACATTTTGTGAGACTGGATAAGGATATGGGTCTGAGGAGGTAGAGGAATCAGAGTTTGCAGAAGAATCCATAAAAAAAAAAAAAACACACAGTTCTCTATCAACCTGTATAGGCTCTAGATACCATATAGAAACACTCATTTCTCCCCTTAAAATGCCTAATAGGAGGAGTATGGTAACTCCTTATAAAACTCAGGATGAGTTTGTTCCTAAGCCATGTGGGACTTCTCAATATGCGCCCCCTCACGTGTGGGTCAGTATTTCCTGTACTATCATCGTGGGTAGGTTGCGAAAGCCCATCATCAGTCATAGGTTAGTCTGCTCTGATACCATAAAGATATTTTGAGAAAATACTATCTCACGAGTTGAGATAGAGAGTGTGCTTTCATTCCATATTTATAGTAGCATATACAAGCTAATCCATCTATGTGAAGTAAACAAAATATAGAAAGAATGCTATATAGGAAAATGGAAAGAATGGAAAGATACAAGATTAAATACACATATGACAGATTGATTTTCTTCCTAAGTTTAGCCATTAGTTGACTTGAGTAGATTGCTAAGATAACTTGGGAAGATCATGTGCTACTTGATTTCTGTCATCATTCCTTATATAAAGATTGTACGGGATATGATGATATGGATAAAGTTTTGAATCTAGCAAGTGAAGATAGAGATTAATAAAAGCTTGATGTGAATATTGAATTGAGCAAACATATAGTCATGCACAGATTTTTTATTTTCATTTTTGCTCCATTTCAATTAAATTAATACATTTATACTCCATTGAAATTAACTTGGGTTGTATTAAGGGTAAGGCCAAATTTACATAACATTAAATTTAAAAGGATAATATGGAGGTCCACAATACCTAACAGGGTATAAATTATGGTAGAAGATAGCTATGTACCACGAAAGCCATAGAGGAAACCTCTAGCAGTGTAGCCCATTAGACCATATATTGTTCCGGATGAATTTGAATCTGAGTTCTCGTCCGATGATGACTCCATGCAACCACCTAATGTTGTATTGTATAATAATAATAAAGCTAGTTTAACAGATGCTTCCACATCTATTCCCTCTCTCCCTGATAAGCATATTCATTTGGGGTGTAAAACAATTGGCGGATAAATGGACCAAATAGTGAAACATACTTAACTTGGAGTAGATGTTTATATATTTCTTATAATAAGGGGTTTGTGTATTATGTCCAATGCCACCAATAAGGAAGCAAGGTTGTGGCGTAGCAAGTGGGAGGCTGTTTGTGAAGCTTCATAAGCTAGGGCCCATTTCCCTAGTAATTAATGGGGGACATACCTCACCCGTATGTGATAAGGCTCAGGTTTATAGCTAGAGAATGATATGATCCTTGAGTCTCCTCAATTTGGAGCTTAGGAGGTTGAATAAGAACCATTTTTCGGATATTTCCTCAAGAGTGGTGCAAGCTAGGGCGGAATTGAATAGAATCCAGGGCGCTGTACAGCAACAACCCTTGGATTCTACCTTATGCTTATGCCGTGAAGAGGCTAGACTCGTTAAGGTATATGCTGATCTCAGTAGGGCTGAGGAGAGTTTTTTGAAACAGAAATCAAGGGTGCAATGGCTTAATTTGGGGGATCTCAATACCAAGTTTTTCTTTAAAGCAGTTAAGAGCCATCATGCAAGAAGTAAGATCGTATCGATTACAAGAGAGCTAGATGTTTGATTCATGATAGCTAGATGTTTGTTCTGAAAAGTGAGGAAGAGGAGCTGACTAATTGTGTGAGGGTTACTAACTAATATCTTGATTTGTTTCTTGCTATATTTGCTAAATAATATAAATAACTTAATTTCATTAATTTGTTATTAGGCGGATTTCATTTTGGATTGGAAGAACCTAAATCATCGAGAATGTATCAGAATATCAATAATATGTGAAATATAAGACATTTAAAACATATGCAGCAACCTTGGCTAAAGCCTCCAAGATTGTGGATGCACCAATTTGGGAAAAGTAATGTGAACATCTCCTGCCTATCAGGTAACTATAACGAACAAATTGGGTTAATCAGTCTAATTCAAATTACATTTTTTTATACATGAATATTTTATGCAACTGTTTGGAATTTCTATATGTATATTTTATGCTATAGTTTTTTACATGTCAACCAAAGTCTATGATTACATTTCATTTTGTTTATTGGTATGTGCTAAGATTGGCATTGATATGTGGTATGCAAAAGCACGTTCTAAATATGTAAATATGTGGCATATGTTATATATATATATATATATAAATATCATTCTTGGTTGATAACTCAGAGATTATCCAACCAAAATAAGATGAATAGGGTGAAGGCATGATCAAATCACGTAATTGGGTCAAAGATGAATGTAAGAATTGCTATTTTTTTTTTAAACATATTTATTAAGAATATTTAGTTGGTTAAAAACTTTTATACCAAGCTTACTTAGTATACTTTTATTTAACTACTTTGAAGTATGAGAATGTGGAAAACTTAGTGGATTTCTGTAAGTTATCTGGATTGTCTCGCAAGAATGGAACATTTGTAACAGAGCACACTGAAAATGTCTATGAACAATAATTCGTTTATTTGTTTTCTTGTCTTTGTGTTAAGTCATTTTGTGATATATAAAGTTAACTTATTTTCTGGAATATCATTATTTGTATGATAGAATCAAATTATGTCTTTATGGAAAGATAGAGATCCCACTGAAACCTCTAAAGATGTAGCAAAAGAGGTATTCAAAGAGCTGATTGGGCGATGATCAGGGTATGTTCAAGGATTGGGCCATTTGATCGTACATGAACCTTCAAGGTGCTCTCCTTTGCTAAGAAATCTATGACAACATGTTTGAGAAGTGCGAGAATTTGATAAGCGGGTTGCAAACAGTCATAGAAAGCTAGAGGTTATATGAAGAATAGATGAACATGAGATTCACATCGATGGAATTTCATATAGAAATTGGAAGCGATCCATAGGTTGGCTTACCCAAAGACATGCATTAAAGTGGGAGGATGGTTATTAAGATGCTTTTGATTGTACAGGTAAATATTTATATAGCCTTTGTTATTTTAGCCTTTTTGAACTGGATGTATATTTTGTTAGGCGAAGTACTTCAATGTTAGGTATGAGTTTGTAATTAAGTGGTTGTAAATCTGACATGTTGCTCTATGTAAATATAATGTCATAACAATTGCGAAGAAACTGGTAAGGCCTTACTATTAGGTGCAAAGTTAAGTTAATAAATCATATATATTTGTATGCAATTGCTCATCAAACTATAGGGTAATTATATATTAATATTTTTGGATGCTTTGGGAAATGATGATTTTATATTATAATGGAACTATAATCAAGAGGTGTCAAGTGGCTCTGTAATCATTACACAGTAATGTATTGTGCTAATTAATGAATGAAAGATCACATATTATTGTCTCAAATTGACATGCTTATGCAATACATGTATTTAAGTTTATATGTTTGGAGGAATATTATAATCTTGTAGGATTGCATTTTAAGAGATCTGTTCAAGTACATGGTGCAGTAATATTGCAGTAGATCATGTATATGCGTACAATATCATCCTAACATTCAGTGAAATTAAATGCAATACTATGGGTATGTAGGGCTTATTGCAAAGACTTATCCCATCATTTGCAATGTTTCATAGCCATGCTAAAAGATAATTAAAAGCATCAACAGCAACAGAGGCCATTTGAATGCAAATAGTCTATACAGATATTGCAAGAAAGACTTTTTGTTAGAAATCTATTTGTTGCAACAAGTTAGTCGACGGTGTTAATGACAATTATTTGCAACGAATTTATAATAGATTGCAAATGAACCTATTTGCAGTGACATTCATAAGAACGCATTAGATTGTGATACATAATTCTAGATAGAATATAAAGTATTTGCAATGATTAAATTATCCAGAAAGTATATTTATAATGACATCAAATGTGACATCCCTCTTTTTGTTGTATTTTTAAGTGTTTACTGTGCTTATTATTTTATTGATTCTTTTATTTTAAATTGATTATTATTATTATTATAGTATTTTATCGTTATTACTGTTGAGGTTTTATAATTTATTTTATTGTGCATTTTATTGTTATTAATTATAGTCTATTATTTATTAGCCCTTTATTTCAAATTATTTCACTATTGGATTTTACTATTTTATTTTATTAAGTTGAGTTTTTAATTGTCTTCTTAATTATCTATTGTTTTTAAGTCAGTTAAACTAATGTTTTAAATCTTTTTCGTTAGATCAGTTTTGAGACCCCGAGTTAAAAAGACTGGATCTCATTTCTTTCCCTTCCTTTTTCCTTTCCTTTTTCTCATTTTCTTCTTTTTCTTTTCTTCTTTTCTTCTTTTCTTTTTCCTCACCTGCCTCTCAGCCTGCGTGACCTCTCTTCCTTCCTTCCTCCACCGTGCATCCATCTCAACCCAGACCAACCACCGTGCACCGCCCGTTGTCACCACCCACCTCACCGTCCTCACCTCATGCCGGCAACCACCACCCCACTGGAATCAGCCTCCACCTCTCAGTCACTCTCTCTCTCTTTGCAGCAATCGAAACCTACGGGTTTCTTCACCATGTACTGCTCTAGGATGTCGCCACAACCACCAAACACCTCCTCCCTCACTAGCAACCTCCCCCACCCTAGTCTTCATTCCCCCACGATCCCTCCCTCTCTCCCTGCGGCATTGGAAACTCATTCAGGTTCTCCCCTATTGCGCCACCGTGCGCCACTCCTCGGCGTCATCACCTAGTCGGCCAACTTCCCCTTTCACCAGCCATTTTCCATAACCAAACCTAGCCCCTAACAGCAACTCCTTCCTCTCCATCAGGCACCTAACTCGAAATGGGTTTTACTTCCTCTCGCGACTGGATCTCCTCCGTGCGCCGTCACCCACGACTCCAAGCCACCACCATCAACTCCACTAACCTCCATAAGCTCCTCCATGGTCAACCCAAGCCTACCGTAGCTCCCCTTTGAAATTCTCAATTTGAAGTCCACGACTATTGCTTAGAAAACACTGTCCACTGCTCCTCCACCACTTTTGGCATGACCTTTGATCTTCCAGAGTTGTCTTTCGTCATTGCAAGTAATTTTTCAAAGAACTTTTGATATTTAAATATATTTTTACACTGATACTTTTTCTGCAGTCTGTTGGTTGTGACAGACCTTGAGTTCGAGGAGTATAGGGGTCAGGTCAGATTGGAGGATGAGATTTTCTGTGAAATTGGATTGTGTTTGGGTTGTTTTTGGTTGAGTATTATGTCATGTTATTCATTGCATTATGGCTTGCATGTTCATGTGTTATAATGAGAATTGGATTTTCATGTGAGAAATTATTTTCGGTGCGTCCATATCACGACCTCAAGCCGAGATGGGGCATTATCTTGGTGGAGCTCCTCTGGTCACTCAGGAGTTTAGTATACTAAGTAACTTCCCCTGGATTGTCGCTAGGCGATAATGGGATCAAACGGGATTGTAACGCTCTCTTACCGACTCCATGGCCCCTCTACTTGCTGGGGCTAGAGGATGCTTGGCCACGCATGCGCTGGGCGAGGAACTAGGTATCGCTTGTTACAAAGTCACACGCAAGGTTGTTACCGGTGGTGTGATGAAGGGTGCCAGGGTGTGCAGATGGTCCCTATGGATCATGGTGCATATGGTTTAAATGGATAATTAAGCCATTTTTTGGAAAAATGTAATGCTTTGATAAAAATGATTTATGTGGACCATTTTCTAGAAAATTTGTGGATTTTAAATTGGGTCATTTTCTAGAAAAATGGCAGGTAATTATTTTAATGGATTTGTTATTGGGCCAAATGGGATTTTTGGCGTGTGTTAGAAAATAATCATTTTGGAAAAATGATGGTTTTGAGCTCATGTATATTTCAGCATGTGCATACATTTATGTTGGTTGTTTAAATGTATTTTTATCTTGTGGGTTGTTTGGTTGATTACTTACTGAGATTCGTATCTCATGTAGTATTCGACATCCTGCGGTTCTATTTTATGGAATTGTAAATTTTGATTTAGATGATGATGCAAAACTTTAGGCTTCGCCTCTACCAGAGGAGTGACCTGGGGTCGCTTTCTCATATGTTGGGATTTGTTTCCCGCTTTTGGATCATGTATTTGGTTTTATTATGTTTTCACTGGATAATTGTAATATCTTTTGAAATGCTTTTATTTATGTAAATCTGTATTTAAAATTCTAGTACTTAGTTGACTTATTTAATTTATCCGCTGCATTTTTTGTTATACATTTTCTACATGTACACACACTTAGCACTTATTGTTGAGATGCGTGGCTCATGTTGTCATCATTCCAACATCACAATTCCCGTGTTTCTATACGTGGGAGTCGGGGCATCATATCAATTGGTTGAATTAAAAATATTTACAACAAGAGCTGCTTTTGTTGGTAATTTTGTTGGTAAAAAGCTAAGTATTTATAACAATATATGTAATTTGCAACTATAAAATATCATGGCTAAAAGTTACCATTTACAACAACAAAAATCATTGAGATTAATTTTTCACAATGTGGCATTTGCAAGGGTAGAGCAACGAAATCTCATCATTGCAAATAGTCTATTGCGATAAAAATTGCTTACCCATGATTTTGTTCCTTGCAATAAGTTGACTCTGTTGTAATGTGCCCACATATCTAACTTTACGGTTACGTTTTGACTTCCCATTAACGACCAAAAGAACCAAATACTTAATAAGAATCTACATAAACCACTTCTAGACAATATATTGTCAAACTAATTTATGAAATATAAATGAGATCATTATTTACCTTGATTTCCTCGCTGCCTAACACATATTGAATCTGCTATTTAAACTCTTCAGCCCTTCTACTTCAACAAATACTCCACTTTACAGGTTGGTAACCAATTAATTTACATGATAATTAAGAGGAACTTGTTTAATTAAAGATCCGAGACAAAATGTAAAGATTGGCAAATTTGGGCACTGACTGAAGATAACAACGATTGACGCAGAGGTCATGTGCGAAGCATTTTTGTCATTGACTAGTCTCCATTGATTAAATATGTAGAGAGAGGGAGCTTCTTAGCACGAGTTTTCAATTTGGGGGTGTTTCATAAAGGCTCCTCAACGGGTGGGAGTATATTACATAACAATTATAAAGAGTTTTGATAAATATGGAAGGAGAAGCGAGAGAGAATCAATGTCATGCGTGTGTGGAAAGCGAGACAGGAAGAGGTTATGAGAAAAAGGGAGAGAGAGAGAGAGAAAGAGAGAGAGAGAGAGAGAGAGAGAGAGAGAGAGAGAGAGAAGAAGAAGAAGAAGAAGAAGAAGAAGAAGAAAAGTGTGGTTGGGTTGCTGTATGAGTTTTTTATTTTAACAAATGAGCTCGGCATTACAATCTTCCATCTTTCAACAAATTTTGTCCCCGAAATTTTTTGTGTTGTTAGTATGAAATACTTTTAAATATTTGGCTTTCATTTATTCCCCATGCATCCAACATGCTTCCTTAGTGTTTGATTTCTCAAAAGAGGTTTAACAAAAGGTATTACCCTAGAGAGTATGTAATGACACGAAAGAAATTCGATATATAAATTTCTTTAGATATTAGACATATCGTGAAATCTTGAAAGGTATTCATGAATCAAACGATTGATTAGGTTTTAGTCCGTTAGCATAGTCAGATTCCAATCCACTATGGAGATGGAATAGCATTTCTATTAAATTAAGGAACTTAGGAGTATAAGTTTACAAAAAAATTTGTATCGTTAAACTTATATGAATATTTAGGATTTTACAGTGCAATAATAAGTTTCAAGTTCTTTGTCATTAAACATTTTTTAGTCAAGCATGAAACATTTGTCAATCTAAATTGTATTACGGTCAAAGAGTATATAATTTTCCTAGTATTGTGGTGAAGGCATACATTGTGCCAGGTACTATAGTGAATGTGTAAAATATTCTATAATATAATGGGTACTCAGTGTGAAGGCCTACGAGATGCCTGAGTACTCCCATTCTCAGTTAGAATACATGAATTTAGTTTATACGAGTAGGCAAACCATATTCATGTCCAATCATGATATTTCCATATCAAGTCAAGTTATTTTCATGTCATGTCATGCATAAGCAAGTTCATGTAGCATACATGTCATGTTTACTATTATACATACTTATTTATACTATTGGCAGCTTAGAGGCTTTACCTGCTGAGATTTTATAAATCTCACCATAGTAGTCTTAACCACCATTCCTTTCAGAATAGGGGACAATGAGTCAAGCAATGGAGGAATAGCATATATCATACTGAACGATGTCGAATAGGCCAAGGAGGAGCTCGACAAGCTCATAGAGTAAATCCTTCAGTTTTTAGACAATATTTTGGGAAGCTGTTAGCTAAGCTGTTTGAGCATCTTGGTGCTTAGATTAGTTTGATGTTTATTTTTACCTAAGGGTTACCACTTCGATACTGTATTATTTTGTTCACAAACGGATTTGGATCGATGATGTGACTTTTGAGTTTGTGGATAAGAATGGTATATGAGTAGGTTTAGGGATTTAGCATTCTTGTACATTGTGTATTGTTAACAAAAAATTATCCATTGTGAGTATTACATACTGTTAGATGCATGCTTAATGCACTATATCTTTAACAATCATGAATGGGGATGTGTGATCTTATGTTGCATCTCTTAATACTTCAAGTTTCGCCAAATCCCAATCAAAGTTTGGGGGTGTCACAAGGATGTATCATAGTAATATGTCTCTAAAGTAGTGGGTTAAGCATGTGAATCTGATACACAGGAGCATGTGTTTCAAGATGTAACACACGGTGCGTGCCAGAGTACCTAGAAACCCTAGTAGAGACAACAATCAAGAGGAACAGATTCCTCCAATAGATGGAGGACAACACTTGACGGAAGCTAATTGTTTGCTGACTGAGGTGCTCAGACAACAACAGTAACAATAGCAAGTGTAGGGGCATAGACTTGAACTTAGAAGATGCCCCTATAAGAAGTTCTTGGTGTACCGTTACCCAAACGTTTTGGGCAACAAAAGGCCCACAAGGGCAGATAAATGGATGATCGACCTGGATTAAGCATTTGAGATCTATAGGTGCACCGAAAATCAAAAGGTGTTATATGTCAGATATCTACTTGAAGGAGAAGCCGGTATATGGTGGGATACGAGACGACAACTTCTAGCAAGGGAATTGGGAACCCTAACTACCTTGACTTGGGGCAGATTTTGGGAGGAGTTTGACAACCCTTTTCTAGATTTGATAAAGTAGCAAAAGGCACAAAAGTTTGCGTCTCTAGTTCAGAGCAACATGACAGTCGACTAGAGCTCTACTTGATTCCTTGAATTAGGGAGGTTTGCACCTCACCTAATTTCTACTGAAAAGATGCAAGCCTAGAAGTTTCAATGAGATTTGCAGTTGAGGATCCACATTCAAGTGGCTAGTTTCCAGATCAAAATTACCAAGAACTTGTTAATGTGGCAACAATTGCCAAGGCCGAACATAAAGGTTCAACTACCACATTAATTCAGAGAAAATGAGAACCTACTTGTTTGTGGCCAATGAAAGCTTGAAAAATAAGAGGTTGTTAACCGAAGTGGATAAGGGAAAAGGCATCATGACTGGAGAACAAATGCATACTTTGCTACCCGTCTATAGAATACAGACACACTTAGGAGCCTATTTTTATTGTAGCCAGCTGGGCTATATGAAGAGGGACTGTCCCATTGAAGCTCATGAAAGTGGAATAACCCCAACATTGACAGCAAACCAAAGCTGAGGCACAAAGTACTTGTTAGAGTGTACATTGTCACTTTGGGAGATGTAGATGCTGACACCCCAGGACTTGTATCCTGGTGGATAAGGTGATTGGAAGGAAGCATTTTGCAATAGTGGAAATTTTTTTAAGTAGTAGCTTCTGGACCACCATTCACATGGCACCTACGAAATGTTGTACTAGAGGAACTATAGGTTGCCATTACTTTGAGACGTAGTTGGAAGGAGTAAAGGTTTGGCCTTGAGGTCCCGCATGAAATGAAGTAGAAAAATCTTTGTTCGACGAAAGGATGAAGGTAACTCAAGGTAGGTAGAAGAACTGCGGCGACTGTAGGAGAAGGAACTTCGAGTTCAAGATAATTACTGGACGCCTGTCAATGTATCACCTGAGAAGAAGGTGATTCATTTTGGGTAACAAAGACAAATCAAACTCAAGATAGGATGGAGCACGATTTTAGGCACGAAAATTGTAGAAAGAGACCAATTCAAGTCATGATGCGAAGGAGTGCATTGCTTTATAAATGCCCAGACTTCTAGAACATCAATGTCGTCCACTCTTCGACACCGCTAACTCGAGGAGGGATGGTTTCCAGTAGTGATGACAACAAGGTCACACCGGAGTTTGATCACATGTCGTCCGTCAACACATATTACGATTCTGACAATGGAGCGTTGCACTATCCCTTAGGACACAACATCATCCAAATCAGAGATGTCGCCACCATATCCTTAACGACCCCATGGCTAATGATGAGTGTTAGTTAGTGAGTATTATCTTCTCCTTTTGTATGGTAGATGGTTATATTTTGTACACACACCCAGATTTCAAGGATGAAACCTTTTTTTTAGGTGGAGAGGATGTAACGATCCGTAAAAAAAAATTAAAAAAATAATATAATATAATAAAAAATCAATAGATGAGTTTCTTTAAATCTTAGAAACGTTGTGAAATCCTTTCAAGCAATTAATTATGGTTTAGTTTGTTAGCATAGTCAAATCTCAATCCACTATTGAGATAGAATTTTCTTTCTATTTAATTAAGACACTTAGGAGTATAAGTTTACGAACGAATTGCGCAATTAGACTTGTAGGAAAATTTAAGATTTTATTATGTAATAATAAGTTTCAAGTTTTTCGGGTGAATGGTAGACAATATTCACTTTCTATTTAATTAAGGCACTTCAAAATATAAGTTTATTAAACGAAGTGCACCATGAGATTCGTATGAATATTTAGAATTTTACAGTTCAATAATAAGTTTCAAGCTTTTCAGGCTAATAGAGATGAGATTGTCTTTCTATTTAATTAAAGTACTTAGGAGTATAAGTTTACGAAACAAATTACACATTTAGACTCATATAAATATTTAGGACTTTACAGTGCAATAATAAGTTTCAACTTTTTTGGGTGAATAGTAGACAACATTGTCTTTTTATTTAATTAAGGCACTTAGGAATGGAATTTTGCTAAACGAATTGCACCATTAGACTCATAAGACTATTTAGGATTTTATGGTGTAATAAAAAGTTTTGCTTTTTTCGGATGAATAATAACTCTCAAGGAGAGTGCCGCGTGACTAGTTCAAATAACTATTGAATTGCCATTTACGATGTCCAAATACACTTAGGATCATTGGAAAACTTTTCAGTTTGACGCATGGCATAATTCTAGCCATCTGCTTAGAAACCCTAGGACACATGTCAAGAGGATAACATATTGTGAAGAGATGGAGTGTGAAATAAGCTTGTCATCATGCTATCTTACACCAATCACTATTCCATCCAACCAAATACTATTTTGGTCAACCTAATGAAATCGTAAACCATTGGAAGCCAATCGAAACCCTAAAACTCATTGAGGAAACCAAAACCCTAAATTGGTTTCCAAACCCTACAGTGGCCCAATTGTAACTGAGTGAATTCTCATTTGGTTAAATCACTTCCACAAGCAATCAACCACTCAATTACACACTCTTATACGCTTAACCACTTTATTATATCTTGATGATTACATTTGATTAAGAAAAGTTTGAGAGGGAACCAAAACCTTAATTGAAATCCTTATAGAACCCTAAACTAGACATCATTTGGTTAGCTCCCATTTTAGTCCCGCCGAAACCACCCATTACCCCAAGCTTCTTGAGCAAGTTTCCTCCTCCTTACAAGGCCATACCATGGATATCATACCACCTCACTTTCAGCACCAAATAGTCCCCTTTAAGCAAGTCAAATAAGCAACCAAAAGACCCCTCCATCTCACCTCACTTGTCACTCACTCACCCACCGATGTCAGTCCCTTCCTATACCCTATGCCAACCTCATTTGCTTCCTCACACTTTGCTTTTTTTCATCCATTTCTATATAGCAAAACCAAGAGAGAGCTAGAGAGCAAATTTGGACAATTTTACCTCTTGAGTTTCGTATGCCCTTTTATGCTTTGCTTAACGTTACGCTACACTTCTATAAATTAGCTTCTAACTTACTCACGTTATTTTTATGTATGTATGGTGGTAAGAACTTTATATTCATGTTTATTTTGCTTATTATAATTGTCTAAAATATGTCATGCCATGTTTCTTATTATCATACATGATTATCTGTCACATGCCATGAATGTCATGTTATATATCATATATTTATTTATTACATGCCATGTTAAGTTAAATATATGATTGATATGATCACAATGTTATGCCATGCCAAGTTATTTTTAGTGGTATGATTGTTTTGGTTATAACGTTATGCCATGCCATGTTATAGTGATGTTATGATTATCCTATTTACAATGTTATGATATGCCATGTTATTATAAGTATCAATTATGAATACCTATCACATTTTACGATCACCATGTCATGAAGCATAAGAATCTGTCATTAAATACTTTTGAATCAAGTATAAAACATTTATCAATGTAAATTGTATTAAAATCAAGGAGTATATGATTTGCCTGGTATTGTGATGAAGGCATAACTACTGTGAGGTACTATAGTGAAAGAGTAAAATCTGCCATAATATAAAGAGTACTCAATGTGAAAGTGTGCGAGCTGCCTGAGTACTCCTATTCTCAGTTAGAATGCATGAATTCAATTTACACAAGCAAGCAGGTAATGCTCATCTCAAGTCATGATCTTTCCATGTCAAATCAGGTTATTTTCAACTCATGTCAAGTATAAGCAAGTTCATGTCCATCAAGCATGCATGTCATATCTACAGCCATGCATGCTTATTTATATTGTTGGTAGCTTATGAGCTTTACTTGTCGAGATTTTATAAATCTTACCGTGGTAATTTCAACTATCATTCCCCTCAAAATGGTAGATGATATGTCAAGCAATGGAAGAACAACACATACCAGACTAGACGATGTCAAATAGGCTGAGGATGAGCCTTGGTAAGCTCACAGAGTAAATTCTTCAGTTTTCGAAAGTTATTTCGGGAAGCTGATAGCTAAGTTGCGTGAGCAGTTTGGCACTCAGATTAGTTTTACGTTTATCTATAATTAAGGATTAAAACTTCAGTACTGTGTTATGCTCTTCACAAACTTATTTAGATTAGTGATGTAACTTTTGAGTTTATGGATATGAATGGTATATGATTATGTTTTAAGATTTAACATCTAGTATATTTTGTATTACCAAAAAAAATTATTCACTGTGAATCCTATTAAATGCATATTAGGTACATTGCATCTTTAACTATCATGAATAAGGGTATGTGATCTTGTGTTACATATCTCGACACTTTAAGCTCTGTCAAATTTTAAACAGAATTTTGGGGCGTCACAACTACGTACCATTTGGTCTTTGTGATCTACAATTCAGATTGAGGTTTCCTCATACAACAAATTTCCTCTTAAGTTGCAATGGCTCGTAATCTAATATGTAAAAGGGTTTGAGTATGTATTTCCTAAGCATAGAAATATGAAAGATGTTATATATGCTGGATATGGTAGGTGGTAGTGCAAGTCAATATGTAACTAGACCAACTTTTACTAAAATCTCAAATGATCCTACATAACGAGAACTCAATTTGCCATTTTTTTTTCAAATCACATAACGCCCTTCATTGGTGTGACTCGTAAAAATACTTTATCTCCAATTTCAAACTCCAAGATCTTTCTTCATTTATTCACATAACTCTTTTGTCTACTTTAAGCTGTTTACAATCTCCTTCAAATTAACTCAATTTTCTCTCGTCATTTCTTCAATTTAGGGTCTCAATTTTTCTCTCTAACTTCATCCCAACAGAGTGGACATCTAAATCTCCCATATAAAACCTCGTGGCATCCCAATACTTGTCACTATTATTATAGGCAAATTCCACTAAGGATAAGTTATCAATCCAACTATCCTCAAAGTCCATGATACAAGCTCACAACTATCCTCAAGGGTTTGTGAATACCCATGTAGAGAGGCAAATGCCCTTTCTTTAAAATGATTTTGAAATCATGCATGATTAACCTTATCCACTCTTCGTATTCACATTCCTAGGTGTAAAGAAAGCACCTTAAATGTGAAGAATTTTACTAAGTACAAGAAAAATTACGTACTAATCTACGTACCGATACTGATTCCTTCATATTCAAAATTTAAATTATACTATTTTCAATAAAATCTACTTTTTGATCAATCACAATAAATTGGTGCATATATTAGTACGCGCAATTGTACTTATAACTAGATTTTTCCAAATGTGAAACTGTCTGGGAGGAGTCTAGTTTATATCGAAATGACCATTTGATAGTGGCCCTTACCGCATATTTCCACGATGTGGGGCTTTTGATACACAAAATCCACTTAACGGCTTATTACAAAAGGCTGAAAGGTGCCATACGGGTCTTCCATATTTTACAGAGATAATGAAAAGGAATTGAAACACAGATCTCCCTTGGAAAGTAAAAGAAAATAGAGAAAAAGCAACACCCCCCCCCCCCCCCTCGGGGCGTGACAAAACAGAAACTTGTTACTTCACAGACTCCTCTCTATGAAGTCCCAAATCCTCTCTTCCATATAAATTCGATCCCGATGCCGGCGAGGCATGTGGCGTTCGTCTGGAAAAATTAATAATTCATAAGGTTTTCCCGCCATCACAAGTGCATTCACTAGCCTCGCAGTGTGCCTGAAGTGTACATTTTCATCAATCATGCCATGCACAAGTAATAACCTCCCTTTCATCTTGTGCACATGGTGCATTACACAGCCGTTCTCATAACCCGACGGATTCTCAGAAGGCAATCCCATGTATTTCTCAGTGTAAAATGTATCGTACCCATCCCAGGCTGTTACAGGGGCACCAGACACAGCACAACAGAAGACATCAGGAAACCTGGCCAAGGTCATAGCTGAAAGATATCCACCATAACTCCACCCATACAACCCAATATGGCCAACTTTAGCAAGCCCTCGTTTAATAAGCCATTCAGCTCCAGTCAGCTGATCATCAGCATCAATCTGACCAGCCTTGTATTTTAAAAAGCCTTCAAAATTAAGTCCACGTCTAGCAGTTCCTCTATTGTCCATCTGTACAAATGGTAAGAAAATATAAAAACTTATGACCCTTACGCCTATCAGTTTTTCAAAATAAGTAGCATGATGTTGGATAAGACCTGCTCGAGAAGCAGGCAGGAGATGGCTTTTATCGATATGTTCAACAAAACGAGTGGAGTATATCCACTATCCATTCCAGACTTATGTTTGACACCTCAAAACATGTGGAGGATCGGGATTCCGGACTTGACCAGAAAAGGCGTTGAATTTGGAGTATTTTTTTATAAGTGGGTTAGATTTACAATATTTAAGCAACACATCCAGTTTTGGGCTGGGAAAGAAACCAGGAACAAAAATACCTAGTTAGATGAAAATTCATTCTCCTTGGTCTGCCTCTGCATTTTGTATGTAGATGTAGCTACCATGTCTAGCAAGTTACATGAACGCTAGCTAACAAAGAGTGTGACAAAAAATTCTGGTCGTAGTTCAGTCATGTCTCTTAACTAGAAAATGATCATATGCATGCTTAGTTTTACAGCGTTGAATAATCAGAGTATGTTAAGTCTAGCGAGAGTTAGATCAGAAGTCCAACTCTACTCTGGTCAATTAGATCAAAATTAACAGATGGAGGCTCTATAAATTCCGTATAACTAATTGAGACCAGCTACATGTTTCTTTCTTTGCCATTCTATCCCTTTTAAGGTCAACAAACTCCATTAGCTTGTACCTTTTAGAAATTTAATAAATGAAAATCAGGTAAGCAATCATATATTTATGCAGAAAATACAGACCTTCCAGACAAGGATGCCTTGGCTTCGTAGATACTGCGCTCTCATGTCAACTGTATTTGCCCAAGAATCACAAACAAGCTGTACACTTGGACCACCATACACACTGACCAAGGTTTTGTAAGGTGGAGGCCCAAATCTTGTTACATCAGGCTTATATAAAGCCCCATACAATGTAGTTCCATCATTTGCTGGTATTTTAACTATCTCTGGAGGCTCAAGTGGAAGCCCTTTGAATCTGGGAATGGTACATGGCTGCTCATACAGAGGCATGATTAAGCTTCCATCTTCCAATGAGCAAATTGAAACCCTAGGGGGAGAATCAAGAGAATCATGAATATCAACAAAAGTTCGCATATGATGATCAAGCACAACCACATGTTTTCCTTTGCTCTGAGTCAATCTCACTGGGGCCTCCAGGGGTCTGATTCCATCTGTGAATAGTTTAGCACAGTAAAGGTTAGATTCCAAAGGCCCATCTAATGTCCCAGTGAAATATACAAGCCCTGCAGCCTCATTTACACCAGCAATTTGCTCAACCATCCAGTCCCCTTCAGTTATAGGTCCTAAGCAAGTCCCATTTGCATCATGCAGGTATATATGTCTAAATCCGGTTTTTTCACTCGCCCAGATAAATCCCCCAGAAAATCTGGTGACTCCTTTGTCCAGAGGTGTGAAGCAGTCATGTAAATTAATCCATGTACCCTGTTCTTCTATCAATATTACTTCCCTTTGGCCTTTCTTGATATCAAACTTAAGCATCTTTAGTTTAGAGTGCGAACGGTTCAAAACCTGAGCTATGAGAATATTCCCATGCATCCAATGGACTCTAGCCAAATATTCCTCCTCATTGTTTGGCTGATCTGCTCCTCCACAGAGAAGATCCATCCAAGTAATAGGACCACCAGCAGCAGACACCACCCCAAGGCGAACTTTAACATTTGAAGCTCCAGCAAACGGATAAGCATGGTCCTCCTGTGCCTCTGAACCAACTGAGCTTTTACCTTGGTGCATTATTCTGAAAAGAGGTATCTCTGCAGAATCAACTTGGGTAAATGCGATGAATTTGCTGTCTAATGACCACCAGTACCCATTCTTCCGTTCCATCTCCTCCTGCAATAAGGAACATCTTCAACTTTATTTCAAAAAATAAGCAATACGAACAAATAAACAATTTTTTTTTTTTTTGGCTTCTGAAAGCAAAATATTTGACACTTGAACGCTCAGAAGCAGGAACTACTGACTAGAAGGAAACCAAACAATTGCCTAGCTTTATATATTATAAAATGCAAAAGAAGATCAAATGAAATTCTCACCTGAGCTATATATTCAGCAAGGCCATGAGTCTGCAATACGCAAGGATATAGTGTCATAAGCAAGAAGGAAAAAGTTAAATAGAACACAATTCCAAGGGAAAGTAAAAGTTATACTCTTATGAGTAAAGCAAACAAATCACTAATATAATAGCCAGAAAGACCACTGCACCATTTTGTCAATCTGATAAGTTGTAGTTTGAAAACCTACAAATCACCTTATTATCACAACCACAAAATTGAAACAATTTGAAATGAGAAGATAAAATGTCAAAATTATACTTTCAGGCACATTAAAGTAACCCATTCCCATTTAACACCCCCCCCCCCCAAAAAAAAAAAAAAAAAAAACCCAAACGAAGAGAAGCATATTTCTTTGATGAGTTTGGACAGACCAGGTACGGCAGGGCCATGGCCATGGCCAATTCACAGATGTTTCATTTGTTCCCAATCATAATCATGTTGTCTATATAGGGTATAGATATTGAACACAAAATGAACCTGACATGACTCCAGCTAAACAGGACAAGGTGTGAATCCATGTCAGCATTTTACATACCAAAGAACTTCCATTGGCACCATTAGTCAACTGTTTCGATTCATTGTGCAAGAGATTGAGTACATGCAATTCCCAATCCCTCACATATGCAACCATTGTGCCATCCGGGGATAGATGTGGATCAAAAATAGGTGAACACGCTGCACTTGGAATCTTAAGCTCTGGCTTTGATGAAGAAAAATCCTGGAAATAAATCTGTCCATAGCAAGAAGAACAAATCATCAGTGTAAACCAAACTATTTCAAGCTCATGGTACTAGCAAGAGTTCAACTAGAACATCTGTAGACAAAATGCCAAGATAATAATGAAAAAGGTGAGCTTGGGTGGTACATGATCATTAAGCACTAACTGCATTGATGGGACAAATAATTACAATTATAAGAGAAAATGGATTCCTGATAGGCAGACCATGTTGTCACATTTAACTAATGTATGAAATGTGAGTTGAGCTGAGTGTCAGATGTGTTCCAACTCCATCAAATGAAGTCATAAGATGCGTAGAAAAGCAAATCCAGGTTAACATGCATACAACAAATCCATCTGCCATCCACAAATTTGTAACAAATCCTAATAGAGCCCCAGTGCTGAAGGTGCCATAAAGCTGAAGATTTCTATATTATAGGAACTAATAAAGGAATCGGGATGGTGGTGATGGCGAGAAAGTGGATAATAGCAGAGACCGTTCAGGTAATGGTGGATATAATTCCAAGAGCGAAGGTGGTTATGGTAGTGGTGTTGAAGGAGGCCGTGATAGAGGAGATATTTGCATTATAAATGGCATCAGCAATGGCAATATTGTTGGCAGCACCATTTACTTGATTTTTACTTATAAAAAAAAAAATTATTGGTGGCAGCAACAACATTATAGCACATCAAAGTAATGAGATGATGGGGTCCATGAAACCCCAACCCCCCCCCCCCCCCCCCCCCCCCTCCCTTTTCTTTCCGAAAAAAGTACAAAAATTAAGATGCTAGTACACATCGCCTCTAGGAAATCAAAAAAAATGAACATGAACTTAAAACACATTTTCTTACCTCCATCTAACTTCCAACTTCATTGTTATAAACCAAGCTTAAAACAAGAGAAAGAAACCAAAGGGTTTATCCTCTTGAATTTGTGATATCAACGGTACAACAAATTCATTGCAGACATATATAATATTATCTAAGAAAAAATATAAAAAGCAAATGGTAGGGGAGAGTGGAACTTATCATATAATCCAATTGTGGCATAATACATTATACTGTTAGTGTAAGGGATAATAAAACAAACCCCAGCTGGCAAAGGCACCATGATTGCTTTCTTTGTTAATCCCATCTTCACCCATTCGTACCGAGTTACTCCTAACCCACGCTCCCTCAGTCTTTCCCTCCTCAACTTCTCTTCTGGTGATATATTACTCTCATCCAGTCCACCATCCGGGGGACTAAAAAACAATTCTTGTTTGCCAGTCTTGAGATTGAAAGCAAAAACCTTCCTATTCAAAGTGTGATCAGGACTAAACAAAAAAGTAATTATACTGTCATCGGGACTGAAACTGATTGCAGAAGGCACACCGCAACCAGGCAATGGGGATTGGACAATCTCTTCAACTGGGAAGAGAGTACAGCTGTCAAGAGGTGGTGCAACGTTTGAGTCAGTCAAAGGCATATTGCAAAGAGACAATCTTGAACGCTTCAGATTCTTCTTCTTCTCCTTCTTGTCCCTGTCAACTGATTGCATTACCGGTGCACTAAGAAGTGCCAATCAACCTGAAGCAAATGTGAAATTATTGAGTGACAAATCAATCGATCAAATGTGCTAATAATACACTTCTGTTTGATTCTTAAGAAAATGTAGTTCAGCATAAAGGACAACGCTTGGTAAAACTGATTCTAACGAAATGTGATTATAGCCATCAAGGTTAATGAGAAAAGCAACGAAGTGAAATAAATTGAACCTTATATCTTAGTTTCTTTAAACTGTAGGACTAAGATTCTTCATTAATAAAGCCCAATAAAAACGAAAGATACAAACAAAAATGTGTACTCAACTTATATCGATAGCTCAATTCATCATCACTTCTAACAGAAAATTACAGAGCATAAACACTATTATCTAAGAGTCCCAAGCTCTCGCAAAAAACTAGAATCAGAACGCATTAAACAAAGAATCTTATTTTCTTCTAAGGATTTTCCGAAGCTGTTTCGCCTACTAAAACAAAATTTAGCAATTCAACAACAAAACCACTCTCAAAGAAGAACGCGATAATCAAATTCTAGGACTTAATAATTATACCAAATCTTCTCAACAACCGAAAAGAGTTTCAAAAAAGGAAAAAGCAATTCCAAAATCATCACTTAGATACACATTTCAACAATATCAACCTCCTAAGAAACTCCACGAATCAGCTCTCTAACAAAGCTCTCGAAGATCATCAACTGGATCCGATCATAGAATATGAACCTGCACCGAACCAAAACTTTTATCCATAAATACCAAAATAATAATAACTAAAATGGGCAAAATCGACCCAGTACTTATTTTCTGTTTGTTCTCAAGAAGAATCTTAAATTGACTGAAACCAAAACCTTAGAAAGAGCTGAAAAAGATCGTCCATGAAAGCGATAAAAACAAACAAAAGAGAGAGATGTGTTATCGGATTCTGGATTCGTCGGGAAAAAAATAAAAATAAAAAACGAATCTTTCTTTAAATAAGGAATCGGAATAAGCAGAGGAATCGATTCTCCAAGAATCGGAGTTTGGGCAAGATCTCTCTATACGGGTCTTCTTGGAGTTTTTAATAGAGAACCTGAAAGGCGTTGAATCTGTAGCAAGTTAGGAACTGGAGGATGAACTAATTTTTGGATTTATCCGTTGAGTTTTTGTTAGTTCTGCTCCGTTTATATTACACGCGGCCACTCGCGTTGATCATCAAATTCATAAATGATATTTCATCCTTATTCTATTTTCAGTGTCCATTGATATTTGAATTTTTCGTAAAATTAATAAAAAAAAATGATCAGTTATTTATTTATTTAATTTTTTTGACAAAAAATGATCAGTTATATAATAAGATGAAAGCGATATATATATCATAGCATTAAATATTAAAATTTAAACCTCTTAAAAAAACGCAAAGATACCTAAATTAATATATATCATAGCATACGAAGTGTTTGATCAAAATTTCCTTTTAGTTTCAAATCTTGCCAACAATATTAATAATATAATAATTTTTATGATTAGCCTTTTGGAAATTGGATACATTAGCTACGTTTAGATGTTAATGAGATTTTAGATGATCTATAAATAATAATAAAAAAATAAAAAATAATTTATAAATAATAATAAATTATTTGTGAATCAAGAGCGAGTTATGAATCCAACTTTCTTTCTCATGTTTAAAGGACCACCTCCACTATTGGATGTATTGCACTTAGTTATTGAGTTGTTGAATTTACCCTTTTCCATTAATATATCAAATGCCACTAGTTATGAATAATGATCGAAGGAATGATCCTAAAACAAGATATGATCGTGATAGAAGCCTTAATGAGATAGTGGAGTAGATGTCCTAGAAAGAATGAGCTCTTTTTTTTTTTTAGAAAGTAGAACATTTATAGATAAACTAACGGAAACAATATATAAGTTCAATAGGGTGGGAGTCCCCTACAGTCTTCCCAAAACTAACACACATTATAACACAAAAAGAAAAAATAAAGGGGGTGATCAGAACCAAACAAATGGCTCACACCCAATTCCCATAAGGGGAAAACCGCTTGTTGATGGTCTTTACATAGTCTGATGAACAAACTATAAAATTGCGGTTGGAAGCGCCAGTACAGAGGGTTGTGCTACAACGTGTTGGTCTGGACTGGCTGGAATGAACTATCACATCCACTTTCACTTGATCCTTGGTTAAGGAAAGCAGAGACATAGTGTAGCATCCGAAAACTGTGTTGAATCTCTGGCGAGCTGGTGTTACTGGCGGTGGCCACGCGTGTAGGCCGCACGCCACATCTGGAGAGAGGACACTAGTCGAATCTGAAAGATTCGATGTCGCAGACCCCGAAACTGTCATGCGTGGTGGCAGAAAGCCCACGAAAGCGCGGCGGTGCGTGAAAATCATTTGTAGCATAAGCCGCGCGTGAGACAAACGCGCCGCTTGAATGATATCTTCCGCCAACTTGACGATCGGCACCTGGAGAAGCTGAAGAGGAGGCGCGTGTCCTCCCTAGGTCTCCGAAAACTAAAAAAGGAGGGAAAAAACAAAGAAAAATGGAAATAAATAAAGGCCGTGGCCGGCAAGGAGGGGAGGTGGGTGGTGGAGCTGAAGCACCAACCCCCCTCCCCCCGATGAATGAAAAATTTTCTTGGGTTGGGCGATGCGGACGTTGGAGAGAAAAACAACATACTGGAGAGAAAACAGTCAAAAAAACAAAGAATGAGCTACAACAATACAATTTTTACTATATATTAATTTTACTTTGGGTGATAAAAAGAAGAGTAAAAAGTGAGAGATGATTTTTAAGAGGGAGTTGAATAAGGTTATATTATATTTTTTTTCTACTATAATATTTTTGTCAATATTTCAAATTAATTTTTGAATCCATTTTGAACTTCCGTTGCTATGAAATGATCTTAGTTGAATTACGCAAAGAGCCCTCTTTGGTTAGGTGGACATGCATATTTTCCGTGTGCTCGCCCAAGTTGGCGAGCACTATTTGCTCACTCTGGTACAAAAATGTTTTTGCTCGCCCTAGTACGAGCAATGTATGCTAAGTGATTCATAAGATATCTTTATATTTCCTTAAAATTAAAAATATATTATCTGAAAAAATAAATAAAAATTACAATTATCTTCATCTTACTTAGTACAATAATTTATAAGAAATATAATTTCACAATTTAACATAAACATGATGTTGATCATCCTCCCAACTAAGATCTACTTGGTAAGGAAGAAGCTAGAAAGTATGACATAACTCCATATATGTAATAAAAATAAATAAATATTTTCTAAGTATAATTTTGATATAAAAAAATAAAATATAACCAGTTATGCTAATTGAGCTCATCACTCTTTCATATTCATCAATTATGGCATCCATGCTAAATCTTTAAGCAATTTATTTCTCAATATAGACTACCAAATAATCTCCAAGAAAAACATCATCCATCTTGTTTTGAAGCCTTGGCTTAACGATTAATTATGAATCCAACTACTCGATTAAACAGCCCACGTTCAGAGTTGCGGCCCACAATTACGATGGTTACAACTTTCTTTTATTGTTAAGACTTTGTAAATTGTGGCTATACCGATACACTAACAAATGATTTGTGGTGATCCCATGTAAGGCAAACGATTTCACACAAATATTATTGTAAGAATATAAGAAAATGACTTTTTATAAATGTATTACATTTCAATGTAGAGAAGTATTTATACACAAAAAGATATTCTTTATAGTTGTACAATGTAAAGTAAGAATGCATAAATTATGGAGTTATCCTACTGACTTTCCTTCTTGAGAATATAACTTGTGTTGCATATCTGTAACAATTGGACCCTTGTGGACTTAAGCTAAATTTATGGAGGCTGGAGTTACAGAGAGAGCTACACTCTTGGGATTTTTTGTTGTACTCATGGAATCTTCTGTAATTACTTTAACATCCCCCTGCAAGCTTAGGGGAAGTTCACGGACCAGAAGCTTGTCATACAACAAAAGGAATCAAGCATAAGTTAACGACTTGGTGAAGATATCAACTATATGAGATTGAGTGGAAATGTGACCCAACAGAGCATCTTTATGAGTTACTTTCTTCCTAACAAAGTGATAATCAACTTTTATATGCTTTGTTTCGAGCATGAAATACAGGATTCAAAGCAAGAGAGAGAGCACCCACACTATCACTTCAAAGTGTAGGAGCTAAGGAAAGTTTGATTTTTAGATCACAGAGGAGCATACAAATGAAGTACAATTCTGCTATGAGAAAAGCTAGAGTGTGGTATTCTGTTTCTGTGCTAGAACGAGAGACTACAAGATGCTTTTTGGTACTCCATGAAACAAGACAATGACCAAGAAATACAACATATTCAGTAGTGGACTTTCTATCATCAAAACTACCAGCCTAATCAGCATCACAGAGACCATTCAACTGTAGGAGTTGATACCAAAGAAAATTCCACGAGGAGAATACCTTTGAGGTATCGAAGGCCACATTTAGTAGCAACCCAATGAGTGGTTAAAGGGGCATGCATGAACTAACAAAGCTTATTAACAGCAAAGGCAATTTTTGGTCTTGAAAGAGTGTAATATTGGAGTACTCCAACAATTTGCCTATAGAGTGTAGGATCATCCAAAGGATCACCTTCTAACTAAGTGAGTTTGACCCCTGAAGCTAGATGAGTGGAATATGCTTTGCCCAAGCATTTTAGAGCGTTGTAGCAGGTCAAGAATGTATTTTCTTTGGGACAAAAATAAACCCAAGGTTGATCGATTGACTTGTATTCTCAGGAAGTAATGAAGAGACCCCAAGTTTTTCATTGTAAAATGAGTTTGTAATTCCTAAATGATCTTTGAGATGAATGAGGGATGTGTCCCTATCACAATGAGATCATCTACATAGATTAGAATGTAGATATGCATATCAACTTAATGATAAGTGAAGAAAGAATAGTCCATCGTAGATTCAATAAATCCAATATTAAGTAGGCATGTAGATAACTTAGTGAACCAATCCCGAGGGGCTTGCTTGAGGTCATAAATGGCTTTGTTGAGATGATAGACAAAATCTAAAAATTTGGGATCAAGAAACCTAGTAGGCTATTCCAAGTAGACTTCTTCTTGGAGTATGCCATGTAGGAAAGCATTTGATACGTCAAGTTGACGAATAAACCAGCCAAAGTTTACTGCCAAGGCAAGAACAACTCGTATGGTGGATGGCTTGATGACTGGGTTGAATGTGTCAATGTAATCAAGGCCATTCTGTTGTTGGAAACCTGGCTCTGATACCATGTAAGAATAGAAGAAAATGACCTTCTGTATATGTATTACATTTCAATGTACAGAGGTATTTATATACAAAAATATATTATTTACAGCTGTAAAATGTAAAGTAGGAATGCATAGATTATGGGATTGTCCTGCTGACTTTCCTTCTTGAGAATATGACTTGTATTGCATATATGTAACAGTTGCACCCTTGCAGATTTGAGCTAAATTTATAAAGGTTGGAGTTATAGAGAGGGCTACACTCTTGGGATATTTGGTTGTACTCTTGGAATCTTCTATAATTACTCTAATAATTATTATGTACAGCAAAAAAATAATAAAAATAATCAAAATCTCTTGGGGTCGTGGCCCCCCTAAGCTTCATCTCTCTTGGGGCCATGGCATCATGCATTCCTCTGTCATTTTTCTTATGGATTAATATTGATAAAATTATAGAAAAAGATACTAAGCAAAGCAACCCAATGAGGAAAATTGAACATAGAGGGACAAATATCTTCTCTTGGAAAGTGAGCTGAACCCCCGACACCATAAAAGGGCCATGAATCCAGGATCACGAGTCCAGAGGTATCCAGGTCATAACTAATAGGTGTGCTGATATAGAATTATGATCGAACTATCATTGATAATGAATTAAATTAATGAGGTAACGAAAAAGATTACTGTAAAGTATCCCTACAAAGTACCTAGTATACCATCTCACCCGGCATTGCACCAGATTTGAAGTGCTAATAACCCGCAACCCAATCAAGGACTGGAGAAGATCAAGCCGTTAGGCTAGCCATATCAATTAAACTTCCACTCTATATATATAGGGTCAAAACACACACCAGAGGTAATTTCAACTAAGACGTAAACTTGTTATATCTATTTGTTTCATCTGCTCATATCCTTCCTTTGATCCTCCAATGCTTCCAACTTTCTATCCATGAGGACTCCAACAATCATCACCCCCACATCACAAAAGTATCAACATGTATTTTTTTATGTTTTATGCTCTTTTATCAAAATCATTCACTCTATATATATGGGGTCAAAACACACACCAGAGGTAACTTCAACTAAGACGTAAACTTGTTACATCTATCTGTTTCATCTACTCATGTCCTTCCTTCGATCCTCCAATGCTTCCAACTTTCTCTCCATGAGGACTCCAACAATCATCACCCCCACATCACAAAAGTATCAACATGTATTTTTTTATGTTCTATGCTCTTTTATCAAAATCATTCACAAGTTCAGAGAAAGCATGAGAAAATGCTAAGAATTCTTGGAAAGGTTTTCTTGTATATATTTCATCTACACTTTACAATGAGGCACTGCCTCTTAATATATACTTGTTCAAGATAGCATAAAAAGAAGAATATTCTTTCTGACCATTTACAGCTAATAGTACAAGACAAAGCTTATAATGGGTGCTTGGTGGACGACGGACTGCAGGCTGGGATTCCTTCAAAAGTTGTCGTGGAGTGCTGTTAAGTAGTGGTGGTAGTATTGGTAATGGCTGTGCTGCGTAGTGGCTGTGCAGAATGCACTGCATGGTTTGCATGCAGTATGTAAGGAGTGTTGGCAGCACCAACAATGCTATCTCTGAGTGGTGGTCACGCCTTATGGTCTGCATGGTTTGCATGTAGTGTACGTGATGTTTGAACAGGCCCCCTCAAGTCAAGCTGGAGTGAACGTAGACGTAGACTTGAGCAAATTGACTGAAATCTTCCTACTAATAGTGGCTTTGTTAAGGCGTCTACCAGTTGGTCCTGGCCTGAGATAAAAGTCACCGTGAGTGATTTATTGAGAACCCGGTTGCGCACAAAATGGAAATCAATTTCCACGTGTTTTGTTTTAGTATGGAAGATAGGGTTGGAGGAGAGGTACGTTGCTCCAAGATTATCGCAGTAGAGTGTTGGTGCCACGGTAAGGTCAATGGCCAGATCTTTGCAAAGGTTTTGTACCCATATTATTTTAGCAGTGGCATTTGCCACTGATTTGAACTCAGCTTCAGTGGAGGACCTTGCGATGGTGGCTTGCTTTTTGGATGACCAAGAGATTAAGTTGCAGCCAGAAAATATACAGTAGGTACTGGTGGATTTTCTGTCGTCTGGATAGCCAGCCCAGTCGGCGTCTGAGAAGGCCGTGATATGCATGGATGGTGATTTAGATAACTGCAAGCCGATGTGATGTGTATGCTTTAGGTACCTTAGTATCTATTTGACTGCTTTCCAATGAGGGAGCCTTAGTGCATGCATGTATTGGCAGACTTTACTTACTGCAAAAGCCAAGTCTGGTCTTGTGAAAGACAAGTATTGTAGGGATCCTACAGTGCTTCGGTAGAGGGACATGTCTTCAAACACGGGACCTTGGTGCATGCTAATTTTTCAGACACTGCCATTGGTGTTTTTACTGGTTTGGCATGTTGCATATTGGTCCTTTCAAGCAAGTCAGCAATGTACTTACTCTGAGTGAGGAGAATTCCATCAATGTTGTATGTTGCTTCAATACCAAGGAAAAAACTAAGTTTGCCGAGAGTGTTGATTGGGAAGTCTGTGCTTAATTCATGAACCAAGGTTGTTACAGCAGCCATGTTAGAGCCAGTGATGAGCAAGTCATCAACATATACCAAAACGTAGAGAGTGATGGAGCCAGTGATTTTAACAAATAATGAGGAGTTGGCAAGTGAAATATTGAAACCAAGTTCCATGAGTTTCTGGCTCAAACGAGAATACCATGCCCATGGTGATTGCTTTAAACCATAAATTGCCTTTTTAAGCTTGCAGACGTATGTGGGATATTGTGGATGCTTGAAGCCTTGTGGTTGAGCCATAAAGAATGTTTCTTATAAAGGTTCGTGGAGAAAAAACTCCAAGTAAACATTGTTGTCTTTGCAAAATTGTCGAACCGAGATGAGATTTTTCTTAAAGGAAGGGACGCACAACATTTTTGTTAAAAGAAAAGAGGATGAGTTTGAAGGAAAAAGAGCTGGACCAGTTTGAGTGATAGGAACTAGGGAGCCATCGCCAACTCGCAGCTGGTCAAATCCTTGATAGTCAGATGAGTGGAGATTAAGGTTGGCTATTTCGCTGGTTATGTGGTTAGTTGCCGCCGTGTCAAGATACCATGCACCGTCCGTGTAATAGACTGAGGCAGGGGTAGTAGTGGTGTAAGATTGATTGTAGCGATATATGCATGTAAGTGCAATATGCCCAACCCTGTTACCCACTTGACAAATAGGCGATTATCAATTGAAGGAGAAAATTTTCCATTTTGAGGCATACCTGTTGATCCTGATGATCCACAACCAAGGTTGTTTCCACGGCCTGCACGACCTCCACGGCCTCTTTGATAAGATGAACCACAGAGTGTAAAGTTAGCTGAGGGATCTGAGAAAATGGTTGTGTTTGCTGCATGATGTTGCAGCCGTGCTTCATGAGCAAGGAGGTGGCCCAGGAGGGATTCAGTGGAGATTGGGTCTATGCATGTGGTGACTGATGACACCAGGGAATCGTAATCAGGACCCAGCCCTGCTAGCAAGTAAGGCACAAACTCACTTGAAGGTAGTGGTCTGCCTGCAGCTGTCATTGTGTCGGCTAGGGACTTGGCACGGCTATAATAAATGGAAATGGAGTCGTTGCCTTTCTTGAGTGAGGCAAGCTTGAGTTGTGTTTGAACAATACGGGCTTGAGAAGAGGAGGCATAGGTTGACTCAAGTGAGACCCAAACGTCTCTAGCAGTGGCACAGCCAACTACTTGTGCCATAAGTGACTCAGATAGAGAGGAGACGAGGGTGGACATAACCAGCTGATCTTGCTGGAACCAGGTTTCATATTCTAGATTGCTTGAGAAATTAGGAAGTTGGACGGGTGGGGGTAAGCAAGACCCATCGACATACTTGTATAGTCTTTGGCCATGGAGATAGGGAACAAGTTGGACTTTCCACAACAAATAATTTTTGGGAGTTAACTTGACCGACAGAATGTGAGAGGCGCTAGGTAAGGAAAGAGAGGAGAGGGAGGTGGGAGTAGAAGAGGAGGACATTATGTCGGAGGAGTCAGACATACTTGGACGATTAGTCCTTGGTATGCTCTGATACCTTGCTAAGAATTCTTGGAAAGGTTTTCTTGTATATATTTCATCTACACTTTACAATGAGGCACTACCTCTTAATATATACTTGTTCAAGACAGCATAAAAAGAAGAATAGTCTTTCTGACCATTTACAGAATCCTATAAGACAAAGCTTATAATGGGTGCTTGGTGGACGATGGACTGCAGGCTAGGATTCCTTCAGAAGTTGTCGTGGAGTGCTGTTGAGTAGTGGTGGCAGTACTGGTAACGGCTGTGCTGCGTAGTGGCTGTGCAGAATGCACTGCATGGTTTGCATGCAGTACGTAAGGAGTGTTGGCAGCAGTAGCAACAATGTTGTTTCTGGGTGGTGGCCACGCCTTATGGTCTGCATGATTTGCATGCAGTGTACGTGATGGTTGAACAGAAAATTAAGACTCCCAATTCCCAAATTGAAGGCAAATCCATGAACCTGTGAAGAATTCTTGGTGCCTAGATTAGCACACTATTGGAAATTGTTGCAATATGTCTAGGGGGTGTCAACGAGTCGAATTTGAATGAATAGTGAGCAGTCAAAATTTGCTTATTGAACTTTTATTTGGACACGAGTTAAGCTAATGTTCATAAATAGCTCAATTATTATTTGCGTGAGCACGTTCACGAGTTATTTAATTTTTACAAAATGGATTCTTTATATTATATACTATAACTTTATCTACAAATCTTAACAAATAAACTTGGGTTTTTTGTGAATATTTTTATATAGTTTATATGTACATAAACAAATGACTATATTCATAAAAATTTAAGTAATATGGATAGCATTAGGAGCATGATTTTCTCTTATATTTTTAAATGTATAAGATATTCTCATTATAAAATTAAAGATAATACTATAAAAATAATAAATATAAAATTATTTGAGTTTATACGAACTTATAAGAGTCTAATCTAATTTTATACTCCTCGCTAAAGTTCTCTTTTGTATCCTTAATATTAGTCTGTTATATGAATTTCTCCTTTTCTTAACAAAGGCTTGTGGATGAACTTGGGATGGAAACAAAGGTTACAATGATTTTGAAATCTAGGCAGCATTTGATTGTTAAATTTAAATGAGATCAATTTAATTCAGTTTAATTTTAAATCGAGTCTAACATCCAAACATCCAACTCTAAAATTATTAAATTCATCTCAACTCAAAACCTATTTACACGTGAAACCCACATCTTTTTTTTTTAACTCAACATCTTTTTTACATGAGACTCACAAACTTTTTTAATTTTTTATAAATATTTTTAAATTCATCTTAATATTCAAATACATCTAAACTAATTTTAAATAGACTTTATATAACTTATTTTATAAATTCAATCTATTATTATTTATAAAAAAAAATCATATGGACTCAATTCAACTCAATATTTAAATTAAGCCTAGGCAGCCTCGGTGAAAATTTAAAATGGTCCCTCTCAAGAGAAATTGGTGGTTTTCAACAAAATAATGAGTCTCTTATGATAATAATGCATCACCGTGTAATCATTTCCTAGGCCAAAAGAGTCAGAGTCAAGTAACCATCATTTCAGGTACATGCATGATGATGATCAAATGGAGAATTAATGCTTTTGAAAGAGAAATCAAATTGAGAAATCAAATTCACTCTCAATATGTTCTCGAGGGAAAGGTTTCCAACGTAGATAAATTGTGGCCTTTTAATTATTATCAACTCTTGTTTAAAGTGATACGTACAGTAATATTATATATAGTTATAAGATATATAAGTTTCGTATATTTATTTTAAAAAAAAAATATTTATTATTAAAAATTATTTTTTTATGTAAATTTTATATTTATCTATTGTTTTTTAAATACACGAGACTTAAATATCTTAAAAATATAAATATCATTTCCTATTAAACGTAAATTGGTAAGTAATACCTATTAAGCTATTACTACCATAATTCTTTTTTTCCCTAATTATCGATTGCTTAGCTCATCATGTATTAGTAAATAAAATATATATATATATATATATATAGATATTTTATGAGAGAAAAGGAAGTCTTCCTAATATTCAATGCTGAAGGTGAAGTTTGAAATAATCAAATGTGATTGAAACTAATGAAAAACTGTTTTCATGCCCAATTTGTTTTTTTTTATTTTCTTCTTTTTTTATAAATATTTTTAGCAATAAAGTATTTGGAGTAGTGTTAAACATTTTGCCTTGGCCACAAATTAGAATATAGGGAGCAAGTCGCGTGCATCTTACACTCCTTAGGCACGTTCGTTCAGGTAATCCGACACAATGACGCTGGATTCACCGTCCGTACGACAACTGTTCCTAACAAAGTTACAATCATTAATGTTCTTGTTACAACATCCAAATTGACTTCGTTACAGTCATTTTTAAAATTTGATTAAAAATATAAATTTTTTATAAATTTAAAATCTTCTTATCCATAATTTCACGTTGGATTAGTCATTAGATTCATCAAAATAATAATATAATATTATTTTTTAATAATAATATAATTTTTTTCTCATATTTTATAATTAAACTAATTATATGTACACACTCAATTATATATAAATATATGCTTGTATATATTTTTACCTTTTATTAACTTATATGGATATATATATATTTATTTATTTATATTGAGCTCATGCAAAATGGTATTCCCATCGCAGTCCTTCCAATTCACCAAACCAACATCTTTCCCAACAGCCTGATACAACACCCTCAAACTTTCCCAACAGCAAAATGGTAAGCACACAAGTCGATTCAAATTTGACTCGGACCATCTCACTCACTACCATAACTTGCCCCTTAAGCACCGCCAGGTGGAGTGGCGTCCTCCCCTCCCGGTTCCTCACCAAGCAAGTCTCGGGATCCACCAATAGTAGCTCTTTAACAATCTTCAGGTGCCCTTTCACCGACGCCTCTGAAAGCAATTCTTTAAGGGTCGAGACATTTCCTTCCATTACTACCTATGAAAGCTTTTTCTCCATATCTCTCCCTTTCATTTGGAAAGCTTCTCTTCGTGTCGTACGCTGACTATATCTTCTTGGGTTTTGGAGATGTATGTTTGTTTTGGAGAAACTATGGTGAGGCCTGTGTTTCGAAATGGTGAAAGAGCCAATCAAAGGAGATGGTGGCCATGTGGAGTTGACTGGAAGCCTAAAATAAAGTTAGATGCTTCCTTTTTCAATAGTCACTCTGTATTCCCATCACAGTCCTTCCTTTTTCAATAATCACTCTGCTTCTACGTGAAGAAAAGAGAAGAGGAAGAATCGGTAAGGAACTACCGTTACAAAGAGAAATAGAGAAAGGGGGAGAGCAAAAAACGGGGGAGGAAAAGGAGAAGAAGATCGCATGCACCTGATTTGAGGAGAGAAACCATGGGTTTGATCTGATTTTGCTTGAAGGAGAAGAAGAAATGAAGAATCTGTGCTCGATCGAAAACGAGAGAAAGAGAGAAAAGGGGGGGAGAAAGACACGGGGAGGGAAAGGAGAGCAAGAAATGAAATAAAATAAACCCCGTTGCGTATTAAAACTACAATAAAATATATGGATAAATGTGTAACAGTAGTCCTTTAAATTTGAAGGAAGAGGAAGAAATACTGTAGATCAAAACTTGAGATAGAAGCCTTTGCCAAATCCAATGCAGGTGAATTTCATCCACATTCATTTTGAAGATGCATTGGCTTTTGATGAAGCCAATGCTAGTGCTCTTAGTAGCTTTGGGATAAATGTTATTTAGAGAACTCTTAACAGAATATGTATATGTTAAAAAAGAGTCACTTTTAACTACTGTGGATTAAAAGTTGGGTGTAATAGATAATGTAAAATTAAAAGGTTTAACTTTTAACTACAGGATTTGTAAAAGTAAAGTAAAATTTGATATGAATTGTTTAATGACCAAATGTTTAGTTTATTTTTTTTTTGGTAACATTCTCTCTCTTCCCTCAACATTTTCTCATAAAACTCTTAGTTTCTTTAGCTTTTACTTTAGCAATTAATATCAACAAGGATTATTAACATTATATTGAATTTATTCTTTGACATTTATATTGAATTTTAGATAAATTTAATTAGACATTTGTGGTTATTAATATTAAATGACCATTAAAAATATGATTTTTTTAACCAATAATTTAATTAGAATATAATTACAAATTAACATATAATTAATATAATGGTAAAATATGATATAAATAAATATATTAAAAATATATTAAATTAATATTATTTTATTATTATATAAAGAATAAATAGATAATTTAATGTGAGGACTTGTGTGAATAGAATAGTCAAAAATTAAATTCATCTTATGTTCATAAAAAATGTCATTTAATTTTAGCTAATCTACTGAGGATGTTCTTAATTTCCTTAATTCTTAATTAAACGGCAATTAGGAGATGCCACTTTTCTTTGTTCCTTTCTTAACAACCAATTAGAAGCTGCCAAGTTTTTTGGTCATTTCACAAGTGATGAAATTGGTCTAGAATCCCACGACTTTTTTAAGTGTAATTAGTTACAAACACTACATAATTACTTTTAAAAAGAATAAAATTTATTATTAAAAAATTAATTAATTTTTTTAATGTGAATCTTATATTTTATTTTTTAAAAATAATTTCACAATAATTATATAAATTCAGAATTATAAATATCTTCTCTCCTTTCAAGGCCATAAAACATCAATCAGTGGTGTCATTTAGTAGATAATTATGAGGTCACTTGTCTGTCTGCACTTTGGCTCCTAGTTTTTTTTTTTTTTTTGTTTGATCTTATTTGTCAAATCTTTTCATACATTTTTTTTTCTTGTTTATATATTTTTTAATATTTTAATTTTATATTTTATATTTTTTTTTTTTGGGTTTCAATTGTTTGTTGTTTCCCACGTTATTATTATTTTAATTATTTATGGATTTTTAATACTATTTTTTTGTTTTTATTATTTTTCATTTTTTCCAACAACATCTCTAAGAAAAATAAAAAATTCTATTTATTATTTCACACCACCCATAATTTTTTTTCCTCTTATCAAATGTGTGGTGTTTGGATAATAAGTAGAAGAAATCAATTAATTTTAAAAAAATAAAATTAAAAAATTAAAAATAAATAAAAATAAATGTGATGCGTGGAATATAAGAATCATGAGTAACAAAATTATATTTATTTTAAAACTACCTACAATTAGCTAAAACTTAATTTTAAACTTAATTTTATGGCCTTAGAATTACGATAAATGAATAAATGAATATTTTATTCAAAAAAATCCTGTCAACTGTTAGTCATCTAGCATTGTGCTTAGGGGTGAAAAAAAATAGTGAACCGGTAAATCTAATCGGATCGAACCGGTAGGTTTGGTTTGGTACCGATTCTATTTTTTTTTTTTAAAGCGGTCAAAATCAATCTGGTTTTGGTTTTTCTTTTTCGAACATCGGACTGAATCAGTTCATATATATATATATATTTTTATATTGTATAAAATATTTTTTTATATGATTTTTTATATTATATAATATATAATTATATATAAAATAATTTTGTATTATATGATAAATTACTAATTAATATAATATTAAATTTTAAAATCTTATATAAATTACTATATAGTATCACTATAGTCTATTGTATTAATTGTTATATACTAATATTATATTACTATATATTATAATATATTATAATATATCACTATAATATACTATAATATATTATAACTATATTATTATATACTATAATATATATATTATATAATATACTAGAAAAATTGGACCAAATCGACAAAACTAGAAGTACCGGTTTAGAAATGTAATCGGTTTTATATCAGTTTTTAAATCTCAAAACGATATATACCGATTTAATTCTAAAATATATCTAAAATTAAATCGAATTATACCGGTTACACCTCTATTTGCATGGTAGATACGCCTGTAGCTCAAGATGAAAGATCACAAGAATATGCACCCCCTTTGTGTGAATGGAAAGGCCCATGGTGTTTTTTTTTTTTCTTTTTTTTTTTTTTTAAGTTGGCCTTGGGTGATATTGATCATTATAAAACAAATCAAGTTTCATTTGAAAATTTTTCATAATATTTGGTTGGTTATCAAGATATTTATATAGAATTCTAGATGCGTTTATTAAAAAAAAATTAGTTATTAATGTTAAATGATCATTTGAAATATGATTTTGTAAACAATAATTTAATTAATATATGATCAGTATAAATACAAAATATGACAAAAGTAAATTAGATAAAAAAATAATAAAAGTTATTAAATTAATAATATTTTTTTCAATGTGGGAATAGATTTTCACTAGAATATGCAAAAGGCAAAAACATGTAATATTCGCTAAATTTTCATCTAATCTCATTTTATCATTATAATTTTTTTAAATTATCGTACAAAATATAATAAATAATTTAATTTTTTTTAATTTTAAAATAATAATATTATTAAAAAATAATATTTTATACAACTTTTATATTTTATCTAAAATTATTTCATCTCATCTCATCTCATTTCGTAATTAAAAAAAAACAATATAGTTATATATCTCTATCCTTCCATATATTTTGCACTTTATCCACTTGGGTCCTGAGTACCGAGAACATACATTCTGACCAGTTAACATGTCTGTCGACCATCAGAATCTAAATGCATCTAACATGACATGTTAACCATCGGAATCTAAAAATTATGCCACATGGGGTCAATATTTCCACGTGAGTTCTTACCTATTTTTGGAGGCACAGACATATCATCAGTATCTGATCACTTTCGCTGTCATTCATTTTCATGAGGCACGGATTACCACTGGCACTACTGATCAAATCTCGTGGATCAGGCTCTGCATTTTGACCTTCTTTTACTTTCCTGGGGTTGAGGACTTGGGGAAACATAAAATATGTACATATATAGCATGCACTATTCTATTGGTCTGTCTGCAACTCACCGTCCTCGTCCTCAAGAGATTAGAAAAAGTCAACAAAAGCCTGAGCAATCGCCACGTCACAAAATAAGGATTTAAGTAGGAGTGTCAAATCGTGTTAACGGATATCAAAACATATATATTATATTATATAAATCAATCCTAAGACCCATTAAACTTATCGTGTCAAAATCTATAACAAGTCGTGTCGTGTAAACTCATTTTGACTCATTAGTGAATATTGCTAAATAGGGTTTCAAATTATTTATGTAAATAGGTTGAATAGGCTCAAAATTAACTCGTTTGACTTGATTAAATTTAGTATAATTTTATATAAATGTTAAAATTACAATATCTATAAAAATTATAAAACTAACTATAAGTCTAAAATTACAATCCAAATAATAAAAATATCAAAATTAAAATTCTAACAATTTTATTTTTAGGTAGAATGGTATAATTGTAACTTTAATTTTTTTAATGTGTCATAACGGATCAAAACGAGTTGATCCGTTATCAACCCGTTAAGTAATCGTATCTTAACGGGTCAATCCGTTTTAACCCGAATCCATTAAGACTAAACTCTAACACGCTATTATCATGTTATGTTCGTATTGAATTAACGGATCATATGACATATCGTCACCCCTAAATTTAAGAATACGTTTGGCATGCAGAATATTGAAAGGAGCTAGTCCCTTAAACATGTAAACAATTGGCATACTCATTTATGTTCTTTTGTTTCTTGAAACTATGATATTAGAATATATACTGCTACATCCACATAAGGTGGCCACTTAATAGGCTATTGATTTTTTTTTTCTTTCATATAATTTTATATCTTTAAATATATAATTTTTTTAAAAATCACAACATTATTTACAAACACTTCCTTAATCACTAAGTTAAAAATAAAAAAAAAAATCGACGGCCACCATCGGTAGCTTTTATCTATGAAAGTAGCATTATCGTATTAGAATTAGATTAAGGGCTGGTTTGGATTCTTATCCTATTAGAATTAGATTAGGGTTGGTTTGGATTCAGATATAAGATAAGATATGATAGTTTTAAATGAAAATTGAATAAAATATTGTTAGAATATTATTTTTTTAATATTATTATTGTTTTAAAATTTTAAAAAATTGTATCGTTTATTATATTTTATGTGAGAATTTGAAAAAATTGTAGAGTCCCACTACTCTGTCGCCCCACTACTCTCTCGCCTGCCCATGACCCCTCCATCTTACCGCTAGTGTAAAATCATCCTATCATTTTTTTCAAATTTTTTTGATCATTCTAAAACATTTTTTAAAAATATAAAAAAAATACTAATACATTAATAATCACTTCCTTAATTATTAAGTAAAAAAATTAATAAAAAAATCAAAATGCACAAGATGTNTGCTCCTTTTGTCATATGCAAAAAGTAAAAGATTAGGTTTGAAATTTTTGAAAAGTAAAGTGTGCTCATTTTGTCACATGCAAAAAGTAAAAAAATTATGTTTGAATTTTTTGAAAAGTGAATGATGATGTCTTTGACATGTGAATCTTTTTAAATTTGAATATGAAGTCTCATATGCCTATAAATAGATCATTTGAGAGCTTCATATTCACAACATCAAGAGCATACAATATTCATTCAAAACTTTCATTTTCTCTTCTCTAACCATTGAGCCTTAACCCTTGTTCATTTTGAGAGATATAGTTTGTGCTGTATTGTTCTTATTTCACTCATTGATGAGTGTTTTCTGATATTCTACCCACTATCAATTCTTGTATCAGTAAAAATGTGTGTATAACCCTTGTGCGTGTAGAAAGTGTTCTACACAGGGAATAGTTGAATCACCACGTGTGAGGTGATTGCAAGTGTAGAGGGTGTTCTACACAGATCCTTTGTAGCGGTGTTGTTCAAAGGTATAATAGGTTTCTATCTCCACCTGAGGGAGGTTGAATAGTGAATTCAGGGATTCTCAAGGGGTAGCTTGAGGCGAGGACGTAGGCAGTGGGGGCCAAACCTCGTTAACATACTGAGTTTGATTCTCTTACCCTTACTCTTTATATTTATTACTATTTTATATTTTGTTTATATTTTATATTGTATATTTGATTTATAATTGTTATTTTCTTAAATACAACTCAATTCACCCCCCCTCTTGTGTTAGTCATCTGGGCAACAATTTTATATAAATGTTAAAACTACAATATCTATAAAAATTATAAAACTAACTACAAGTCTAAAATTACAATCCAAATAATAAAAATATCAAAATTAAAATTCTAACAATTTTACTTTTAGGTAAAATGACATAATTGTAATTTTAACTTTTTTAACATGTCATAACGATCAACCCGTTAAGTAATCGAATCTAAACGAGTCAATCCGTTTTGACCCGAACCCATTAAGACTAAACTCTAACACGCTATTATCATGTCGTGTTGGTATTGAATTAACGGGTCATGTAATATATTGTCACCCCTAAATTTAAGAATATGTTTGGCATGCATAATATTGAAAGGAGCTAATTCCTTAAACATGTAAACAATTGGCATACTCATTTCTGTTCTTTTGTTTCTTGATAACATATGATATTAGAATATATACTGCTACATCCACATAAGGTGGCCACTTAATAGGCTATTGATTTTTTTTTTCTTTCATATAATTTTATATCTTTAAATATATAATTTTTTTAAAAATCACAACATTATTTACAAACACTTCCTTAATCACTAAGTTAAAAATAAAAAAAAAAATCGACGGCCACCATCGGTAGCTTTTATCTATGAAAGTAGCATTATCGTATTAGAATTAGATTAAGGGCTGGTTTGGATTCTTATCCTATTAGAATTAGATTAGGGTTGGTTTGGATTCAGATATAAGATAAGATATGATAGTTTTAAATGAAAATTGAATAAAATATTGTTAGAATATTATTTTTTTAATATTATTATTGTTTTAAAATTTTAAAAAATTGTATCGTTTATTATATTTTATGTGAGAATTTGAAAAAATTGTAGAGTCCCACTACTCTGTCGCCCCACTACTCTCTCGCCTGCCCATGACCCCTCCATCTTACCGCTAGTGTAAAATCATCCTATCATTTTTTTCAAATTTTTTTGATCATTCTAAAACATTTTTTAAAAATATAAAAAAAATACTAATACATTAATAATCACTTCCTTAATTATTAAGTAAAAAAATTAATAAAAAAATCAAAATGCACAAGATGTCAAAGTAGGTGGACAACATAGCATTTTTCAAAGTTGTAATGATAAGATGGGATAAAATAAAACGTCTTCCGAATCCAAACAGTTCATTATTTTTCCCAAAAAAAAAAGCACCCAATCTAGTTTTTAAATCTGAAAAGTAAAAATAATAAAATAATAATAAATACGGTGGCCACCACGGTGGCACAAACTACCCGCAATGGCGACGAACTGATGTTAAAACGGGTCGGCCAGGTTCATTTTTTCCTCTCATCAAAAGTCAAAACCATCCTTTTCAATCCAAACTTTCAATCTAAACAATAATAAAATGCATTGACACATTGCTTTCCCGAATTCATCTAAGATTGTAAGAAAGGGATGTTTCCAAATATATAATATGCATGGGAGCCACGCCATTTACACGCCCCACCCAAAAAAATGATGCACATTTGTATTGTCTCCAGTATCTTGTCACAGAATCTCTCAAAGCAAACATGGAAAACACGCAATTTACATTAAATAACTTGAATTTGAATCCCCTAAAGTTCTGGATTCCCTTTATATGTCTATCTCTCCCTCACTCTAGGCACTAGAGGTTGGACAAGAACTCTAGATCCTAGCACTCAGACAAGAACTCTAAAGACATCTTGGTTCATACAATTTAGCGGCATCAACTTGCATTCCAAGAACACAGATAAATTTAATAAGATAGCGACGAGAATTACAGCTTTGTCGAAAGAGCCTTAGTTGTTGGCTCTTCTTCATGCGATTAACTACTCTTCCAGTTTTTGAGCTGGGGTATGGTCTTAAACATGATTTTGTCCAAAGTTCACGTTTCATCAGAGAACAGAAATCGAAATATTTCGCCATCATTGGATGCGAGATTGTTCATACCTCCTTTCTGAGGTTTTAAGTATCATATTTCTGAATCTTCAACTTCAGAAGTAAGCACAAAACTCGGAAAAGCTACGGTTATATCCCTGGAATATGGGGAAAAATGATTGTTGGCAAGGAGTCTACAACAGGTAACTAAAGTACATATAACAATTGAAATAAGACTAGAAAGAACCCTTCTACTTGCTAGCCAATTTGGAGGACTTATCTTTCACATCTTTGACATTATAAGGTTTGATTTCCAAGGGAAAATTAAAATTAAATTCTTTACAAATAAAATCCTGCCATATCAATGGTGTGAAGAACGATCTAGATTTCTTTTTTCTTTTTGATAAAATTTGGGGTGATTTAAATATTAAGAAATGTTATGTTGGACTTACTTTAAATAGGGGAGTGTCATGTTCTTTATTAGAGACGGATTCTTCAACACAAATTCCTTCCACTCTTCTTGATCAATTCTTCCATCACCTTTTGCATCTGCTTCACTAAATGTCTGTGGAAATACACAAGAACTGTAAGGGTATTTACTTTCAAAGAGGATGATTAAATGGAGCTGAAGAGGTAGTAATCTGCACCTTATGCACGATTATTTCAATAATGTCATCTGAAAGTACCAAATCTGATTCTTGCAAAAGCGCCACAACCATGTCCTTCAACTGTCAGATAATGCAAGATATTGCAAAATTAGTTTGCTCAAGGTAGATTTAAAACACATCTTTACCACTATCACCTTGAAATTTGCATTAGCACATTCCATGACCCAAGACACTCAGAAGGTAAGAATCACTAACAAAAGCCAGAGACTGCTAAACACTGGATTTGCAATATAACTCCTCTTAAATAAGAATTTCTTCTTTTAGAATACTGAAATTTCTTCTATAATGTGATGAGAAGGAATTTGCAATACTCACCTCCTCTCTTTCAATATACCCAGTTTGCCTCAGGTCATATAATTTGAAAGCAACTGCAAAATGATTCCATCATTGTAGTAGATGATAATGTGCTTATTAGACCCACTGGAGAGTATTCATGTGAAACATAACTTGCTAGGAATAACTATTCCAGTTTCACTAGGCAGAAATTTGAAAATTGCAAACATGAATCGAATATCAAAATGAAAAATAAGACCTACATGTGATTTTGTCTTCTGTAGGTGTATTTGGATGAAAGACACCCAATGATCGAACAAATTCTCCAAACTCAATAACCCCATTGCGCTTCAAATCAAATAAATCGAAAACCTAAAAGAAAACACCAAGTTGATATAGTTAGAAAGCAGAAAAGAGCAAGTACAGAATTTCACATTCTATTTTGTCCAAAAAGAAGTTGATCCTTGGATACAAAAAGAAAAAAGGTGAAGGGACGAGAACTTTATAGCATCAATAGAAATTTGGAATCCCAATAATATCAGCCATTGATGCTTCCTTGGTTGTAAAGTCAATATTTACCTAGCAATGCCATGTTATTTTTAAGTCATTCAGCACAGATAAATATAATTTCAGGATTGCTTCTTGTAACTGCAGCAGAGTGGTGAAATAAAAAAAAAAAAATCACAAAACTAGAGACGAGTGGGCATCGCATACTCTGTCTGCAAAGAGATTTCTTTTATTCCTATTCCTGAAGAGTGCAAGCTGGAATTCTTCCTACTGACAAGAAAGCATAGAAGTTATTAATATGAACGAAATAAACAGACAAAAACCATCAGATACAAACTGATATGGAGCTATAACACTATATACCATACAAAAACTAGATTGTTGCAAGAGCCAACAGCATTGTTATAATGAAACTTCATAAAACTAGCAAACTCACCTTGTGAATGAACCCATCATCAATAATTGAACTGCTCAATTTCTTAAAAAGCTCATGTAAGGCCTCCACTTCATTGACAGTAACTACAAAGAAGGGAGACAACCCAGCAATCCAAATATAAATGTTCATGATATGTAAATCATGACAGTAAGGAGTCAGCAGGCAATGTCATATGTATTTAGCAGTGTGCATGATGGGTTAAAGCTGGTGAAAAATTATCTGGCCAAAACCAGACCAGTAAGTCTGTTAGCAACATTGCAGGAAAAATGACCAGGATGGTTCATAACTGAAGGTAAGTAGATGGAAACAGAAAGTTGCGTGAGTTTAATAGGATCTAGGTGCATACTCACATGGTGTTTCAGCAGAAAGAACTGAAGGATCCTCATAGCCTGGTGATTTAGCTTTCTTTGAGTGATAGCAGCCCATCAAGCAAACTAATCTAGTCCACTAGCAAATATCTTGCAAATCAGCAGGACTCATTCCCACAGACCACAAGGAAAAGCCCTACCTGGTATCATCCAAAAGAAAAAAGAAAGAGTCAACTATAAACCATCACATAAATCAGTGAGTTGAAATGCCATTAAGAATTTTGATGACATCTGCTGAGAAGTACTAAATAATTTCATTAGTGGCCCCCTCGCACCAAATCATAATGGGGCTGTCACTGCCATTACCAATGATGGCACAAAACTACTAATTGAAACCCAAGCCATCAGTAATAAGGTAGAACCATCTGGCTTTGACCAAGAAGAATGTATGCATAAAATGCTTCAAGCATGGCTCAATTCTGGTGATAGTGCATCCATGACATATCCTAATAACGGCCAGTACAATTCTGGTGATCCTCTATGGCCAACACATGATGAAACCTTCATTTTCTGATTCGTTACAAAATCATAAAGTTGATCCATCAAGCCCAACTCAATCCTTATGACATCACCAAGTATGCACAATTATAATACCAAGTAGTAAGCACTTTCAGACACGATTCACATACTCATCTTGATATATAAACAAAGGCCAGTGAGTATATGCTCATACTTAGATAGGTTTTATTGCGAATATCGACAATAGTTTATCCTTATAAACTAAAGTGCATATACAGCGACAAGAAAATTGATTAAACTCCATCTTTAGATAGGCCATCCATCAAGAAATCTAGCAGCCGCTATAGGTTGAAACAGAATTAACTAAGTTCCTCAGGAACAAAAAAAACAAAAGCGAGTCCCCTAGATTTGGTGAAACAACTTAATAGAGAAACATATGTACGCTGCAATAAACCATTGTAAGCAATTACTCAGAAGCAGTAAATCCATTGGTCATCAGCGCACAAGCTAATTAATGATTGTGTCAAATAAGTCAACGGCTTGCATGTTCATGCTGGGAGAGAGAGGGGAAGAGAGCGAGAGAGGTATAACAGGATGAGCAATATTGCTCAGGTTTGTACACAGATTACACTCCTGGCAGCAACGCCATATTAAAGAAATTTGCTGAGTTGTTTAAAGGCCATAATAAACGCCACATTTATGACAGCATGATATCAACGACAACAACTACTGCAAATTTTTCTTTAAAAAATATATATATATCCAGTGTCTAGCTATATTAGTGGGTGAGAACAAACAAAGATTACTGAATAAATTCAGATGTGAAAGAAAGAATAATCATAGAAATCAAAGACCTAGGCAACAAACTGGGAGCACATTTTGTGGCCTCATTAAATCACGAAAACGATAAGTGACTAATATATGTTCTCAAGTTAAGCCACACATCCACAGGGGACCAAGTAACCACGCTATGAGTTGCATTTGATATTTATGGTAAGCACACAGATGTGGTGGAATTTTCCAAAAACACAGGAATTTTCCCACAAGTAATTAAACCCTTAAAACCAGCAGATCATGTGTACACAGATCTGACCTCCCCTATGAACCTTGGGACATATTAGAGATGTCCAAGGAAGCTTGTCAATCACACATTAATCAATTTAACAAACAAGGTATGATTTGAAAACCCCACACACAAACACAAGGAGTCAATAAAAAAAGAATCAAGCTTGGGTTGCAACTTATAAATAAGCCTTAGATTTTCAAATGTGCAAAATACTTTGTATCTTAGACATCAAAATTCCAAAATGAAACTAATTTGGTTAACCAAAACTAAAAATCTCATCTCATCTCAACTCATCATTACAACTTTTTCAAATTCTCATACAAAATATAATAAATAATTTAACTTTTTCAAATCCCAATACAAAATTAATATTAAAAAATTATATTATAACAATATTTTATTCATTATTATTCAAAACATCTCATCTCATCTTATCTCATCTATGTAAACAAGCGGGGGCTAAGAATCACAATAGTTTATGGTAAAAATAAAAATACATAGACAGCAAAGCTCAGTTCTCTAATGCTACTTTTTGTTCTTGCGATAAAATAAGAAAAAAATATTAGAGTACAGGAATGATATACACGAAAAGATAATAAAAACTACTACGTTAAAAACTTTAAAAAAAAAATATCCAAGTTTTCTGTTTTCGACTTTCTTTCTCTTTTTTTGTTTTTTTGTTTTGTTTTGTTTTTTTTTGTGGCAATCAAAACAGAAAAAAAATTATAGTGCCGATATATACTTGACAAACACGTTTGAATGATGAATTAACAGGTGCAAGTGGTAAGAACAGAAAACTATATTTATTCTTCGAAAGCATTATTAAAACTTGAATAAAACAACCATGAGGGGTGGCTCAACTGGTCAGGCCGTGTGTTTGCTCCCCATATGTCGCTAGTTCGAGTCCTCTCAGGGCCACTGGAGGCTTGCCTGGTCGTTAACTTCAGGGCCTCTTGGGATTAGTCGAGGTGCACGCAAGCTCGCCCGGACACCCAAGGTTAAAAAAAAAAAAAAAAAAAAAAAAGCATTATTAAAACTTGAATAAGAAATTGCTGAAGATCATGTACTCAGAAGTACCATTGAGAACCCGATCGGGACTTGCTCATCCATAAGAAAGACTTCCATAAGAAAGACTAATGGCAACGATTTTAAAGTGGTTTGACTTCTGAAACGATCTTGAAACCCAGAAATCAGAACGAAATTAAAATATTTCAAATTTCCACCAACCAAACTGAAAATGGAACAGAAGCCAGGTAAAAAAAAAAAACTGAGGATGAGAAAAGAGAGCCTCAGCCAAGCTCCATTAACCATATAAATGCCTTCAGAGCAAAATTCAAGAACTAGAATTAAGCGCACTAAACACATATCTACACCGTCAAACATATACGTGCGGGGAGAGAGAGAGAGAGAGAGAGAGAGAGAGAGAGAGCGCTTATACCTGTGAGTGATGTATGAATGTAGGGAAGCCTGAGCAGATTCAAATTGAATACTCGTGACTGAACATTTCTATATGGAAAAATCTATATAGATGTTTTCGCGGAAGGTGAAGGTGTCTCGTTGTACCTTCGGCTATTCCACCAGGCTGCCAAAGGAGTGTCCAATTGGCACTTGCACGTTGTAATTAGCGAATATAATATTAATTTTTTATATTTATTTGAATGGCTTGTCTTTTTTTACCTTGACTTTTAATTAAAAAATAATAATAGTTTACTGAAAACTTGAGTAAAAAAAATTATAAAATAGAAATTATTTTATAAAAATAAATTTAAAGGTGATTTTAATAATATATTTAAATATTTTATTTTTTTTCTGTCTTCTGTAAACAATGAGGATAATTCGTGCAGCAAATCTTATGTATTTGGTTGAGGGAATGCTTTGTATTATACCGTACGTTTTGGTAGCTCATTGATTAGACCAAGAAATACAATAGATTTCAATATTCAAAATGGTGTATCCCATCAAATATTAATATTATGTTTAGATTATTTTTAGAATTCTTGATCCAACTTTAAAATTTAAAATTAAAAAGAAAAATAAATTTTAGGTAGAATTTAAAAAATTTATAATTGTCTAAATGAATTTCTTAAATAAAATTAAATGTTCAATAAATACTATATTCAATTAAATTAATAATTATAGTGCAAATTAAATTTCTTAAATGGAAAATAATATGAGTTGATTAAATTAAAAAAAATTATGTAAATTGAATTATTCTAATAGTTCATCAAGACTAGCTTGAGCTAGAAATTCATCCACCGTCCGATGGCTAATGGCCATACACGTTGTCAACCATGCATTATTTTATTTATCAATCTGGGTCTTGTAGCTCCTCGCTTGCATAATTTAATTAGTTCTTAGCGTGTCTTGTAAAGAGGGAGAATTTAAAATTTTTGCTGAAAAGGACAATAAAATAAGATTTTAATATGCTAATTATTTTATAGTAAATTATTGAGTAGAAGGTTGGGGTTGACTTCTNAAACAGAAAGTTGCGTGAGTATAATAGGATCTAGGTGCATACTCACATGGTGTTTCAGCAGAAAGAACTGAAGGATCCTCATAGCCTGGTGATTTAGCTTTCTTTGAGTGATAGCAGCCCATCAAGCAAACTAATCTAGTCCACTAGCAAATATCTTGCAAATCAGCAGGACTCATTCCCACAGACCACAAGGAAAAGCCCTACCTGGTATCATCCAAAAGAAAAAAGAAAGAGTCAACTATAAACCATCACATAAATCAGTGAGTTGAAATGCCATTAAGAATTTTGATGACATCTGCTGAGAAGTACTAAATAATTTCATTAGTGGCCCCCTCGCACCAAATCATAATGGGGCTGTCACTGCCATTACCAATGATGGCACAAAACTACTAATTGAAACCCAAGCCATCAGTAATAAGGTAGAACCATCTGGCTTTGACCAAGAAGAATGTATGCATAAAATGCTTCAAGCATGGCTCAATTCTGGTGATAGTGCATCCATGACATATCCTAATAACGGCCAGTACAATTCTGGTGATCCTCTATGGCCAACACATGATGAAACCTTCATTTTCTGATTCGTTACAAAATCATAAAGTTGATCCATCAAGCCCAACTCAATCCTTATGACATCACCAAGTATGCACAATTATAATACCAAGTAGTAAGCACTTTCAGACACGATTCACATACTCATCTTGATATATAAACAAAGGCCAGTGAGTATATGCTCATACTTAGATAGGTTTTATTGCGAATATCTTCAATAGTTTATCCTTATAAACTAAAGTGCATATACAGCGACAAGAAAATTGATTAAACTCCATCTTTAGATAGGCCATCCGTCAAGAAATCTAGCAGCCGCTATAGATTGAAACAGAATTAACTAAGATCCTCAGGAACAAAAAAAACAAAAGCGAGTCCCCTAGATTTGGTGAAACAACTTAATAGAGCAACATATGTACGCTGCAATAAACCATTGTAAGCAATTACTCAGAAGCAGTAAATCCATTGATCATCAGCGCACAAGCTAATTAATGATTGTGTCAAATAAGTCAACGGCTTGCATGCTCATGCTGGGAGAGAGAGGGGAAGAGAGCGAGAGAGGTATAACAGGATGAGCAATATTGCTCAGGTTTGTACACAGATTACACTCCTGGCAGCAACGCCATATTAAAGGAATTTGAGTTGTTTAGAGGCCATAATAAACGCCACATTTATGACAGCATGATATCAACGACAACAACTACTGCAAATTTTTCTTTTTAAAAAAAAAAAAAAATATATATATATATATATATATATCCAGTGTCTAGCTATATTAGTGGGTGAGAACAAACAAAGATTACTGAATAAATTCAGATGTGAAAGAAAGAATAATCATAGAAATCAAAGACCTAGGCAACAGACTGGGAGCACATTTTGTGGCCTCATTAAATCATGAAAACGATAAGTGACTAATATATGAGTTGCATTTGATATTTATGGTAAGCACACAGATGTGGTGGAATTTTCCAAAAACACAGGAATTTTCCCACAAGTAATTAAACCCTTAAAACCAGCAGATCATGTGTACACAGATCTGACCTCCCCTATGAACCTTGGGACATATTAGAGATGTCCAAGGAAGCTTGTCAATCACACATTAATCAATTTAACAAACAAGGTATGATTTGAAAACCCCACACACAAACACAAGGAGTCAATAAAAAAAGAATCAAGCTTGGGTTGCAACTTATAAATAAGCCTTAGATTTTCAAATGTGCAAAATACTTTGTATCTTAGACATCAAAATTCCAAAATGAAACCCTTTAAGTTTTAATGAACATTAAGAATCACAATAGTTTATGCTAAAAATAAAAATACATAGACAGCAAAGCTCAGTTCTCTAATGCTACTTTTTGTTCTTGCGATAAAATAAGAAAAAAATATTAGAGTATAGGAATTATATATACGAAAAGATAATAAAAACTACTACGTTAAAAACTTAAAAAAAAAAATACCCAAGTTTTCTGTTTTCGACTTTCTTTCTCTTTTTTTGTTTTTTTTTTTTGTGGCAATCAAAACAGAAAAAAATTATAGTGCCAATATATACTTGACAAACACGTTTGAATGATGAATTAACAGGTGCAAGTGGTAAGAACAGAAAACTATATTCTTCGAAAGCATTATTAAAACTTGAATAAGAAATTGCTGAAGATCATGTACTCAGAAGTACCATTGAGAACCCGATCGGGACTTGCTCATCCATAAGAAAGACTAATGGCAACGATTTTAAAGTGGTTTGACTTCTGAAACGATCTTGAAACCCAGAAATCAGAACGAAATTAAAATATTTCAAATTTCCACCAACCAAACTGAAAATGGAACAGAAGCCAGGTAAAAAAAAAAAACTGAGGATGAGAAAAGAGAGCCTCAGCCAAGCTCCATTAACCATATAAATGCCTTCAGAGCAAAATTCAAGAACTAGAATTAAGCGCACTAAACACATATCTACGCCGTCAAACATATACGTGCGGAGAGAGAGAGAGAGAGAGAGAGAGAGAGCGGTTATACCTGTGAGTGATGTATGAATGTAGGGAAGCCTGAGCAGATTCAAATTTAATACTCGTGACTGAACATTTTTATATGGAAAAATCTATATAGATGTTTTCGCGGAAGGTGAAGGTGTCTCGCTGTACCTTCGGCTATTCCACCAGGCTGCCGAAGGAGTGTCCAATTGGCACTTGACGTTGTAATTAGTGAATATAATATTAATTTTTTATATTTATTTGAATGGCTTGCCTTTTTTTACCTTGACTTTTAATTAAAAAATAATAATAGTTTAATAAAAACTTGAGTAAAAAAATTAATAAAATAAAAATTATTTTATAAAAATAAATTTACAGGTGATTTTAATAATATATTTAAATATTTTATTTTTTGTCTGTCTTCTTTTAACATCGAGGATAATTCGTTTAGCAAAATCTATGTATTTGGTCGAGGGAATGCTTTGTATTATACCGTACGTTTTGGTAGCTCATTGATTAGACCAAGAAATACAATAGATTTCAATATTCAATTAAATTAATAATTATAGTGCAAATTAAATTTCTTAAATGGCAAATAATATAAGTTGATTAAATTAAAAAAATTATGTAAATTGAATTATTCTAATAGTTCATCAAGACTAGCTTAAGCTAGAAATTCATCCACCGTCCGATGGCGAATGGCCATACACGTTGTCAACCATGTATTATTTTATTTATCAATCTGTGTCTTGGAGCTCCTCGCTTGCATAATTTAATTAGTTCTTAGCGTGTCTTGTAAAGAGGAAGAATTTAAAATTTTTGCTGAAAAGGACAATAAAATAAGATTTTAATACTACACGTCACAAGAAAAATTCCAAGAAATAGTATGCTAATTATTTTATAGTAAATTATTGAGTAGGAAGGTTGGGGTTGACTTCCCTTTTTAAGAATCAAATTGTATTGATCATTAAAAAAAAAATGTTAAATATTACACGATACCATTTTTTTATATATAAAAAATAATCTTATATAATTTATATTTAAAAGTCATATCTGTTTATAAATTTATTTTTATAAAATTTTTATGTGACTGTAGTGCTTTTCTAAAAGTAAAAATAAACCGACTTACATTAAGTCTACGATAAAATCCATGTTTAAGATTGAAATAAGGTCTTCTTTCATCCTCATTAGTTTGCTTGGCTTAATCTCTAAGAGCCAGCATGGAGTGGTAGGTTTTGAGAGAACATATGACCATAATAAAGAAAACAACAAGACAAAAGAAAATAGATTTTTTTTTTTTTTCTTTTGAGAGTTAAAAATAAAAATGGTTATAGAGGATATATACTGCCTAACATGTTCTAATCGAACAATTCTACTTATCATCTTATACACCACATCTATTTTAATTTTTATATAACAAGTATGTAGTGTATGGATAATAAGTAGAATAATTTAATTAGTTTATCAAAAAAAAAATATATATATATATTTTAAAATATATAAAATATGTGGTGTTGTATAATAAGAATCATCTCTCGTTCTAATTATATCATCACTTACAGCTATCACTGAAAAGAACTTAGACCTAAAACTTCCAAATGGGACATAAAAGTTACATTCCCACCATACTTTTGTCAAAACCCAATTGTTTATGAGTAGGAGACACCAAAAGTGAAAAGAATTGGATTGAAAAGTGATAATGGAATTGACTACATCCTTTGTCATTTTGTTATTCAAAATTATAGAGGTCATGCTTTGTAGAGAGAAGTACCCCATGAATGGATCCATGCATGTTGGCTGGTATGTTGCTTGAAGAATATTTGCAATAATGTACCTAATTACAACAAGATACGGCAGCTGACTCATTTGGAAAAATTTTAAAATGATTTCTGTGTGTAATATTATTAAGACAAATATAAATAATTAGATCTATCTCTTTATATTAGTTTAAAATTTTGGAATAAATGGTGATTTCACATTATTACATAGGACAACACTTTACCCCCATTTAATTTAAGTATTAGGCCTACTTATTAAGTGAAAGTTTAGCCCATACGTGAGATAAAGTGTTAAGACAAATATAAATTATTAAGACCTGGTTTGGATAGTGACTTGAGATTAAATAAGACGAGATGAAAGTTGAGTAAAATATTGTTAAAATATTATTTTTGTTTTAGGATTTAAAAAAGTTAAATTGTTTATTGTATTTTGTTTGAAAGTTTAGAAAAGTTGTGATAATTAGATGAGATAAGTTGACCAGGCTCAAATCTATTTATTCTCGTCAACTTTTGATATAAATGATAATTTGATAAAGGAAAAATCTTATAATCGGTCAGATCAAGGGCTAAAAATAACATCTAATTATAATTTGCTGCCATGTAGCCCATCCATGGCCAAGGATGTGACCTCATGGCACACAATTTTTTAAACCCCCCTCTCTCGAAACCCAGATTCCTCACCCCTCACCTCTCTACAAATTCCCAATACCTAAAGGTTGTTTGTATTAGTGTCATTTTGTAGAAAATGGAACACATGCATCTCCAAGTCAACAGAAACAGCAAAGAATTAGCCAATAACTAATGGAAAACAACAATCGATTCTTTCAGCTTTATTTTCTTGCAGATAGCCTTAACACATTTTTGGTCCCCCCACCTCCGTCATGGCTGAAAGCTAGAAAAATTGGCCCCGTTACACATGTCTATCTTTTAAATTTAAAAGATAGACATGTGTAACAGCAGCTAATTCCTTTGGAAAAATTTAAAAAATATTTCTGTGTGTAATATTATTAAGACAAATATAAATAATTAGATCTACATCTTTATATCAGTTTAAAACTTTGGGATAAATGGTGATTTCATATTATCACATAGGACAACACTTTTACCCCATTTAATTTGAGTGTTAGGCCTACTCATTGAGTGAAAGTTTGGCTCACACGTGAGGTAGAGTGTTAAGGCAAATATAAATGATTAAGACATGGTTTGGATAATGAATTGAAATTAGATGAGAAGAGATGAAAGTTGAGTAAAGTATTATTAAAATATTATTTTTATTTTAAGATTTGAAAATGTTAAATTGTTTATTGTTTTTTGTTTGAAAATTTAAAAAAGTTGTAATGATTAGATGATATGAATTGAGATGGTTTCACTATTTAAACCAAGCTCAAATTTATTTATTCTCGTCAGCTTTTAAGATAAATGATAATTTGATAAAGGAAAAATCTTCTAATCAGTCAGACTGATCAAGGGCTAAAAACAACGTCTAATTATAATTTGCTGCCATGTAGCCCATCCATGGCCCAAGGATGTGACCTCATGGCACACAATTTTTTAAGGAAAAGTCTTCTTACAAGTATACTTTGCGCACCAATTCACGCACTGATATTGATTTATAAGATATATGTTTAATGAAATGATGTGAATTGAAGGTGGAAATAATTTTCATGAAATAGAAAATTTTCTTCTTTTCTCAAAATTTTTTTTATAATTTTTTTACATTAAAAAAATGATCGGTGCGCGAATTAGTGTACAAAATCTACTTGTATCTAGTATAGCTCATTTTTTTAACCCCCCTCTCTCGAAACCCAGATTCCTCACCCCTCACCTCTCTACAAATTCCCAATACCTAAAGGTTGTTTGTATTAGCGTCATTTTGTAGAAAATTGAACACATGCATCTCCAAGTTAACAGAAACGACAAAGAATTAGCCAGTAACTAATGGAAAACAAAAATCGATTCTTTCAACTTTATTTTCTTGCAGATAGCCTTAACACGTTTCTGGTCCCCCCACCTCCGTCATGGTTGAAAGCTAGAAAAATTGACCCCGTTACACATGTCTATCTTTTATCACAAAAGAATAAAACAAACCCACCACAATCTATATGAGAATACTTCATATGGACCACAATTGAAACATTTCTAATGGATTTAACATGCAAACGGGGCATTAGTACAAGGGGAAGAAAAAAGCATTTGAATCTTTTGTTCAGGCCATTTGAATATTTTACACTAAGAAACAAATCATTTTTACAAAGAGGAGTGGCGGCTGGATGACAGATTGGGTGGCTGGACGTTGGATTGGGTGGGTCAACGATGGACTGGCTGGACGTCGGACTGGGTGATTGTCTGCTGGTGGTGGTCGTCTGAGGGTGGCGGCAACGAGCGACAAGTGGTGAAACTGGTAGTGGTCGCTCGTTGCCGTTGGTAGCAGCAAGACAACTCGTTGGGTAAGAGAGGCATAGGGAAGGGAAGAAAATTTCTTTGGTAGGTTATTTCATTCTAGTAAAAATTACATATAATAAACCTCATCGTGTTATTTTATGTAATGCTGAGATGATATCTTTTTATTGGTTGTTGTTGATGGGATGAAACCAGCAAGTGCCGATCACAAACTTTTCTGTTTGATAAATATATAAATAAGTGGAAAGGATTAAAAGAAGAAAAAAGGTAATGGACAAGCAAAGGCAATTTGCATGGAGTTATCCATTATAAATGTACGTGAGCACAAGTCCCCTTCGTGCAGTAGCTCTCACCTGGTCCCCCCAAAAACACTCGATCCCTCTCTTTCATTATCCCTTTACAGTTATGGGGAAAGGGAAAGGAACCCCACTCGACTCGACCGACGGTCTAGGCCTTTAATTCCGACCTGATCCGAGTGATCATTAGGATCAGAAGAAACTCTACCGATCTTATTCCACCCATTCCGAAAGCAGTTCAAAATTGGAATGGGTCATCGAGTTAGAACACGTGTTTTTCCTTTCAATAAATCAAAACAATATCTCTTTTTCATTATTTTTAAATAAATGTGATCTTATCTTCTCTAGTTGCCTGGTTTGGTTTTACAAATCTTAAAAATCATTTCATCATATTTCATTTTATATTATCTTATCTTAATTAAAGTACATTATTCAAACACAAATATTTTTTAATTTCAAATTTTGAAATTTTCAATTTTTTTTTATATAATCATTACCTAATAATTACAATTTTCTTAAATTTTCAAACAAAACATAAAAAATAATTCAACTTTTTCAAATTGCAAAATAAAAATATTAGAAAAAAAATTGTATTCTAACCATTTTAAAGGTTACAATTTTTATATTCAACTTTTTCTCTCTTATTTACTAAAATTTCATAAAAATCTTAACTCAAACTATTTTACTACTATTAACAAATTATCTCACTACTAATAATAAACTTCTCATTTTATTTTATTTGTGTAACTAATTATAAGTACTTATGCTCCTATTTGAGTTGAAAAGTTCTCTTCATCATTCTCACGCATCATATACCGCATTTTTTTAATTTTTTAATTTTTTTCTCTTATTAAATATATGGTATATGAATGATAAGTAGAGAATTCAATTAGTTTAAAACAAATAAAACCAAATTTTTTTAAAATATATATATATATAATACGTAATGTGTGAAGATGATAAATAGTAAAATTGTTTTTAAATTTAAGTTAGAAGAGTTAATCTACATACAGCTCCTATTTAGAAACTATTCATCAAGTCCATATAATTATATTTTTTAAAAAAAATTTATATTCATTACCTAATAATTACAATTTTCTTAAATTTTCAAACAAAACATAAAAAATAATTCAACTTTTTCAAATTGCAAAATAAAAATATTAGAAAAAAAATTGTATTCTAACCATTTTAAAGGTTACAATTTTTATATTCAACTTTTTCTCTCTTATTTACTAAAATTTCATAAAAATCTTAACTCAAACTATTTTACTACTATTAACAAATTATCTCACTACTAATAATAAACTTCTCATTTTATTTTATTTGTGTAACTAATTATAAGTACTTATGCTCCTATTTGAGTTGAAAAGTTCTCTTCATCATTCTCACGCATCATATACCGCATTTTTTTAATTTTTAATTTTTTTCTCTTATTAAATATATGGTATATGAATGATAAGTAGAGAATTCAATTAGTTTAAAACAAATAAAACCAAACTTTTTTAAAATATATATATATATAATACGTAATGTGTGAAGATGATAAATAGTAAAATTGTTTTTAAATTTAAGTTAGAATAGTTAATCTACATACAGCTCCTATTTAGAAACTATTCATCAAGTCCATATAATTATATTTTAAAAAAAAATTAAATTGTAATAATATTTTGCCTTTTATCTTAATTTATCAATAGAACACAATCCGCTACTAAAAACTGTAAATAGAAGTACTCATGCTAGAAATGATGGCCTGAAATGTTTATAGTCTCTTGCTTTAAGGCCCATTTATTTATTTTTTATTAAAAAAAAAAAAAGCCCTTTCACTTTATTAATATGTGGATGTCATGTGTTCACACTTCACAACGTGTAATAATTGATGACACGCCTTGCTGATTGGGACTTCCCTAATTTCTGTAGTTGACTCAGTTGAAGCCCACACCTTTATACAAAGCATAAAATCCCATGCTTTTATGTTGCATGTACAATGTTGCATGTATAAAGAATAAATAATAATAATAATAATAATAAATTATTTAACTATAAAAAATTTTATAAAAAGATTTATACATTAATATATCTTGATATGATATTTTAGATTATAAAATTATTTTTATTATAAAATAAATCAAACAAATTTTAGAAAAATACATCAATTTATAAATTTATTTTATATAATATCTTTATATCTGTAATAGTTCTCAATAATAATAGCTACATTACAAGGATATTCTATAATTTTAATTTTGCAAAATCTAAAGAGAATGAATTGGATTGTATCGAGTTTACTTAATCGAACTCATCAATGATCTTATAATTTGACAATATTTATCTTTTTATGTCATTAGAAATATCTGAAAATAATTGTGTATTTCGAGTTTCTTTATAAATAAAATTGTTATCTATATCTTTTTATAAGAAACAAAAACAAAATATGCAAAATAATATTTTATTTTTATTTTTAATAATATTCTCTTTTTTTATGATAGCATGTTGTGATATCAGATGTTGGGATGTTGGTATTACAAAATGAAATTGAAATTAATTTGGAGTTGATCTCCACAGTGGTCAATTACGTGGAGGGTAAGGGTAATTGACTTTAGGTACCTTTTGAGAGTGATGGAGTTAAGTTGATTTGATAGGTTGACATAGAAAAGACAATAAAAGAGAAAATGAAAGATTTAACATGTTTTTTTATTTAAATAATATGATCTTTGACCTTTTTAGAAGTGGTAGACCAGATGCATGCATGGCCCAGCAGAGATTTCATGCAATCTCGGAGGGGCGTATGGGAGAAATGCATCTATATATATTTTACGTGATATAATTTGAATTAAAAGTTAAATTTTTAAAATTTAAAATTTATAAATTAAATTATATTATGTGGATAATATATAGTACAAATTTCTTAAAATAGCATTCCTTTTATTTTAAAAAACTAAAAATTTTAGTACCTTGACTTGGTGGAAAGGATGGTCTTCATTCTTATGTTTGGAAACCCTTCACTATAATTTATGAATTATTTATTATTTTTTATTACTATTTATAGATTAATTGAGATCACCTCAACATCCAAACGTAATAATTGAAGAGGATGTGTTAGTGTTTGTATGCACGGTTAGTCAGAGATGCACCGTGCTGAACATTTTGTAATGATGGTGCATGTTGATATAAAGATAAATGCAAACAAAATCGAATTAGACTTCTTACAATTTTTTGAGATAATTGTACTTGAATTTTTCCTTTTTATAATTTTAGAAATTAATTTTCAACTTTCACAAATTGATACATGAATTTTAAGAGTCTCGTAATTAGAAAGAATAATGATAGTCTTACCACTATTCTACCACCACTTTATCACTTTTTTTAATTTTTTAATTTTTTTAAAATTTTCTTTTACTTAATAATTAAGAAAGTGGTTATTAATAAAATTGTATATTTTTAAAATTTTTTTTAATGATTAAATATATTAAATAAATACTTAAAAAAAATAAAGAAAAAACAAATACATTATAAGTAATAAAATAATAATAAAATAGTGGTAAGTGTATCATTATCAAATCAGAAATATTTAGTGATCACTTTCCCCTTAGATAACATGTGATCGGTCTTTAATTGGTGGGTACTTGTCATGTCACTTTAGTCAATTAAAAGTTGACATGTTGCATAATGATGCCACGTTGCAATATTCTTATTAATTTCTTAACGAAAGATTAACATATGTACCTTATTACCTAATTGTGAGTTTTTTGAAGTTTAGATTTTAAAAAAGTTAAAAATTTAGGTATCGAATTTTAAAAATGTGAAAGCCTAAATATTGATTTTAGATTTAGAAAGATACATATCATGTAATCTATAAATATGGTTGTATATAATACTGGAATGCACTTAAATTAATGTACAAACAATAATATTATGGAGCTTATATATTGCATTTATGTCCGGTCAAATTGTAGAAAGTATTTGAATAAAAAAAAAATTATTCTTAAAGCAAATTAGGGCGTCAAACCGTGTTAACAGGTTGTATTTATGTTGTGTTAAAGCATGTATATTATACTATATAGGTTAATCCGAACACGACCCATTAAATTTATCGTGTCAAGATCTCAAATCCTAACACGATCTATTAACAAAACGGATTGACATGACACGATATGTTCTGACCCGTTAGTGAATACTACGAAATAGGTTAACACGGCCCGATCCAACCTATTTCAGCCCGTTTATATAAATGGGTTAAATAGACCTGAAATTAACTCATTTGATCTGATTAAGTTTAGCTTTTATTTAAATGTTAATTATAATATCTATAAAAAAATATAAAACTAACTACAAGTTCAATATTACAATTCAAACAATAAAAATGTTGAAATTAAAATCTCAACAATTTTAATTTTAGTTATAATGATATAACTTTCATAACGAGACAAAACGGATTGACTTGTTAAGCAATATTGTCTTGACAGGTCAATCGATTTTAATTTGAACTTGTTAAGATTAAATTTTAAACATGTTATTATTCTATCGTATTCATATTAAATTAAAAGGGATGATAGCCTTATAATTTATTTATAATTTATTTACAACTTATCAATAAAATAATTTTTTTTTATTTCAAGCACATCAAATTAAAATAAATATTTAAAAAAAATTATTTTTTGAAAAGTTATAGAGAAATTGTTATTTTATCATTTTCCTTAAATTAAACGATCGTGTCACCTGTTATCAACCAAACAAATTTGAAAGCATCGACAATATTGAGGTAAATCGTGACCTCACCACTGTTTTTTCTTCCACTCTTTTCTTCCCCTTTTTTCTAGTTGGGCCAGCTGCCAGCCACCACTCAACGTCTCCTCTCTGTCCATCGATCAGTCATGACCTCACAATTAGAGAAAAAAAAAAAAAACTCTATTTTAAGCAAGTAGAGCAAAATCTGACGCGATCAACATCTTCTGAAGCTTTTGTTCCAACTTTTAAATGAAATAAAAATATGTAAAATTAGATAGCGTGCAGTCTGTATTATATAGAAAATGAATGACGCTATTATGTGTCCTAATTTATATAAAAAAATTCTAAACAAAAGCCAACACACCATATATTATACCTTTTTAAATTTTTTTAAATTTTTTTCTTTTATCAAATGTTTAATATATAGATAATGAGTAAAAAAATTTAATTAATTTAAAAAGAATAAATTCAAAATTTTTTTTTTTAAAAATATAAAAAAATAAAAAAACATGTGGTGTGTGGTGTGTAGGTTTTTGTGTAGCAATGCTCATTTATATAATCTACTTTGCTTCTTTCGATGTGGTACTTATTAAAAATTAATTAATTTTAAAAAAATTATAATATGATTAAAAAATATTTATTTAATTACTAAATAAATAATTGACGAATCCAATCAAGACACAACTGTCCCTAGAGTAGATTTATTCAAGAATCTAAATACTAGAGTAGATGACAGTGGAAGTTAACAGTAGGTGCAATCATCCTATATATATATATATAACCCTTTCTTCAGGCTTTTCACTTGCATTATTTAATTAAATTTGAATGTTTCAGTTAACGAGGACAAACTGGAAGTTTTGCGGGATAAAATCTTTGACTGACTTCTTAAAGGATAAAGTTGAAGTTTGAGTCCTTGACTTTCATTTGTTTTTTAAAGAAAAAGAAATGCCTTACATCATCACCTACATCTTATTCAATTTGGTTCTGCATGACATAATTACTTGCCTAATTGATTGCTTTCATCAGTGATCAAGAATCAGTTTCCCTCCTTTTCAAAGTTTTGAAAAATTATCCATTTTGACTTTTTTACTTTGAGAGTCAAATGACGTAAATGAATATATAAAATAAAGAAAATACTAGGGCCTAGTTTGTTTTCACATATTAGATAAAATAAAATAAAATCTTTTGAGAAATGTTGAGAGAAGATGATATTAGATGAAATATGTGTTTATTTTTAGAGATGAGATGAGATTAGTTTGACTTTGTTATAGTTAGAAATATAATGGGACCCACAAGTACTTACAGTATTTTTTATAGTATTTTATTTGTTTAATTATTTATCAATGGTGTAATTTTTTTTGCAACTTTTTTTTTAACCATTTGGTCAAATTTTTTTTTTTTGCTACTTCCTTTGTTTATTTATTTACCAATAGTGTATTTTTTTCTGCTTCCTTTTTTTCCTTTTTTTTTTTAAACCATTTGGTCATTTTTTTTCCTTTGTTTATTTATTTATCAATGGTGCAATTTTTTTTTTCTGCTTCTTTTTTATTTTTTCTACTTCCTTTTTTTCCTTTTTTAAAAAAAAAAAAACCACTTGGTCAATTTTTTGTTTTTTAATTTTTTTTGGCTGCTTCATTTGTTTATTTATTTATCAATGGTGCATTTTTTCTGTTTTTTTTTTTAAAACCATTTTTTTTGTTAGCTGCTTCCTTTGTTTATTTATTTAACAATGGTGCAAATTTTTTTTTTGCTGCTTCATTTTTTTCCTTTTTTTTTTCAAAACCATTTGGTCATTTTTTTTTTGCTACTTCCTTTGTTTATTTATTTACCAATGGTGCAATTTTTTTTTTGCTGCTTCTTTTTTTTTTTAAAGCATTCGGTCAAATTTTTTTTTTTCGTTGCTTCCTTTGTTTATTTATTTATCAATGATGCAATTTTTTTTTGTTGCACATTTGGTACAACTTTTACTTTTTTTTGTAGTGTGTATTCATGTCAATATACTGTTTATTTAAAATATATTATTGAAGGGAATAATATTGAAATAAGGTGAGATGAGATGAAAACTTGAAAAGAAACTTGAGATCTTTTGAGATGAAAACTGATAGATCAAAATGTTTGTTTGTTTTTGTTAAACCTCTCACAATACGAAAACTTTGAAAAGTTTTCAAAAATTTGATTTTCAGTCGCGAAAACAAACAAGGCCTAAATCTTACCACCCATGTATTTTATTTTATATTTTTAATTTTTTTACTTACTTAATAATTAAGAAAGTGACTATTAATGAAGTTGTGTATTTTTTTAATGATTAAAGAATGTTAAAAATATGTTGAAAAAAAAGAAAAAAATACAAAAAACTTTACACTAGCGGTTCGCCTAGTGATAAATGTTGGGCGGCCGACTAGCATGACCCATAAAATAAATCTTATTATATTTATTCAATATTTAATGTTGTTGTGAAAATTTGCATTTTATTTTTTTGAAAGAAAAAATACTCTTCATTGATTAATAGCTTCTCAAATGAGGGAAAGAATACAAGAGGGATAACTCTCTAACTTAACAATATCTTCATATATACTTAGTTCACTTTTAGCTAGTGCATCTGCAGCAACATTTGACCCCCTTCTAATATGAATAGCTTCCCAATAATCTAACTGTACTAGAACATATTTTGTATCCCAAATAATGGCTCTTGAGTAGTGATAGGAATCCAGACTCTGATTAATACTTTTAACAACATTTAAGGCATCACCTTCAAGTATAATCTTCCTGATACCAATCTCTAGAGCAAACTATACTACTTGAAAAGCCCTCATAGGATTTAGCCATGTGAGAATCTTGAGCATTCCTTACCTTCATTCTTTTTGTGTCAATGACAAGTTCTTCATGATCTCTTACAATAATCCCAATACCCACTTTACTATCATTCATACTCAGAGTTGCATCCCAATTTACTTTGTAGATCCCAAGAGGAGGTGGTTCCCAACTAACAATGTTATCACTCGAGCATATCTCATTTCCGCTCTCCTTCTTATTTGCTTCTTGAAATTCAGATGTTGCCTTCATTGCTTGAACCATGACTTCTGATGGATGAGTAAAGATTCCTTTGAACTCTGCCACATCTTTTGAGCTGTAGTGACAATCTCCTCCACTTGTTCATGCTCAAACAAATCAACAATAGATGCAAACCACTTCAAAAAATAGACTGCTGGGAAGCTAGATTTCTGCAACTTTTTTGAACCCATGCACCAAACATCCTTTGCAACAGGACATTTCCATATTACAGGAATGCTTGTCTCTTCTTCTACCTGGCAGAGAGAACACAAAGGTGAATCCATAACCCTCCTCTTAAAAATATTTGAGTTTGTGGGCAAAGACTCTAGACAAGCTCTCCAAATGAAGATTTTGGTGGCATTAGGAACATTTAACTTCCATAGTAGAGACCAGACTTGCTTATTTGAGTTAGAATTTGAGTCTTACCCTCTCCATCTCTCAATCATCTCCTTTTGTAAATGATAGACACTTTTCACTGAAAACATGCCATTCAAACTGTATCTCCATACTAACTTATCTGAACAATTTGAGCAGCTGTCAGGCATTTGTTGAAGCAATTCCACTTTTCTGCTTGAAAACCAATCCCTTATCCAAGTAACATTCCAGCTTTTAGTATCCGAGTCACTGAGAGCACTAACTCTTGTATTAAGATCCAAAACTGCCAGCATACTTTGGGTTTTAAAAGAGAAAGGCTAGGGAATCTAATGTTCCTTCCATATCTTCACTTGAGCACTATTCCCAATCCTCCATAGAGATCCCTCTTTCACCAACTTCTTTGCTGCAAATAAGCTTATCCAATTAAAAGATGGATTAGCACTCAACTTAGCTTCTAGAAATTAAGTTGTAGGAAAATATTTAAGTTTGAAAACTTTACTAGCCAAAGCCTCTGGGTTATGCAAAAACATGCATCCTTGTTTTGCAAGTAATGCCAAGTTGAAACTTTTCAAATTCCTAAAGCCCAGACCTCCAACTGACTTGGCCTTCCCCATTTGACACCAAGAAACCCAATAAATCTTCCTCTCATTCTGTTGTTGACTCCACCAAAACTGTCTCATCACTTGGTTAATTTTATAAATAAGGGATCTAGGGAGTTTAAACACCCTCACGCAGTAAGTGGGTAATTTTTGAATCACTGCCTTCAATAATCTTCTTGCCTGCTTTAGACAGCAACTTGGCTTTCCAACAACTGACCCTCGCACATATAAAAGTTGAGTTACTGGAGTAGCACTTGGACAACAACATCAGTACAATATCTATAGTAGAAAACACGGAGTCTTTACACTCACACTACAACCACATCCAAAGGGTTACATTTGGGAACGAGCATCTGCGCTCCACAAACCGCGTGAGTTTTCTTTGAGAACGAGTCGACAGACTTAGCAACTGCTTAAGATGGATCTATGGGGTCAACGGGCTCCCTAACCACTTAGTGCAGGTTACTACACACAAACTCTAGCATCAATACCAAAATAGAAACACCAATACTAATTCACATCGAGGGGTGAAAATCTACTAACGCCATCGAAAATAACAACGATCGGAAGAACATACACTCTTTGCTAATGAGAAACAGTCTCATGCAACCTATCAGGCAAACATTCATACAAGCAGACTCAAAGTCGAGTCTCTTGACTCGCGGCGAACAATGGCGAGGACAGTCACTTGACTGCTTCAACCCTTGCCCATAGGTTTAGCAAAGCCGAGTCTCTTGACTCACGGCAAACAACGACGAAGACAATCCCTTGACTGCTTTAACCATCTCCAACATGTTTAGCAAAGTTGAGTCTCTTAAACTCGCAGTGAAAAACGGCTATGATAGTCCCTTGGTTGTTTTGACCCTCGCCCACAAGTTTAGCAAAGCCAAGTCCTTGATTGCCCAACTCTTGTGTACAAAGCCGGGTCCCTAGACTTGCTGCAAACTACTGGTGGTGATAGTCTCTTGACTGCTTGACCCTCACGTACAAAGCTAAGTCCATAGACTTACCACGAACATAGGCAGTGCAAGTCCCTTCATTGCTCAACCCTTATGTACAAGCCAAATCTCTAGACTCGCTGCAAGCTATGGGTAGTGAAAGTCTCTTGATTGCCCCGTTCTTATGCTCAAAACCAAATCCATAAAAACAAACTCTGAGCCAAGCTCCGTGCTCACAAATGGCATGATTGAGCACATCTCCCACCTAGCTCTCCAAAGCAAGCTCCGCGTTTCCACTCAGCGCGATTGAGTACATCTCCTGCCAAAGTTGAGTGGTGTGGTCGAGTATATCTCCTACCTAATGCTCCAAGTTTGTAAATCTTTGCCGCTTAACAAAGAAATAGAAAACCAGGGACTTGCTCTAGAAATTTATTTTTCTACAGTTAGTAGGCTATTTCTATTGTAATTTAACTTAAAGATTCGAAATACATTCTTTTTGAGCAAATTGACCTTAAGAATCACGGACAATTGAAGGAGGTAAAAATAATAGGCTCATACTAGGCCCAGCCCATTAAAGGGACTACCACTAGAAGGCAAGTGAGAAGAAACAAAGAGGAGACAAGGAAAAACAAATATTAGATGAGAAGAGGGAGAGAAAGAGAAAGAGGAGTAGAAAGCGAGAGAAATGACATATACACATGGGGGACAAGAGAAGAGGGGAAATGTGTAAGGAGAAGAGGGAGAAAAATGAGAAATGAGAGAAAACAAATTAGACACACAAGGAGGAGTGGGATAAAGCTAACTTTCTCACCTACTGCTGACAGAGGACTTCTAGATGGCTAAGCGAGGAGGGGGGGGGGGTGGAGGACACAAAGATAATCTTCAATTTTAGAGGAAAAGTTCCAGAATATCATCTTCTCTAAAAAAAAAAAAAGGTCTCTAATCTCCATTATACAAAGGGAAAGAAGAGATAATAAGAGACCGTAAAATGCCCATATTATAATATATTTGCCCTCCAAACAACCCATAGACGTAGGTCCTATGTTGAATCACGTAAATCTATGTCTCAATTTATATTTATATTTATTATATTTATTTTCTATTCACTGCTATGGATGTACACATAGGCATCGTACTGTCGCTCCGAACCACCACCGTGTGTTTTGAGCTGCCTTATCTAGTCTTGGACTATCTTAGTGGGCTGAAAATGACTTTTTCTCCGGCCTAACATACGATTTTTTGGCATTAGCAGTACTTATAATTTTATGCATATAATTATACATGCTGACATGTCAGTGAAAATCCCATTTTAAAAAAGAAAAAAGTAATAAAATAAGATACTCAATACATCTAATATTGTGTGAGTAAAGTTGTGCGTACTTATAATCCTACTCGAAGCGAAAACATCAACTTGAAAGGAATAACCAATACGTCTGACTAGTATTTTTGGGAAATTTGAAAATGGGATTCAGAAGTTAGGATGATCAGGCCCAGGCCAAAAAGCCCAGAAAATAAATGAAATAGAAAAATGTTGGAAAGAGGCCCAATCTATCTATATCCAACTTCCCTATTCCTTTTCCCTTCCCCTAAACCCTCTCAGAACCCTATCTGTCTCCATTACTTTCTTCTCTCTCCAAAACCCACTCAAATGGCGCTCTCCAAACCCATCTTCCTCACCCATCTCAAAACCTTAGCCAAAACCAATCACCCTTCACCCTCGGCCGCCTCCTTCATCTCCTTCCGCCGCTCCCTCTCATTCTCCTCCCCTGAAGAGGCCGCCGCAGAACGCCGCCGCCGCAAGCGCCGTCTCCGCATCGAACCCCCTCTCTCCTCCCTCAACCGCGCCCAGTCCCAAGCCCAGCAATCCGCTAAACCCCAACAATCCCAAATCCCACAAAACCCAAACTCCCCCAAGCTTCCCGAGACCGTGTCTGCGCTCTCCGGCAACCGCCTCAACCTCCACAACCGCATTCTCTCCCTCATCCGGGAGAACGACCTCGACGAGGCCGCTCTCTACACCCGCCACTCCGTCTACTCTAACTGCCGCCCCACCATCTTCACCGTCAATTCAGTGCTAAACGCCCTCTTACGCCAGTCCAAGTATTCCGATCTCCTCTCCCTCCACCGTTTCATCACCCAGGCCGGTATTGCCCCCAACGTCATCACCTACAACCTCATCTTCCAGACCTACCTCGATTGCCGCAAGCCCGACACCGCCTTGGAACACTACCGCCAGTTCATCAACGACGCCCCAATCAATCCCTCTCCCACCACCTACCGCATTCTCATCAAAGGGTTGGTCGATAATGGGAGGCTCCCCAAGGCCATGGAGTTGAAAGAGGAAATTGGGGTCAAAGGATTCGTGCCTGATCCCATTGTGTACCACTATTTGATGACTGGGTGTGTGAGAAGTGGGGATTCAGATGGCGTCTTTAGGCTTTATGAGGAACTGAAGGAGAATTTGGGAGGGTTTGTGGAGGACGGGGTCGTATATGGGGGCTTGATGAAGGGGTATTTCATGAGAGGGATGGAGAAGGAGGCCATGGATTGTTATGAGGAGGCGCTCGGAGAGGGCTCGAGGGTGAAAATGAGCGCCATTGCGAATAACTCTGTGTTGGATGCGTTGAGCAAGAATGGGAAGTTTGACGAGGCCTTAAGGTTGTTTGATAGGATGATTGGCGAGCACAATCCGCCAAGACGTTTGGCAGTGAATTTGGGGAGTTTTAATGTAATGGTGGATGGCTATTGTATCGAAGGGAGGTTTAAGGACGCCATTGATGTTTTCAGGAAGATGGGGGAGTATAGGTGTAGTCCGGATACTTTGTCATTCAATAATTTGATCGAACAATTATGTAATAATGGAATGTTGGGTGAAGCCGAGGAGATATATAGGGAGATGGGTGAGAAGGGGGTGAATCCGGATGAGTTTACATATGTTTTATTAATGGATACTTGTTTCAAGGAAGACAGAGCGGATGATGCAGCTGGATACTTTAGAAAGATGGTTGAGTCAGGTTTGAGGCCGAACTTGGCGGTTTATAATAAGTTGGTTGATGGATTGGTTAAGGTTGGGAAAATAGACGAGGCAAAGTCATTTTTTGATCTTATGGTGAAGAAACTCAAGATGGATGTGGCGAGCTATAAGTTTATAATGAAGGCACTGAGCGAGGCTGGGAAATTGGATGAAGTGCTTAATGTGGTTGATACGATGTTGGATGACGATGGGGTTGAGTGTAATGAGGAGTTGCAGGAATTCGTGAAAGCGGAGTTGAGGAAGGAAGGGAGGGAGGATGATTTGGGGAAGCTTATTGAGGAAAAGGAGAGACAGAAGGCTGAGGCTAAGGCCAAGGAGATTGAAGCAGCAGAAGCAGCCAAGAGAAGTGCAAGAGCTGCCGTATCTTCTTTACTTCCATCTAAGTTGTTCGGGAATAAGGATAGTGAGACAGAATCTGCTGAGGTCAGTGGAAATGTTGTTGAGGCTGCTTCTGTAAATGAAGCAGCGCAAGGTGGCCAAGAAGAGATTTTTGGTGAAACTCCTTCGGTAGATGCTGAGGGAAAATCAGCAGTGGAAGCAGTTACTGAAGGTGTGGGTTCAGCTGGTATAGAAACAAATAAGTGATGGTGCAAACTGAGCAGGTAACAAATTTACCGTTCAACTTTATTGCAACGACTTTAAAGGAGAAATGATCGTCTCGTGTTCCTTGTCTTCATCAACGTACTTATGAAATATGAACCTAATGTCATCTGCTACTATGGTCAAATTCTGTACAATTATAATTATTGGGAAATGATGATGGTTTATTTGCTTCATTTGTTTTATATCCTCGTGTTGGTAGATTTGCTTATTTTTGATGGGTGATAAAATCTTAGAAAGCGTAGAAAGCGCAATTCAAGTAACCGGGAGCTATATTGTGAGAATCAAATACCTAGAAATAGACCAAAAAAAAAGGCATGGAAATTGAACCTATTAAAATCTATAGAGGCTGTCCAAAGGAGGAGAGTATCTAAAAAGAAAGACCTTGAGCTCCTCCACCATTATAAATTCAGTCCTCAATATCATTCTTTTCTATCTAGAAACACGATATAAGGCAAGTAGGGACAATAGTCCACCCTGCTACAATTTATAGACAATAACCCAACCCTCTCCCTGAGTGAAAAAGGTTATTGTTCCGGTTGAGAAAATCACTTCATAGCACCTCACTTGCTTCTCAATGGAGTAAGAGGTGATGCACATACATCTCACTCTTACACATGCAGCACAATCAATTAGAACAATGTATTTCCACACACACCCCTTATCCATGATAAGAATCTTTACTAAATGGTTGTCCAATCAAAACTCCAAGGAAAGAAATTGTTGTAATTTTTTTTTTTTGGGTTTTGGGGAGGGGGGGGGGGCTGGTTGGGGGTGGACGTTATAGAAAGATCAAACATATTGAACATTCTTTTCTTGAAAAGGGCGACAGAAGTTCGTCTTCTTCTTCTTGACACGAGCAACACTTGACCTATACTGTACATAGCTGGAAAGGCTACCTTGAAAGCCCTACAATCACACCACTAATCATGCCAGAAATTCAGAATCTAACGCTGGCTCCACTCCCACTTTGAATCTGCCTTGAGAATCTTATGTTTTGAATTTGAATACTTTTGAAATCTGACATCTTCGCCTCCCCAGTGATGCTGCATTTTATGGTGAGGCAAATAACATAATGGTGAACAAGGCAAAATACATAGTGGTGAAAGGAAAGTATAAGCCATCTTGAAATGCTACCAGCCAGTGCCAAAAAATGACACAAACAGATAGTATGATATATATATATATATGTTCTAGTAGGTGGATGCCTAGGTCATTACTAATTAGCTATCATGGAACTAATGCATGCTGTAAGTATAGCCTGCTTAAAGTAGGAGGATTAGCCTACGCAGATGTGGTCATTAATTTGATGGATGGCGCGCTAACGAGTGTCTGGCTGCTTTGTGACTATCTCTCTGTTTCATTCCACGCTGGTTGAGACTGATGAAGACACAACCTCATTCATCAGTCTCAACATTGGTTTCCATTTGCAGAATCCCTGTTAGGGAGTGCTGGTCTTGTTCATTTAAAGCCGAACACTTGCATTAGTCATGGTCTTTGATTTGCAAAAATCCCTTTCTATACCCGCGTTGGAGTTTTTGTGTTTCTTATCCTTTTAACCATCATCCTCCACTTCGAGGAAAAAGCCTTCGGGGTACTAAGTTTCTTGAGGCAAAATGAAAATGACCGAATTTGTTCACTGCAGTTTTTATTCTCAAATTACTAAAATATATATAAATAGAAATAGAAGCAATGAGGCAGTCAGAATAATATGCTCCCATGGCATCATTCACGAGCAGGCTTATTAGTAATCAGACACAAATTAGACATCACCCGGAGGCTTACTAATTTTTAGACACTGCAGTAGACACAATGTGTCCAGGTCCAACATTCAAAACTCGCCTCTCACAGCTCCATAATCCTTCCATCCATACAACATACCAGACAAATGGAATCAGTTACAACAAAATAAATAACATAAAGAATTTTAGATGCCTTCAAAACCATCTTTTTCAGCTACAGAGGTTTGGAATGCACACGCCAACGTCTGAATTTTGTTGTTCCTTCCATATCCTTCCAGTAACCCTCAGCTTCAGCTCTTTTCTATCCCCACCAGAGAAAAAGAGAGCCATGTTTCTTTGGATAATGAGACCATCATGGCTGTCCCTGACCTTCCGATGACTATCTCGGATACTTCTTGGTGTACCCTCCCATATGAGTTTTCTGCCATTTGCCCCGACCTCAAGGCTGTATGTATAGTTCCGAGCCTCATTCTCATCACCCATGAAACGGAGGAATGCCATGTAAACAGGGGCCATGGCGAGCTGGAAGGCTTCAAAGTGAAGGCAGAAGTATTGACCGAAACAATGAAAGACCTGACAAAATGGAGTAGCCAAGCCCGTAAAGATTCAGGTAATTGGAGTACATTGGAACTGGTACACAGGCTACAGGTGAAATATAAACCAGAATCTGTAGGGCAGGGGCCTTTTTTAAAAATGAATGTCGAGTAAATAAAATTTCATCAATGGACTTCTTGATTTTGGTCGATCCAATATGGCAATAGAAATACAGGAAAATGAAGACTCTAGGCAGAAACAATAGAATACATGTCGTTTGTTTTAACAAAAAGAAAGTAAAATGAAGACTCTAGACAGAAACAATAGAATACATGTGTGTACAAACAAAAGCACTATATTAGTTACTGTTCATATAGCAACAGTAAAGAGTAACATTGACGCGCTTCTAAATTATATTCTATAATTCAGGGACAGTTAAAATATTACACAGTACAAGGATTAAAATCTTTATTTGACTTTTATTTTGCAGTTGAGTTAGCTAAACTGCGCATTTTCTGAAAAAAACCAAAGATTGCCACCTAATGCAAATAATAACAACAAAGCATATAACGCATTTCAATACGGCCTGAAAATGTCCTCTAAAGAATGATGATCATAAAAATTAGTCTATATCATTTTTTTTTATAAGTAAGAAAAATTTATTAATCGTCACAGCCCAAGTACACAGGTAGTTAGTCTATATCATCAGTACACCACTTTATTACATTTACCGTAGAATATAAGTCCCCTAGCTATTTCTACAAAAGATAGATTTGTACAACATCAATGAAAAACAATTATGGGAGCAAGTAACTTATTATGAAAATCGAACCAAAGAATATATATGCAATTGTAACACTTACAGTGAGCATCCAAGTGGCATTCTCCACTTCCCGGGGATTGGACTTCACATAGCGATGGTTGAATGTGCATCCTGTATGCATGTCCACCTTGTGATCGTCCCTCAAATGAGCAACAACAAAAGGAATATCCCCAACAACAGAGCACTCTGATCCAGCATACGGACAATTATATGGTCTGAAGTTACACATTCCCTCATGTTTAAGTTTGCTGTAGTAAGGGAATATTTCTGGGCATCCCAAGGAGTAAAACTTGCAGGGCAATTCAAGTGACTCAGCCACCTTCTCCAAGGCTAAACACCTAATATCTCCAAGCTCTTGTCTACAAGTGGGGCACCGGTTGTGCACCCTAGTTTTACATGTAGAACAAAGCGTGTGTCCATTGTGGCACTACAAAAGGCACCTTGTTATTTAAAAAGGAGTTAATCCTAAGACATATAAGCAATAAATCTCTCAGAAACCTATACTCTAACATATACTTTAATTTGTGCCAGTATCAGGCCCAAATCAGTTAGTACATTCCCAAACAACACTCTGAACATCATATAAAGGCCATCTTTGAAGAAAACACTGATAAGCTTTTCATCATGGAATAACTTGTTAAAAAAAATCTAGCTATCATTATTTTTCCCTCAAAAAAATTGTTAACTCTATTAACTTCAGCATATTCATGGGATGGTCTCCAATGGCTCCCCATAAATAGTCTCTTGTCCAGAAAATTGTTTCTAAAACTCTTCAACGGTAAACATTTTTTTTTTTTATATTAGGTAATATAAAATTTTATTAATAGAAGAGGGTAGACATAATCCAAATAGACAGGATGTATGCAAAGAGAACCCCTATCTATGATTTAGGAACTAAAAATGGATACAAGAAGATCATGAAAACTAATCCTATTGAAGTCAATAACATTAGCCCAGAAAAATAGTGCTGTAGAAGGATCTTTTGAGCTCGTCCAAAGAACACTCCCGATCTTCAAAGTGCTGCCCATTTCTCTCCATGGTCAACTTATCAAACCTACATGGAAAAGCGCAATTCCAAAAAGACTGCTGATATACAACTTCATTAAAAAGCACAAAGGGATGCAGCCTACGTACATAGGGTGTATACAAAAGAAAGCACCCATAGTTGGGGAAACAAAGAGACGTCAAATCAGGATAGCTAGAATGGCCAAGACTATTTTGAACCAACACCCAGGCAAAATGAATTTTTTGCATTATGTATCTAAGACCATCTACCGTCTTCTCACAATCACAAAATTCCAAGCATTACATTTATTCCAACCACGAGGCGTAATAGAACCATACACCAAACTTCCATCCTTCAATGACCAATATTATGGCTTCTCCACCATGCCAACAACTCTACAACCCTGTAAGGCATCACCCAATCAACACCAAAAAAAGAAGTCGCAATACTAAGTGTTTATTATTTCCTAGCAACTTCTCAGTGCAGCAACAAATGATCCATTTATTCCCCACTCTTCTTTCCGCATGCAGGACCAAGCTATTATTAAAATTTTCCTCATTCTCAACTTATCCATAGTAGGAGTCTTTGCTGATGTCGCAATCCACACAAAGAATGCCACCCTCGATATATATTTACAAGAAAAAGGAATGCCTATAAGGTGCAAGGTGTGATAAAAAGTTCTGACCTCAAACTTTCTTTTGATTGAGGCCCACCACATCTTATCCTGTCCCCACCTCTTAACCTAGTAATGTACAAATAATTGAAGAATGAGGAAAACAGCTTCAATTCCCTAGTCATGTCCTGAAAAAATAAAAGTGATTCCACTTATCAAAAAAATAAAAGTGATTCCATATTCTGATGTTGTTGAAAAGCTTTGAGGAATATGCCATCAAAGCCTCCTTATTGCGGGAAAGTCTGAACAACTTTGAAAAAACAACCTTTAATGCCTGAACACCACACCAAATATCATGTCAAAAACTTATCATCTCCCGGTCTCCCACCTTGAATGAGAAAGTTCGACAAAATCTCTAACCCTAATGTTTTTCCATACGCAGTTCTATAATACCCATTCACTTCATCACAGCTCCAACCTCCCCATGTTACTACCATTGATCATCATAATGCCTCCCTTTTTGTGTTAGCAAAGCACCACAGCCACTATCCCAAAAAGGAATGGTTAAACACCATAACATTTTTAATCCCAACCTCCTGGTGGTACAGGCAGAGAAACCTTGGGCCAACAAATTAGATGAAGCTTCAGCTCATTGCCAATTCTGTACCATAAAAAAAATCCTTCTAAGGCCTTTCCGTTGGACATATAGTAGGTTGACAAATTGGATATAGGGAGTTTGACCAGAGTTAGTCAGGCTCCTTTCGATAAAGAGAGTAGACTCCATCTTGCTAAACTACGTTCCATCTTCTCGAGCATGTCATCTCAGATAGCTCTTGCTCTGACTGGAAACCCCAGCGAAAGTCCCAAGTACATCAATAAAGTTGTCACCCTGCATCCTGGAATTCTAGCCAACCTATCGATATTCACAACATGTCAACACCCCTAGGCGCTAGTTTTGATTTAGGCAAAATAATCCAACCGTTGACTTCAGATCAATTTTATGGCTACCAGCTAAAACTATTTTAATAATTAAGACAAATTATTACAAGCAACAGACTTTGAATTTCATTTTCTCAACATGAAACAAACAACGCCCACAAACTTCTAGGAACTAGGAATGCACTTGTTAAGACCAGTGTGATCATCTAATCTTGGAGCCAAGATCTCTAAAAAATGGTTAAATAGGGAAGGAAGGGAGGAGAGTTAAAAAATAGAAACTAATACAAGTTCCAACGCTTTTCTGGTATATGTAGTTGGGCAAAACTTGGTTATACATATCCTCAAATCAACTTAGTATCTAAGTATCATACAAGGTATCATACAAACATTAATGATGCTCTTGGACATATGGAGAATAAAAACTTCTCCAACCATTTAGATATATGTTTAAAATCAACCATAACTTCAAAGAACCCTACATAAAAAAATTTCATTTATGATGCACTGTGGGCTGTCATCTAATGACAGAGAATTGAAAGAAAGCCTTAAGGTCTTCTCCGGACCTTGCGTTACTTTTTATATGGTCTCACTATGATGATAATGAAACCTCCTTTCCCAGCACGCTAATAAATTGACCACAACGGAATAAAAGATGATCCATGGTTTTCCCATTTCTCTGTCATACAGCACCACTCTATCACCATAACATGTTTCTTCCTCTTTTTTTTTTTGATAGGTATGTTTCTTTCTTAAATAATCCAAAGTAAGGATAGGGCAACCGTCCAAAGAAAGAAGGCCGCCCTGAAGGGAGCTTTTGCTCCTCTAAATCGCCTTAGAAAAAGTGTGTATATCGATGTGCTTCAATGCGTATTGTCTTCACCACTTTATCTCAAGTCTTTCATAACTCAGGTCCACATAAATCCACTAAAATCCATCCCAAGCTCATCAATGTCCACCCCGAATCCTCCGAACAACAAATTACTAAATTATGAAATATCCCAATCACAAACTCAATTCTACAAGTGCAATCGATCCGAGCCAAGATCGATCTCCGCCAAATCCTAAAATTAAAACCCAGGGAACAATTTTCGAATAACAAAAGCAAAACCCATGTGCAAAGAGCACGGACAAAACCACATTAGACTTGAGAGCCATTAGATAGAGAGAAGACAGAGAGACCTGGTGGATGGGTGGGTACATAGAATTGGTGCAGACAGGACATTCCAACAACTCGTGGACGCTGGTGGCCGGTGCAATCGCCGTGGGACCCACAATGTTGGCGCTATTGATGTTGATGCCATTGCGAGGCTTGGAGGATGAAAACTCGGAGTGGTGGTGAGGATGTGGATGAAGACCACGGTGCTGTTGCTGTTGTTGTTGGTTGTGGTGGATCTCATCCTCGTCAAAATCCGAGGACGAAACGCACTCAATGCTGTCCAAGTCCATCTTGACCCAGCAAACCCACAAACTCAAACATACCCACTAATCAGATAAATCAAAGCCTCATCCCCCAACAAAAGGGAGGAGAGAGAGAGAGAGAGAGAGAGAGAGAGAGAGGAGATATCCAATAGGTTCTTGAGTATTTCCTATTCTCCTCTCGATTTCCTTCTCTTTATTTTCTTTTCTTGGTTTTGTTTAGAAGATTCAAAGGATGAAGGAAAAGAGGAAGAGAGTGGGATGATTGGGAGGGAGATGGATCATGGAATGGAATGACCGGTTGGATAGATGAATTGATGAATGGGAGGGAACCAAACGATCTCACTCTCCCTCCCTCCCTCCCAAAGAAGAAGTTCCTTTCTTTTCTTTCGGGTTTTTTTTTTTTTTCCCACAGAGAGAGATAGAGAGAGAGAGAGATTAGGAATATAAATCTAATTTTGTTTTCCTTACCCTCTAATGGCTTCCATTAAGATTAGGAATAAGGAATTAATTAGGTTCAGTAATAGAAAACATCTCCCCTACATTTTAAACTGCAATTATAAATATGAAATAAAATAGACAACCGTAATAAAATAGATTTTTTTAAATATCATATATATATATATATGAAAATTTCTATTTATAAGACTATGATTATCACATCTAGTAAAGTGCTTTCATATTATAATTTAATTTAAAATTTAAAATTTAAATCTTATAAAATACATTTTATCATATAAATAAATGTCGTGTTTTAGACACTTATTTGAAAATACAGTGTATATAACATATATATTTCATGACTTGATTTGTCATTTGAGCCCCGTTCTATTAACTCTCTGTTTATATATATATATATATATATATATATATATATTAAAAGCAGGAGTAATGAGAAAGGTATTGGTAATACAGATGGTACTAATGATTGACTGGCTAATACTGATTAACACCACCATAGCCATAGGCATGAACATATGATTGTCTTCACTTCATTGATAAAGTAAATCTATCGCATCATTTAAAGTTACATCAATTTATAAATTTATTTATTTGTAATCTTTTTTTATATATATGTTGCGATTCTATTATATATATACACACACATGTACGTTATAATGGCTATGTGGATGTAGGGTGTAAGTACATTTGCAAATGGCACAAATGATGATGATTTTTTTTTTTTTTGTTGGTCCGATTGACATATTTTTTAATTAGCACACGTTGCCTGCCATGAAGACAATCTCAATCTTCAGTGATGATGGGAATCAAAAGTAATAAAATAGAGGCATGGGCCTCATGATTCTCACTGGGAAGAATTCACATCACATGCTGGCTGTCCTTGATGTCATGTCCGTATTCAGAAATTGACAGCCTTATATTACATACATATGCATACTAGTTATACATTATATATCACTGACAAAATGAAGATATATTTCCTAGAGTGCTGCGGAGATAGTACAGTTTACATGCAAAGTCTATATAACACATATTTCCTGTGTACAGTAGAGGGCAAACTCATGCAGGTCCTCTAACCTTTAAGACAAAAACAAGTAGTCATTTATGAGTTCGGTTAGGAAAACATCATTGAGGACCACTAACGAATTCTAAAACAGAATGTCTCGGAGATATGCAACTCCTTTCTTTACCGTTAAAATGCCTGCTCCTGAGCTTTCTTGTTTCCATTTGACGAACTGCAAGGTCACCCAGAACCCTTAGAAGGCAATAAAACGGTATGGTATATGTACATCACAATAATCTTGAGATATATTAACCTTGACATCCTTAAATAGACAAACATCATTCAATTGGTCACTTAACGATGTACTTTTTGAAACTCTTTTGTTTCTCTTACTAAAGTCCCTCTTAGAACCTTCAGGTGGAGCCTTGTCCTTTAGTTAGAAGCGTGTTCATAAAAGAACTGTAGCAAAAATTCCTTGCTGTCTTGGTTTTCAACTCTTACTAAGAATAACAAATAATGATAATAATAATAATGATAATAACATTCTTATTAAGAGTTAACAGATTAATGCACAAGAACAAAGTTTTCCTCTTGATTTTAAGAAACTTAAATTTCTGGTTTATTTTTTCAAAAGAGGTAGTCAATGGTCTTTCGAAGGTAATATTGAAACATCAAAGCAGCCTGGAGCACGTGTGCATGTTATTGTGTGAAAACTTTGTCCCCTCTGAAATTTCCAGACAAAAGAAGAAAATCTTGCGCATCCACAATCTAGAGTTAATATATCCAGAGCAAAGTCTTTTAGATCCATTTTCCAATACAGGTAGAGGAGAGTAGTCACTTGTATTCAGTTGAATCACGAGCTAGACGCAGTTTCATGATATGTACTCTGCAGTTGATTAGGATTCATTTTTATCTGCCTGTAAGAACCATAATGGCTCGACTTTAGATTACCCTGATCCTGTTGTTAACATGACAGACTTATTCCATTGTTGTTCTGGATGAATGCGAGGACTTAATTCCATACTTATTCCTGTAAGCACATATTCTGATATGTAAAGAATAAAGTAATTGTTCCTGTAAGCATATCAAGTAGAGTTGTCCTTAGTAGTACTTAATTGAGGTTGGGTCTTGTAGATAATAGTCGATACTACCTTTCTTTTTCCCATGGGGTTGTTCTCTTACATTGGGTGAATGCCAAGGATAGGATCTATATATCAACTTTTCTATAGAGCCAGACAAATTTAAGTTTCTACTTCACGATATTTCTTGGAGGGATGAAACACGAGTCACGGATGAATTGCATACTATGTTAGCTTTAGTAAATAAGAACCCTTGAAGTGGCTCATATCAGTCAGACTTTTGACTAGTATATGCCATTTGTAATGCATCAATGGCCAAAAAAAGCTTTAAAGATGATGTTCTAACAAGAAGTGATGTGTAGGTATACATGTCGGTGGCATTTCAATACATCCCATAGGGACATTAACCGCTACGCTCAATATGTATTGATACAATCAAATTATGAACAATGCAAAACCAACTGATGAGTTGGCACAAAAATAATTGAAATAACATTACCTCTAATTTATCTTCCTTAGATCTATGGCTTTTTGGTAGCAGACGAAACTCCTCTGTCAACTGAATNACCCTTGAAGTGGCTCATATCAGTCAGACTTTTGACTAGTATATGCCATTTGTAATGCATCAATGGCCAAATCCATATAGTCCAATAAATGCTGGTCAACTTGCAATCAGATGTCATGTCTTGCAACGCTTACTAAAAAACCAATTTTATTAACAACCAATAGTACATGGCCCTCTAAAGGTAACATGTAAGGCAGAAGGTAATGAGGTTAAGAGTACTTACACAACTTTTGACATCAGACATTTGGCTTCACTTACGGCAACACAAACCGTGTATAGTGCCATCTTCTTCACCTATGAACAAAGAAAATTACTGGAGTGTCATTAAAAGTCTAGACACCAGATGCAGCACTTTTGAGCATTCTTGGACGTTCTCAGGGGAAACAAAGTCAAGGGCTACTTTGATGCATGACTGGCAACAGAACACAAGAAATGGGTCAACTTTTTTTTTTTTTTTTTTTTCATAAGAGAAATGGGTCAACTTAATATAGAAATAAAGGAACAAAATAACTAAAAAGCTTTAAAAACTGTCTAAGACTCCATGATTTCCACTACAATTTGAAATCATATTCCACACAATTAATCAATCAAGAAGGATATCAATTCATCCATCATTTCTTCTTCTGAACTAACAAACAAGATGACTTTTAATAAAACAGGAGGGAATTTTCATATTGAAACAATTTTCTGTCTTTTAGACTTTTATTTTTTTATTTTTTATTATTTTAAGTTTTGGCAGCTCAAGAGTTTTCCATGCGTAGGGCCATTATCCGCCACTAGTCAAAGCAAGACCTATATATGCTTTTGCTTTTGAAGCCTATATTACAATGTAGTAGGACTAAAACGTTATCTAAATTGATCATTACTTTATGAATTATGTTCATTTCTTAGTTTACAGGCTCATATACAATTTCATAGAATTCCTATACATAATTTTATTTTAGGATTATTTTCTTTATTATGTTCGTCAAGATTATTCAAGAATTTCTAATAGTATTCTTTTATACATAAAATTTTATTGAATCTAAAGAATAGGTGTAAGCCAAGTACACGAGGTATACAAGAGATAACACCTTGTGAAGAGTCGGGGCGCTAGAAATAGATACAAGAAATTCACAGAAGCTAGCACCATTGAAATCAATAGCAGTAGCCCATAGAAATAATAGCCAGAATACCTAATATGTATCCCTCCTAGAAGGTTGCTTCTAGAAGGCTTAGGTGAGTTGTCCTGGTCAAGCATCCCAAGCAGCCGCCATTCTGCGTTTCTAGAAGGCTTGTGTAACCTTTCTCTTCTACAAGTATGAAATAGAGGGCAGCATATATTCATGCCCTCTTATTAAAGTCCTTTTATCACAAGTCAAGCATTCAATATGAATATCATGGTATTGTCAAGTCGTCTTATCATACCATAGCATGTATTCCTCTTCTCCAGTCAGTGCTGGCCCATTTTTGTACACCACTCGGTTTCCGAGGGTTGTGTATTGGTTGCATTTTTTTATTTGAGTATGTCATCGATTTATGAGTTTCTAGGCGTTCATATTCCGTGGGTGTCAGTGAGGTGATCATTGGTGGCCTCTGGTGTCAAAGAATATCATCAAAGTTGACAGGGAAGAACCCTGCTTAGTCACTGGTTATGTTACTCCTTATCTACAGATTGTTTTTGTTTAAGATTTCTCTTCATTATTGGGGTACACTAGGCTGAGATCCAGTTGTTATTGGGATGAAGTTCAGTTTATGATTGGGCTAAGATGAGTTCATTGTTAGGACAAGATCTATTTTGCTGTTGTAATCTTTATATCAATGAAATATCTTATTACTTATAAAAAACAAAAGGATCTATTTTGCTGTTGTGTCAAGACCCACTTTGTCCAGCTCAGATTGGGATCCCAGTCAAATTGACCATCTGACTTGACTTAAACTCAGGTCTCGTGTTACAAGATCCACTCACCTGGCCCATTCAAGACCCAAACTACATTCAATTCCTTTGTCTAACCCAATTCTGTGCTGAAGATTTTGGGGCATCTTAGTCAGTATCGACTGGTTCTAACCGATTCATTGAGTCTTTTGACAGATAAATAGCCTATGATTGAAATAGAGTGAGTGTTATGAGGCATCAGAGCTTAAGCATATTTCCAAGGGTTACATCTCATCAGTTTCCATGGCTGGTGGTTGTGATCGTGGTCGTCGTAGGTAGTTTCCAAAAGAGGAAGTCCTGCACCGTGATCGTAATGTTCAGGATATGATGATTGAGGACCTGCAGAGACAGGCTGTAGAATTAACCCGGCATCTAGCAGCGCAAGATATCGGTGATTGTGAGATGGAAGATCACGATTCCGATTCCAGTTTTGAGAACCCATATCATAATTGTGCTCTATTCTGGAAGTACCATGGTAGGGAGGAACGTCATGGGGACCTTGATTTCAGAGTTGATTTACTAGAATTTCCTAGTACTCTTCAAGCTGAAGGTTTCGCTGATTTATTGCATGAGGTTGAGTAGATTTACTACTTTGAGAAAGAAGAGTTTAAGAATGGACATTCTTCTATAGGGTGGAAATCTATACCAGTCTACGATGTCTATCCTGATGAAGATAATCTAGTGGATGACGTAACTAAATTTATTGAAAACATAGAAAATTTGGAAAACGAAAATGGTTGTGAAGTTTTGAAGTTTGAAGATCATGAAACAACTTTTGAGACAATTAACTAGGTTGATTTTATTGGAGTTGAGGATTTTTTTTTCAAATTCTCCTATACAAATTTTTTTTTTTTTTTTTTGGACTTGAGATGTGGGAAAGAAACTTAATTTTGGAGTACAAGATGTTCAATATTATTTTATTTCGAGCCGATCAAATCAACTTTAGTTTTTCTATAATCATCGAGACGATACAACAAAAGGAAAGAAAGATTGATTTAATTCGACATTCAAAAGATTGAGGCAAGAAATGTTAGAATTCGAGAGCGAATTCTCTCCAACCTAGCCCAGTGAGAATGGTGCAAACCCAAATTCATATGGGGTATAAGTTATTTTCCCCCAAATCATTTCAGAATAATGCCAGTTATTTTCCCCCAAATCATATATTTATACTCATTCTTGCCTTGTTAGTCAATATTTGGTTTCAAGTTTGGAAGTGATTATGATTTCGATTTTGACCAAATTTTTGGTAGGATTCTTGCTTGTTTATGTATTTATTTCTCATAGAATAATTTAGATTTTTCCATAATTTCGAATTTTGCAGCTATTTAACTCCGGCTTGTGGACTTCATAATTTAATTTCGAATTTTACTATTAATCAATAATTTTCAGAGTTTTGTTTGTGTTTTTGATAGAATCTCTTGTCTTCCCTGTGAATTATCAATTGAAACTAGCCTGCATAATAATCTCTATTCTGTCTAGCGTCAGAAACTCAACTACTCAAATGTGCAGTTAGTGTGGTAAGCCAATTCAAGAAATGACACACAATGGTGTTTGACTAGTTGATAAGTCTCATAAATTCCAAAACACAGCCATTATACAGAAGTTCCAGCAACATGTTTGCTTCAATAAACAGTGTTCCTGCCCTTATCTCCATTTGTCTAAAATCCTAGTCCACTCAAATCTTTGAGGCCTCTGACCCTTTTTTTAAAAAAAAATTCCAAATGCTATATCCATAGAGTCTCCTAACCTTCAACCCATGGCACACAAACAAATTGAAAAAATCTATTTGCAAGCTGGTGTGGAGGGTATGAATTGACTTGGCATGATATAATTTGTAAGATAAGTTTAAAAATCAAATCTCTTGCAAATCAAAGCTTACCATGTAAGCAGTGTAGAAGGTGTGTCTTCCACACCAGCTTGCAAATAGAAGAAATCAAACAAATTTCCTAAATCAGTCCTACATCAAACTATGATGTGATATTGATGAAATAAGATATGCTTCTCTTGTTACTGAATGAGTAAAAGTTTTGCCCATTCTTCTAGTGAAAAAATGTAGGTCCCTTTCAGCCCCACTAAACCCCAGGAGTCCAACATACCAAGCTACATGGTTAAAAAATGTAGGTACCTGGCAGCCCCACTAAACCCCAAGAGCCCATCATAGGGGGGGTGGTGGGGAAGGGAAACCAAATCAGGAGAGGAAGAAAGGAAGAGAAGATTTCCTGGCACTGCTAAAAGCCAAGCTTATAATAAAAAAATCAAATTCATTCAAAGAGACCTGCACCTGTCTATTTCTCACTTGATGTGGACATCCTGCAGGAATGAACACAGCCTCACCAAGGTGTTGCTCAAATGTCCATGGTTCAACACCTGAATATAATTCATTATTACACAATAATAAGCACCTCATTCATGTTGTAATTTAATTTAGTTGACATGAAAGTTTCTTACCAAACTCTTCCTTCAGCTGCTTTTTATGCCTCTCACTTAGATAAAGAGTTTGGTCATGAATAGGATGAATAACCTGAAGCATGTGTAAGCAAACCTCACAACTTAAGGTAAACTAGTCAAAATAATACAGTCAATGCAGTTAGGCGATAATACTCACAGAATCCACAGGAAGATTATTGATGTGGCAAAATTCTTTGTGATGCTTCTGTAAGTACTCAATTAATCTCGGTACATCCTGCCTACGAAAAATATCCCACACAGCACCGCCATATAGAGTCTTTGACATATCATTGTTTTGAAGGTAATCTCCAGTTGAATTTACTTCCAGTTTGGTTGACTCCAAGTTACCATTAACATTGCCTGAAACTGTTGCACCTGAAGAATGTTTTCCATGGACAGACTTTAATTCTGCTGTTATTTTGGAAGGATGAATGTATTTTAGATTACATGAGTCCTTTTCAACCGTTAAATCTTTAGCATCAGCTTCATAAGGAGGCCAAAATTCTTTAGTAGTAGGAAGAGTGAGGCCTGAACCCTGTTCTTTAGAAGAAGGGATGTTAACTTCCCTACTTTCTGCAAAAGAGTTGTGATCTACTTCTCTCTGAACTGGATCCAACTTCAGGCCATCTGTGCGGTTTCCCAAAAATGTCACCTCCTCTACATCATTTCCATCTGCCATCCTACCAGTCACTGTCAAACTAGAAGGCAGGTAATATTCTGGATTGTCAGTTTCAATCATTTCATTACGGGAATATAGTTGATCAGAAGGACCATTGCTACCACACTCCACTTCAGCTAATGATAAGATATTCCTCTCAGTGATGAGTTTGCATCTCGCACAACATACTCCAAGAGTAGCAGGAAGGTTTGTACCAGTTTTTATCTCATTAAGTGAAAAGTTCTTGATATCCCTGCATTGGCAAATGCAAAATCCTTTAAATATAGGTAGTTCAGTCACATCTGGTCTTAAGTCCTCACTCATGCATTTAGGCACAATGGATGAATTCAATTCAATCAAGCTTGTGCATGTGTCACGCTGATTTTCAACAGAGCAAAACTCGTCAACTTTTACCTTCACACCAGAAGCTCTTTCATTTTCCTTTTTGTCTTTTGTGCTTTCTAAGAGTTCCATGCTTTCAGGTAAAAAGGTATCTTTAGCAAGGACATTGCATGTTGATGAGCATCTCATCAATTCAACCTCTTTCGTAACCACATTACTCATCCTCTCCCCATTACTTCTCAAGGATTTATTTTGCTGTCCATCCGGTGTTCCTTCCTCAATCAGCCTTTCCACTGACAAAGAGCCACTCTCAATAACATCGGCTTTATCAGAGTTTTTATGAGCCAAGCTTTTACCTTTGCAAGATCTTTTTGGTCTTTTTCTTCTAGATTTTCCTGGAAACTTATTGGTCCCACCACAAAGCTTACGCAAATATTCAGCTTCATGTTTTTTCTTTAACTTCTTTATGATTTTTTGTTGTCCTGGAGGAATCCTTACTTCCGTTGTGTGTGTCAGAACATTAACCTAAGCAGGATTAATAAATTACGAGTTGAAGTAGCAGCAAATGGCTTTAAAAAGTGATCAATGGGAACCATAAATGAAAATACATCTATGAAAAGTCTCTGTAAGCATGTCAGGAATTCATAAAATCAGAAAGGTTTTTAATAGAACCCATGATACCGGAAGCATTATGGAAAAATTGCATTAGACATCCTAGGAAAAATATGATTCCAATCTCTTGCAGGTTAAGAAACTAGACGAGATAAAGTTTCTTCTTTATGAGCAAAGAAAATATAATGTAAATAAGCAGGTAATAGCATTCAAATTGTTTACAGATAGGCAGTATGGGGCACATCAATGCAATGCAATCCCAGAGAGAATTGACAAAAAATTAATTTTCACATCAAATGAGGTCAGACGAAGGTAAGTTAAACACCAGGTACTAAAATGCAGACCATATAATTTATTCCAATACCTGAACCAGAAAGAAGAGAGAGAGAGAGAGAGAGAAGAAAGTGCATACAAGGACCTTGAGAATCATATGCATCGGAAACCAATCTACTACTTCCCGGTAAGACCTACTCCATAACATGATCCTTTTATCAAGATCGAAAAACACTGTGAAGCTATCCCTAGACCAAAACAGCACAACTAACTTCTCAAAATGAACTTTTCCTCAACACATTTATTCTTGACTGGCTGAACAGAGCAAAACACAGAAACAAGTAACAAAGCCAAAAAGAACAAACCCACCACTACCTATGATTTTTTTTTTTTTTTAAGTGCCAGTACCCTAAGGTGTAAATCCAGGTTTCTTTCAGAAAGAAAAATCTTATACCACCATCCTAAGTCGTTGAAAATCTAGTTTTCTGCTATGTTTTGTATAAACACGAGTAGTGAAGCATAAGAAAAATATAACCAGAGTATGAAAATCAATATGTTCATGTTTGCGCTTCAGGAAGAACAGTTTGATTGATGAAACACACTGAACTAAAGTAAATCACAACTCAATTAGATAACTATAGTGAAGGTGAAGCAGTCAGAGAGCAGCATTATAACAAGGTGTCGTAGATGCCAGAAAAGAGAGAGAAACAATCTATGAAAATAACATAAGCATAAAGTATATAAAGTTATTCATACCGCATCAGAAATGTCACAGTGTAGCTTTGTTACTGAATCACCTCTACCAAGTTCTTCCAAAGATCCATAAGCAATGTACGTTTTGGGTCCCAGGTCTGGCTTCAAAACAGCAGGAAGCTTTGTAGCTAGATTCAGAATCCCAGTTCTAGGATTGGTATAGTCACTGAAGGGAAGCATGGCAACAAATTCGGAACCATGCCTTGGCAGACACTCCTCAAAAGCATTTGATGGAGGCCAATCCTTCAGCTTCAACATTGCTGGCCACCCATTCCTATAATTGCGACCCTGTAGGTAGCCCTTGAAGAACTGGAAGATATTAATGTCAACCTGCCATCCCAATAGCGAGCACAGAGTTCAGAGACTGAAATTGCAAGAAAATATTTTTTTCTGGAAGAAAAGCATGTAAGCCAACTGCATGCCAGGTTAGCAGGCAATGCATTGGCTGATAAATTCATGTGCAACGTGCACAATAAACTGTCTTACATATTATCAGCTGAATGCTCCTAATCCTCATCTCACAAGAAATAATTACATGATCTGTCCATTTCCTTTCCAAAATTCAGGAAGAGCAAAATTTCATGCAATTGACAATTTGTACATACTGGTAAGCTTTAATTAAGGCACATCAAGACAAAATTGGAAAAATCTAAGATACCCCAAGTTCAACAGATCAAAAGATAGTAAGATATAACACAAAATGGCAATGCTCAGAAAACGTTACAGAAAACAAAACCTGTCGACTTTAATTCACAACAACATAAAAACAGAAATAGTTCTGAGTTTTCAAGGAAAGGTATACAATTCCCAAGTGATTCTTCAATCAATTTTGAAGTAAATTGCAACAATACTTTCAAGAAATTTTAAATTGACCCCTCTAGATGCAACTTAAACAATAAGCTTTTAACGCTGAGTGTTTTGATGTAGTGGAGTAATTAAAGAGGTTAGAACAGGTGCATACAACAATCATATGACATTGTGATGTTCTCATTAGCCTCTCAACTTGAGAGAATGCACATGCAATATAGTATGATAATGTATCAGTCAAGGATCGGTGTTGCCACTCATTCGGAAAAAGATTCCTATCCTCAACATTAGCTGTATGCTAGGTCAGGACTGTCAGGCTCGAAGCCTCAGCTCTGTGCAGTTTCATATAGACAAAAGTGTCACTGAAAACAGTTCTATTTTAGTTGTCGAAGATATCGAACGAGTGCAATAAAACTTTGAATGGTGAAAAAACATTTTCCATTTACAATGTGACAGTAATTGTGCAATAGGGTCTGGGGATTACGAAGCAGAAGCTATCATCCACAAAAAACTGAATTCAATGGAGAACATAAATGTGATTTGAGATTATCACATTACAAAAATAATTGAAAAAAATTCACACTAGCCACTCGAGAGATACACTAATTATTGTCATACAAGAGGGCCAAGGTAAGGGGAGAGAAAATCGAGTAATGAGAAGAAGAGTGAATTACAATTTCAAAGCAAAAGAGTGAATTCATACCTCACACCAATCTAAGCAATCAATAGCTTTAAAGCTGGCTACCTCCTCTTTCAATTTCCTTTTTGCCCCAACAAAAGCCCTCCACATGACCATTGGTTCCCAACTAAGACCAGAAGTCTTTTCAAGTACATTTCTAACTATGACAGGTTCACCTCGTGACCAATGCATTTGAAAATGTTCAAATTCGTTGTCCTCCAAGTGAACAGCATTTGGGCAATAGAGAAAGTTATCATGACTGCTCCCCCTATGTGCTGCTTGCCTTACTTCAGAATCTCTCAGCCCATCGTCTGCCGTGGGATGGCACAAACAACATGCTAGAGAAAAGTCAATATTTGGTGGCTGATAATTGAAAAGGAGGTCCTCTGCACTCTTGATCAAATTGTAGACCCAATTAGCTTCAAATATACGTCTCAGTGCGAGCATCTCATTACCACAACCTCCTCGTATCTTTGGAGGGCAAGGAATCCTACCACCAGCCTCTGCTTTCCAGTCAGGAAAGTTAGATGACATGTATGCTATCCCCTCACTCACAGGAAGGGCCATATCGCTTTCCGCACCACATCTCTTCCCATTTTCAGTCTGACCATTCAACTCTGTGTTTTGACCACATAGTCCATCAAAAAACTGTCCATGGGAAGATTCTGCTTCTTCATCTCCATGCTGAAATCCTTTTCTTAGTTCTCGGCAACATGTGAGACAGAGATCATACGAACAATCAGGATTGGAGCAGCTTCTGTGGAAATTGACAATGGATGTATGGCAATTGTCACTGTTAAACAAGTTGAGCACAATTACAAATTTAGGTCGTCATGAACAGAAAACACTAAAGCAGAAGTTCCAGTGTATTTTTAATGCATATTCAGAGCTAGTACTGAAAGTCACACTGACCATTGTGACTCAGGAATACAGAAGGCGCACACATGCTTTTCCTCAATTGACATTCGCCCCCTATACTATTTGTTTTTGAGAAATAACCCCTGTGCTATGACAAACTTGAAATTTGCCCCTACCATTGATAATTCTGTCCACCTTAACCAAGAACATGTGGCAACCTTACAAACTACCACGTGGGAAATTCTTTTTTTTTTATTTATTTAAAAATACGCTTAAATTAAAAAATCTTTTTATTTTTTTGATAATTAAAAAATATTTTTATTTCTTTGATAATTAAAAAAGTTAAATCAGAAAGAGAAAAATAAAGAGTTAAAATAATAGTTAAAAAAGAAAAAGGAAAAAAAGAAGAGGCATGGACAAGAGACCTCCTCTCTCTACCGGGTCACCATGGGGGTTAGAATTTGACCACCCCATGGTGGCCCAAGTCTAGTGGCCATTGTGGCATGGCCAAATTCAGCCACCCCATAGTCGCTGAACCAAATGGATTCAACAGCTACAAGTTGGCCAACCACCCCTTGGGCCGCCTAGGTGGCCGTCTTTTTGTTTTTTGTTTTTTTACTTATTTTTATATTTCTGTTTTGAGTTTAATTTTTAAAATAATTTTTATTTATTTATTAACTTTAGTATATTTTCAAGTGAAAACATGAATTTTTCATGTGGCAGCTTTGTAGGTTTTCACTCAAGTAAAGAGGACATAATTAGTAACAGGGGAAAATTTCACGGTTGTCATAGCACATGGAGATTATTTCTCAAAAAAATTGTGCAGGAAGAAAATCTCAATGGGACAAAGGGGTTACTGGCCAAATTTTCCTTAGTAATAAATTGAAAACGTGAAGAAAGGGTTCTCGATAACTGATGGGCTTAGTATCACTGGTAAGGTGATGGTGGGTTGGTTGGTGCAAACAGTTGCTGCATGTGCTGCTTCTGAAGGTAGTGAGTTCTATGAGACTTTGCGTGCTGGAAACTGAGCTTTTCTGACACAGGGATGTGTAAACTACTATGGGCGTTATTCGGTGATAGCAGAGTATGGGGGATGGTGGTAGGAGAGGTTTCATCATATCCCAGAGGGCATGGATGGGAAGGGATGGAGCTGTTTCACTGACACTCTCAGGGAACTGGGTTCATCAAAATCCTCTGTTCCTGTTGTAAAAAACAGAGGATGGGTTACCCATGGTACAGATAGGGAACATTCTTGGGATAAGCTTAGAAGTTTCTTTTTCCATACTTTATTTCTTTGGACTTCTGCCAGTGTGTTTAATGGAGCCAGCTTTCATGACTTTTTTGTATCACCTTCTAGCTCCTAACTTGTAACTAGGTGCTCTTTAATGTATCATACTTCCTGTTTACTAGGGCTATATGCCTATTTGCTCATTTCAAAAAAACTTCATTTTACCCAAAAAAAAAACACTGACGGGTCAATTTCAAGTTTGTCATAGCGTGAGGGGTTATTCCTCAAAAAAATTGCATAGGGAGCGGATCTCAATTAGGATAAAGTTCATGGGGATAATACCCAATTTTTCATAATAATAAAATCGGGACCAGTAAGCAACAATTCTCAATAACTGATGTGGTTTGTTAGCATTAAAAACTGCTTGTATAATATGTATTTCTGCAGAGTTACACGAATTTGATGAAATAACAGTAATCTTAGTACATTAAAAAGGATAAATAAAAGTAAGGGGCTGAAACCACTGGCAGGGCATGCAAACAAGGGGTGAACTCATGCCCATACAGCATGGGAATGATGAAAGTAATTATACGAATAACAAAATCCCAAATAACATGAACAAGTAAATTTTTTTTTTATTTTTTATTTTTTATTTTTTTTAGAAGTAATAAGAAATTTTATTGATATAAAGAAAGGCGTAAGCCAAGTATACCGGAAGTATACATGTGAATACACCGCTTTAAGAACTAGAAACTGTCACAAGGAAATCATAGAAGCTGAGACTATTAAAATCTAAAGCAATGGCCCACGTAAATAAAGTATTCCATAAAAAACTCCTAAACTCTTCTACAGATTGTTCGTGATCCTCCAAAAGTCTATAATTTCTTTCACTCCATATACACCAAAGAATACAAATGGGGGCCATCTTCCATATTGCTACAATCTGTGCTGTCCCTGATATCCCTCTCCAACTTGCAAGTAATTCAACTACCCTTCCCAGCATTATCCATGCTAGCCCCATTCTGCTAAAAAGATGATTCCATGTATCCCGGTCAAACTCAAAATGTAGGAGTAAATGGTCCACTGTTTCCCCACTGTTTTTGCACGTACAGCACCAATCCACAATTATAAGACCCCGCCTTCTTAAGTTATCAATGGTTAGGATCTTCTCAAGGGCTGCTGTCCAAACAAATAACACAGCCTTGGGAGGTGCTTTACTCCTCTATATGCTCTTCCACGGAAAGAACCTACTAAGAATTTCCCTTTCCTAGAAGGTCTCCAAACCAACTTGTCTTCAGTTGTAACAGTAGGAGAAATATTATGGAGCAGGTTAACAAATTCCACTAGCATACCCACTTCCCAATCATGAGCCTCCCTAGTGAGATTGATGTTCCACACTCGGGAATCATGTTTAGAACCCTACAAGTCAGCCACCATCGCTTCTTTCTCCCTTGCAATGCTGAAGATAGTGGGGTAAGTAGCCTTAAGAGCCGTGTCTCCCACCCACACATCATGCCAAAAACTGATCCTTTGGCCATTCCCCATACACAGCCCAGTGTTACTAGAAATACCCCCAACCTTTCCTTATATGCTTCCATAACCTCACACCATATGCCCCCCTTCCTTCATTAGAGCACCAACCCCCCTTGCACTCCCATACTTCGCATCAATCACCCATTTCCATAAGGCTTCCCTCTCATAATTATAGCGCCACAGCTATTTCCCTAGTAGGGCCTTATTAAATACTCTCACATTGTGAACCCCCAAACCACCCTCTCTCAATGGTGTACACACCTTATCCCACCCAACTAAATAACATTTAAACTCATCACCTAGACCACTCCACAAAAAGTCACGTTTAAGTTTTTCAATCTTTGAAGCAATGCTAGCTAGAAGGGGAAATAGAGACAATAAATAAGCAAGGAGGTTAGATAAAGTACTCTTAATAAGGGTGATCCATCCCCCTTTAGATAAATACAACCTTTTCCACTCGGCCAGCCTACGCTCTAATTTTTCTACTACCTTTGCCCAAATTGTCTTAACTTTAAAAGATGCACCTAACGGGAGTCTAAGATACTTCATTGGCAAAGAAGAGACCCCACACCCCAAGATGTTGGCCAGCCCCCGAATGTTTCTTACATCCCCCATAGACACAATCTCCGTCTTCGCGAGATTTATCTTTAAACCAGAAAACGCTTCAAAACAAAGTAGAATGGCCTTCAAAGATTGAATATGCCCTGCATTATCATCACAAAACGGTAACGTATCGTCTACAAATAGGATATGGGAATAATAGTGGAGCCATAAAGATTCCCCACTGAAATCCTGAAAAAAAGCCACCCACTACAGCGGCTGACACCATCCTATTTAAAGCCTCCATCACAATAACAAATAGGAGGGGGCATAATGGATCTCCTTGTTGTAACCCCTACGAGCTATTAAAAAAACCCACAAGCTCACCATTTACCAAGACCGAGAAACGAGCCATTGACACACCATGCCTCCTCATCCATCCCCTCCATCTTTCCCCAAAACCACAACAACCTAGCAAATAGAGCAAAAAATTCCAATTGACATGATCATAGGCCTTCTCCATATCCAATTTGCATAAAATACCCGGATCTCTCAACTTGAGCCGGCTGTCCAAACATTCATTGGCTACAAGAACCGAATCCAATATTTGCCTACCTCGTACAAAGGCATTTTGAGACTTCGAAATAATCTTATCCAAGACCGTGGTCATCCTGTTGGCCAAGACCTTTGAGAGTATCTTGTACACGCTGCCCACAAGACTAATAGGCCTAAAATCTTGCACCTCTCTTGCACCCACCTTTTTAGGGACAAGTGCAATGAAGGTAACGTTTAAACTCTTCTCAAGTTTACCAAAAGTAAAAAATTCCTAGAAAACCAGCATTACATCTTCTCTCACCCTCCTAACAAGTCCGAAAAAATGCCATAGTAAAACCATCCGGCCCTGGAGCTTTGTCTTTGTTCATTTTCGGATGACTTGGCGTAGCTCTACTTCTTCAAATGGTCTCTCCAACCAAGCCATACTAGTTTGATCAATGGCCTCAAAAGCTAAACCATCAACTGTAGGCCTTCATGCATACGGTTCTTCCAACAATTGTTCAAAATGTCCAGCTACTTAATCTTTAATTTCTACTTGGTCTGAAACTGAACCGCCATCTATGTTCATGGACTCAATTGTACTAAGCCACCTATGAGAATTTGCAACACAGTGAAAAAACTTTGTACGTTTATCCCCCTCCCTCAGCCACAAAGCCCTTGACTTTTTCCTCCACGAGATCTCCTCCATTAGGATCAACCTTTTTAACTCTGAGACTACTTGCCCTTTGAGATCATCCTCATCTTCCATACCATACAAACTTTGTAGTTCTTGAAAAAGGGACTTCTTCTGTGGTGCTACATTACCAAATACTTGTTCATTCCATGTCTTCAAATCCATCTTCAAAGCTTTCAATTTTCCCACCAACACCTTGCTCAGAGTGCCCTATAATTGATAAGAACTCCATCATTGCCTAACCAAATCCACAAACCCCTCAGATTTTAACCACATGTTCTTAAACTTGAAGGGCCTTCTACCCCCCAGAATTCTCCCACAATCTAACATAATAGGAAAATGGTCTGAGCACAACCAAGGGAGTCTTTTTTGGCATGAATATGGAAATTGCATCCCATGAAGAAGATAAAAGAATTCTATCTAGTTCTGACTAGGTGTGATTGTTAGACCAAGTATAGTCACCTCCCATGAGAGGTATGTTCATGAGTTCCAACTCGAAAATGAAATCCGAGAACTCCCTCATGGCATGATTTTGCCATCCCTCTCCCGATCTTTCGCTTGGAAATCTTGTCACATTAAAATCACCACCAATACACCATCAAACCTAAACCTAAGCTCATCTCAAAGTAACCGCCACTTGCACTCTAAGTTAGGACCATACACCCCAGCAAAGGCCCACACAAAGTCAGAATTTTTAAACGAGCATCCCATTGAATATTCTCCCACAAACTCATCAATGTTCTCCACCACCTTTTTATCTCACATAACCAATATTCCACCCGACGCCCCATTCGAGGGTAAGTATGCCCAACCTACATAATGGCAGCCCCATATACTCCGAATAGTTATTCTTGTGATAAGTTTCAATTTAGTTTCCTGCAAACAAATGATGTCCGCCTTCCACTGTCTAAGCAACTATCTTATACAAAGGCGTTTGCTAATCTCATTCAACCCCCTAACGTTCCAAATAGTAATTTTAGCCTTCATTTATCAACTATTCCAGCCCTCCCTTTGTTGCGTCCACGACTCGCACTCCCCTCCTTTCCATCATAATTAAGAGACCAAGTTAGCCTCTTTAACTCCCTGTTTCTCTTTGTCCCTGTTCCTCCATGTTCATGTCCTGCCTTTATGGCTATTAGGAGTGCCTTGAACTGTTCTTCATAACCTTCACAATATATCCCCATCCAACTCTGAAACTCCACTTTTTTTAGAATCCAATCAGATGAAGTAAAAGGAGGAATAATCCTTATTGGAGTAGGATCATCCCTTGAAAGCCCCTTTCCTTCTGTTGTAACTCTAGGGGACTCACAAATGATTAGGGATCCTTCTCCCTCTACCTCCCCCTTCTCCTTCACACGAGCTTCAACCAAAAACATCCACTTGTGATTCCACCCTCTCCTCCTCCTCAAACTCAGCCAATGGCAAGATCTGAGCCATCTCCCCCTCCTCAAGCTCTGCCAACAAGGTTATAGAAACCTCCCCCACATCACGCTGAGACAGAACGGCGACCTTTGAAATTCCCGAGGCCCCCTCGTCAAGCACGTCCACCACCGCCATTGGAGAAGCACCGTTGGCAGCCATAGGCTCTGTCTGTAAAGGTTGTAGCCCCGTTTTCCAGCTCTGCGAGAACTAACGCCTACGACAACACCATCGGTGACAGGTCTACACTCGTCGTCGAAGCCACCTGGGTCGTTGTCAGCGCTGGAAGCTCATGGGTCTTCGTCAAGACCTGCCCACACCCCGATGGGCCAACCTCAGTCTAGTTATGTTGCCTTCAGATGGGGCCTGGCTTCACAAGGCCAAACTTTCCCATGGGCCTTCTCCTTCCCCTTAGGCACTTTCTGCTGGCACTAGCCCTGACCCTGTTGCATGCTGAAACCCGAATTCACTGCACACTAAAGCCCAGCGTTTTTGCCCTCAAAGCACCGTATAAGGGAATTGACTTTAACAGACATTTCCTCGAGCTGCTTCTTCAGATCACCCAGTACCTACAGCTACATTTCCTTTTCTGGTGCAACTAGGGGAGAGTTCGGTCCAGTCCAGTCCGGTCCAAGGAGGTTTTACGGACCGGACCGGACCTATTCGGTCCAGGGTTTTCCCACCCTGGACCGGACTGAATTTCCTAAGGACCGGTCCGGTCTGGTCCCATTTGGTCTGGTCCGGTCTGGTCGGTCCGTTCGGTCCACCCTATGTTTTTTGTTTTTTTTTTTTTTTTATCCAATGAAATTTTGTTTAATACTTATGTAATTATATTGTGATATATTTAATATATATACATATAGTATACTATTATATATATATATTAGTAATAAGCTAATACTATTAGTCTATTAGTAATAATACTATAACTAATAACTATATGTAATAATAGTAATATAGTGATAACTATATATGTAACTATATGTAATAGTAATAGTAATAATAGTAATATATGTAACTATATGTAATACTAATAACTAATACTATTAGTCTATTAGTACTAATAACTATACTAGTACTAATACTATAACTAATAGCTATATGTAATGATAGTGATACTATATGTAATACTATATTAAATAATAGAAATAATATTATAATAGTAATACTCTTATTGCTAATACTCTATGTAGTTATAGTGATTTAATACTAACATATTACATATTAAGCTAACTATACTAATACTATTATAAATTTACAAATATATGATATATTATAATTTATACTATAACTTTTATAATATGTTAATACATTAATATATATACTAGTACTATATATATTTTTTTGATTGGTTATACTAGTACTATATATTATAGTAATAGTTATACATTAAAGAATATATTAATACATTGATACTAAATATATATAGTTATAGACTTATAATGATTTAGTTATTATGAATTTATGATTAGTATAACTATATAATTGTATTAGTATTAGACTATTAGTAATTCAATTTGGCTATATTATATTAGTAATATTAGTTATGTTGAATCAGTTAGTTAGTATAACTATATTCTACATTATTAGTATTAATATAAATATTAGTATTAGTTATAACTATATAGCCTATATTAGAATTGAGAGTCTTAGACTATATAATAGACTAATAGTATTAGTACAACTATATAAGTATACAGTATAGCTATATATTAGTTTTAATTATAGTGATTAGTATAACTATATAATAGTAGATTATAAGTATAACTATATATTAGTATTAGTTATACTGTTATAGTGATTTAGTATATTATAATTTCTATATTATATTTATACTATAACTCTTATAATATATTAATATATACTAGTACTATATATTATAGTTATATATTAAAGAATATAATAATACATTCATACTAAATATATATAGTTATATTTCTAGTGATTTAGTTATTAACTTATTATGATTAGTATAATTGTCGAAAGGCGGGAGGACTACGCTGATAAAGAGTATACTCTCTAATTTACCTACGTATTTTCTATCTCTTTTTCCCATACCTGCAAGTGTGGCGGGTCGTATTGAGAAGCTTCAACGTGACTTTTTGTGGGGAGGCTTGGGGGAAGAGTTTAAATTTCACCTAGTTAAGTGGAACAAGTTTGCCGTCCTATCCAGGGGGGAGGTTTGGGAGTTAGAAAACTAAGGGTGTTCAATCGCGCATTATTAGGCAAATGGTTATGGAGATATTCCAGGGAACCGGAATCTATGTGGAAACAGTTGATTGAGAAGAAGTATGGGGGAACATGGGGGGGTTGGAGTACCAGAGAAGTGAGTGGGGCATTCGGAGTAGGTTTATGGAAACATATTAGAAGAGGGTGGGTGGGTTTTAGCCGTAGTATTAAGTTTCAACTGGGAACGGGTTCTGAGAATAAAATTTTGGACCGATGTCTGGTGTGGGGATCGGGCTCTGAAAGATGCGTTCCCTTTGCTCTACCAGTTGGCAAGTACCAAGGATGTCTCAGTAGAGGAAGTAATGGAGGAAGTGGAGGGACAACTCTCTTGGAATGTTAATTTCAGTAGAAGGGCACAAGACTGGGAATTGAACTGTTTTGAAGATTTTTACAGCCTTATCTACTCTGTCAGACCAAACAGACAACTAGAGGATGCACTTTGGTGGATCCCTGCAGCTAAAGGTATTTTCACCGTGCGATCATATTATAAGGCCCTCACTCAAGAGCCTTCTTCTCAGTTCCCTTGGAAAAAAATATGGAGTAACAAGGCACCACCCAAAGTGTCTTTTTTTGTCTGGACGGCCTCCCTCGGAAAGATTCTCACTACGGACAATTTGAGGAAAAGGAGGATTATTATTACAGACTGGTGTTGCATGTGCAAAGGAGCTGGAGAGTCGGTGGATCATCTTCTTTTGCACTGTGATATAGCAAGGAGGCTCTGGAATGAAGTCTTTGGTCGATTGGATATGGCATGGGCCATGCCAAAAACAGTGGAGGAAACTTTGGCCTGCTGGGCAAGTTTAAGAGGTCCGAAACCTATAAAAGCAATTTGGAAGATGATCCCTCTTCTGTATTATGTGGTGTTTGTGGCAGGAGCGCAACGGAAGAACTTTTGAAGATCAGGCGAGATCGATAGAGGACCTTAAAGCTTTATTTTTTAAAACTCTTTGTAGTTGGGCTATTGCTGTTGACTTCAATGGCTTGGCCCTTCAAGAGTTTCTAGTCTCTTTTGTACCTACCTAGTTAGGGCATCTTGCCTTGTTTGTAATACTGGCTTCTGCCATCCAGTTTTGATTAATAAAATTTCGTTTATTCATCAAAAAACTATACAAATTATAATAGTATTAGACCATTAATATAGCTATATATTAGTAATATTAATTATGGTGAATCAGTGTTTTAGTATAACTATATAAGTGTTAACTATAATGATTAGTATAACTATATAAATTATAGTATAGTGATAATTATATTAATTAAATATAAGTATAGTGATAATTAAATTATATTAATTATAGTGATAAATATACTATATAGCTATACATAATATTAATTATAATGATTAGTATAAGTATATAAATTATATAATAATATATTAGTATTAATAGTAGACTATTAGTATAGTTCACTATAGCTATTGTTGAAGTATTAGTTATAATGATTTAGTATAACTATATTAGTATAAGTATAACTACAATCTATATTAGACTATTAATATTTTTTATTAGACTATTAATATTTTTTTATACCATATATAATTAATTATATACAACTATTATATAAATAATATATATAAATAATATTTTTTTTTAAATTTTTATTCGGTCCGGTCCGGGGTAGAAAACCCCTGAACCGGGACCGGACCGAACTTAGTCGATCCTCCCAAATTTGGACCAAGACCGGACCGGACCGGACTCATTCGGTCCGGTCCGGTTCGGTCCAAAAATGGCCGGTCCGGATCGGCCGATACTCACCCCTAGGTGCAACCACGTCCCTGCCGTAGTTCCAAGACCCTCAATTTCTCCAAAGCCTCCCTGTATGTCCTAACGCCTGTGGAGGCTCCCGTCGTCACTAGTGGAGGTATATGGACAGAACCTCCTTTCACAGAGTCCTTCAATGCCTCAGCCAGCTTCCTCCAACCCATCCACCCATCCTCTGGTATAAAAAAGAAGAGTTCCGACGACCTCCCCCACCATACACCACCAAAGTCATATAAGCACCACGGGAGTTAGTACATCATTGTGCGATGAAGCACCTATCTCCATCCCAGTAAGTAGTGTAAAACGCCTTGCCCCCAGCCTTCACACACTCCTCCAAAGCTCTAGTGAACCATCGGACTGTACCCAACCCCACTCTCATGTCCTTGACAACTTTCCAACCCTTCTCAGTGAACAACACAGAGCCCCCATCTCTAACAACCTCAAATAACTTGCTTTCAATAACAACACCTCTCCTAGACGACATTTGCCTTCCAGAACAACCAGAATCATACCGTCAAACACCCATAGCCACCATCAAACACAAAAGAAACGTACAAAAGGTTATGTGTACGGAGAGAAAAAGGTATATGTTGTTGTTCAACAAGTAAAATTATAAGTAGTCAGCTTCTCTCTTGATACCAAAATTTACGTATCATTAATTTTATTTGAGGTACGCAAAAAGTGATTCCCTTTAGTACCAAGTTTGATTCTAAAACATTTCCAATCAAACTTCTGAAACAGTGGGACTCGGCCCATGTCCAACCCCATTAAGAGAGAGTGGAACATAAAAACAAAACTATCAGTTTTGCAGGGATTTCGAATTCTTTCTAAACATAAAATAACCAAAGTCAAAACAATATGCAAATAAATATACCAGAAGTTCAATTCATAAATAACAGATTTTTCAGTTCCAACCATCAGAGAGTACGAGATGGTACCAATAGACTCTATCATCATCATCAAGTACAGCTCTTGAAATGTCCTCCTCCTTAATTTTGATACCTACGGACAAGAAAGTGAATCACATTATCTGGGAATTCTGAATCATCTCTCAAGTAAAGAAACCAAACTACCAAACCTATAGATTGATTATTTTATCAAAATGCAATACCACATATGCCGGCCTCGGCATCTAATTCAAAGTTTTGTTCCTGTTGAATATGCCTAAGGAGAGGCAGAGTTTTACATAGCAAGTAAAGCAACTTTTGCAATTTCTCACTGGTATCCATATCTTCTTGTTCTTGTCCCTCCTGACAAAACTAAATACTTATTTGGCATATAAAAAATATCATGAAGAACCGCAGCAAATGTAATGGAAATAACAATAAAGAACAATAGGTACAAACCATCACATTTAAATCGTCCTTGAGGCATACTCTGCAATTGCAAATACCACGACAAAATGGGCATGCAATTTCTACATCCTCTCTTGTTTTCTCCGGGTACCTGTACAGTTATTTTTCAGTACCAATAGAACAATTGGATGAGAACCATTTCCTATCAGCAAACAAATAGAAGTTCATTAAAAAATGTCCCAGGTTAATAGAATCAACCTCTTTACAAAACAAAATGAACCACAAGCTCTATTGCTAAACATAAGCTGAAACTTCTTTAGCGGTTTCAATAGAGCTGCTGAACTCAAAAGGCTAGGGATGCTAAAAGAGCTTGTGAAGAATTATTACCACTTTGCAAGGCACTTGTAGCAATAGCTTTTCTTTTTGCAATTGGAACAAACAATGTCTCTTCTACCATTTCTCCCACACTGGTGGCACCTTAAGCTCCTTTGACTTTTATTGCTAGTATCATCCTAAAACAAAAACCTAGTTAGAAAAGTATATTGCAATATAAAACTCGAATGCTAAACTATTTTGACACTATAACCATTAACTTTTCAACAACAATACATAATAAGATTAGGATGGTACACAATATATACAGCAGTCTTTTGTGACCTCTGTTAAAGCTGCACTATGGCACCGTGAGTGAAGAAAAGGGAGTGGGTCGGGGGGACAAGTTATATGTAAGAGCGTTGGATCATTGGCACATTAATGATGTAAAAATCTGGATCTCAACTTTCAACACTCATTGTTAACTTTGCAACCAGTTTGATTCACATTTGTGCTTAGAACAGTAGAACTAGCATAATCAGGGTGCTATGTTGGAAGACCATGAAAGCAACCAAACATCTCTGGCATTAACCATTGCCATGACATAAATGATCACTAGAAATCTTCCATTTCATATATCTATTTATTTGAAAGGTCAATTCTAACTGACCCTTGCCCTTTGCTGACTTTAGTCATTTTATAGAAAGTACCTTCCATATCATTGTTTTGAAGCGACTAAACTTAGCATATAAGGGGCACGTTGGGAATTGCTAAATTGCAGCCCCATAGAAGAGAAGGGAAATTGGAAGAAAGTGGACTTCCCTTGCCCATAGGAATTTAGGTTATGACTGTATATTGTAACACTCTAGGTCCCACATTTGATAAAGAAAAAACCCATATAGAGTGGATAGTGTACAGAGGTAGTCATGGCTGCTAAGTTATACATTGGCTGCTGATTAGGTGAAACTATACAAATTATGTGATTCTACTAAAGTTTTAAACAGACTAATCTTTTTAAGGTTATAGTGCAGATGTGGCTAGTACTTTTCCTGGGTTGTCATAATTATGCCCTTCAGTTTCCAGATGGAGATGCCCTTTAAGAGAAAAGCCACAATTTCCAAGCTGGTTATGTGCACAAATGCCAGTCGGCACCAGCACTGCAGAGTAGGATGGCCAACAACTACACATTTGAGGTGAGGATATTAACTTATTCAAATCTAGGAAAAAGTTATAAGGCTGCCAAGTTATCAGAAAAATCATAGCATGGAAGCTCACATTAGTTTTGCAGTGACATACTAGAATAACAGACCAATACGATGGTAATGGCACTAACTTTCTTTCCTCTTAATTATTAGCTATTAACAAGTGAAATCATAATCCAAAATTACCAGCAAGAGTAGAGATAAATGCAAAGGAACTCACTGATACTCCCGAACTTTCCAATCCATTCTCAGCTGATCTTCCCTTCGTAATGCCCCCAGAGTCTCTCTGTCGGTTGTTGAACTTCCTAGGCCTCCCTCTAGGCCTTTTCCGATCTTCTTCATTTGCAACAGTAGGCCTCTCACCCTCAGACCTCAATGAAGTTTCAAGACAGAAACCATCATTACTGCCCACGATTGTGCAGGGTATTCCCTGATTTTCCTTACCCGCAAGAATTTTCTTCTTATTCTTGGAGCCCTTAGGTCTACCACGCTTATCCTTTTTCCTGAAAATCTCATTTCCATATTTATTATCATTAGTGGATTCCGAAGGAAATCCCCTACCTTCCTTACCCCCAAAAGGTTGCATCTCATTCCCCAATTCTGTTGGCCAAACTGATTTATCACAAATATCATTAACAACCACAATTTTTCCAGCTATTTCTACATTTTCATGACCTGCTATGTTTTTCTTATTCTTCGAACCCTTTGGTCGACCACGCTTATCCTTTGGCCTGGGAATCTCCTTCTGGCCTTCACTACCAGGAGTGGCTTCAACAGGAAGCTTCCTCTCTTCCTCGAATACAGGAGTCAGCCTCTCATTCACTAAATCAGTAGGCGGACAAATTCCATCACTGCCATCATTTGTTTCTATTTCACCAGGCATTCTCAGAATTGTTTTCTTATTTTTTGAACCCTTTGGTCGACCACGCTTTTTCTTTGGCCTGACGATCCCATGTCCAGGTTCACTGGGAGCAAAGGCTTCTTCAACAGCCAGACCTGTATCTTTTTCATGAATTAGCCTCTCGTTTTCCAGAGCTGTCAGACCGACAATCCCCCGCTCATTGTGATTTCCACCAACAATGTCACCTGGCGTTCCCTCATTTTTGTCTATTTCAAGAATTTTCTTTCTATTCTTTGAACCCTTTGGCCTACCCCGCTTGCTTTCCGACCTAACAACCTCATCTCTAACTCCATTTTCACGGGCAGCTCCACCAAACCTTTCAATGCCCTCTTTATCGTCAGCATAAAAAAATTTCTTCTTGTTCTTTGATCCCTTTGGCCGGCCACGCTTTCTTTTTGACCCAGCCACCTCTTCTATGTCATCATTTCCACCTCCAATTTTACCATACCCACTTTGAATTGATTCACCTCCAAGGATCCCACCTCCATTCCCACATGCATTATCACCAAATCGACCCTGGAGTCCTTTACCATCAAGATTTGAACAAGCAGCTTCCCCGCCCCAAAACTGGATGCCATCACCAAAACTCAAGCCACTGTTTCCAAAGCTCGCTTCACCAAAAAGGGCTTGAATTCTTTCATCAACAAGATTTTCCCCACTGATTTTACTAAAGAAGCCTTGAAATCCTTTACTACTAAAATCCAGACCATCTTTGTCATATGCATTCTCGATAGAACCACCCAACTGAAGTCCTTGACTATTAAGAACCCCGCTACAGTCTTCTCCACATGCAGTTCCACAGCTCCAACGCTGAACAGCTTTACCGTTATGAAGGCCACCATTTCCGCTCATAACGTCTCCATACGCCTCGTGAACTTCTTCGCCACCACCAAGAATAAGGCCATCAATTTCACATGTAGTTTCAACAAGCCCGTTCAACTGAATTCCTCGGTCACCAGGAATCCCACCGCCATTTGTACAAGCATCTTGACTGCCCCAAAGCTGAATTGCTTCACCATCAAGACCTAGACCATCATTTCCACCGTTGACTTCACCATACCCACCTTGAGTTCCTTCGCGTACACCGCCAAGAATTTGATTGCCATTTCCACACGCAGCTTCACTAATTTCTTGACCATCTCCACCAGCCCAAAGCTCCAAACTTCCATCATCAAGACCCAGACCGCCATTTACATCATTGACCTCACCAAACAGCCGCGCAATTTCTTCCCCGACACTAAGACCTGTGGCATTCCCCCCACCAAACCACCCTTGAACTCCATCACCTTCATTTCCCAGACTGTTTTCAACCCTCTGCCGTTTTCTCTTACTTATCTCGGAACCCACTTCCCCTTCACCGCCATTTTCACCAGAAACCTTCTCCATCCAATTCCACTAGTTCCTCAGAACAGCATAGAGATGGGTGCTTTTTACCACCCACGGGCTTGCTCACTACACACTCAATTCGGATTCCCTCTTCTCCTGCACTTCCGGTGGGACCGGTACCGACTAGAAGGGTCCTCCATTTCTCATTTCGACAACCCCTTCGAAAATGGGAGAAAACCTCTCAAGCTGGAAAAATATCAAGCTCTTAGCCCCCCAAAAAAATCATTAATGCCAACATTAACTATAGTCTGGGGGAGGACCCGGAAGGCCGCAAAGGTTCCATTGACATTAACTGTAGATTAAAACGGAGTAGTCTGTACGTGTAATTTTTTTGCGCAATTGAGGAGGGGTCGGGGACCACTCTTCGGTGGGTTTGCGCTGGGCAGTTGGCACCCGGTCCCTCGTCTCTAAATTATCTACCTGGGACGGTCGGACGGACGGATTACTAGGTTACAACTCGGGGACTTGCTTCAGGTTTCCACCGTCTAGATCTAGATGGAAAGGTTGGTAAAACAAGGTGACCAGTGAGTCATATTGTCGAGCACTTCTGGAACGGCGGACGGGGGGGCATATGTGGTCCAGATTCCAAATCCCTCCAACACAGTGTTGGGAATCGAATCATTCGGGTTCTATGTTTCGTCCAAGACAAAAATTAATAACTATTTACAAAGTATGATGATGCGGTAGATTATTTTTACGCCTGTTAGGATACTAAAATATTTTTGGATCAGTAAATATTTTATCTCATTTTAATATTTAAATATTATAAATATAAATATTTTTAAATTTAAAATTTAAAATTTTAAATTTTAAATTTTTTAATCTAATTATTATAATTTTTTAAAACTTTCAAATAAAATATAAAAATTAATTTAATTTTTTCAAATTTAAAAATAAAAATAATATTATAATAATATTTTAGTATTTTTATTTAATTTTTTGTCTTTCATTTTTAAAAAAAATCCATAAAGTATATTAACTCAAACATTTAACTAATATTCATAAACTATTTCATTACAATTTACAGACCATCTCATCTTACTATCCAAACGAGACGTTTCTCATTAAATATTAAATAAATATATTTATAGATTGGTGGAGATTATTTCTATTATATTATTATTTTTAATTAATTTCTATTATATTGTTAAAATTGTTTATATAAACATGAATTTTTAATTATATGCCATGATCATATGATAATACTAGATATCTATTCTTTGAAATTTTTTAATAATTATTCTACATTGAGGTGCTTTAAGAACGAGACTCCAATTTTATCATGACATCTTTTACGATGAAGTGGAAGCGATAAGACACATTGAGGTTACAAAAGAATCAAAACCAAAGTGTAAAATGGACTAAAACCATAAGTCATAAAAGGCCATTAACCAATGGACTATACATACTTATAGAACCATAGAATATTACTTACATTGTAGCATTGGCAATCATATCCTATCAAGTCTCAAAAAACTTATCATCTCCTTTGGGGCAAGCACAAAATTTGCAGTATGGTGCAAATTCGTAGGCCATCAAGCAAAGCCTTATTCTCAGCCATTGTGTTAGTGTTGCATCCATAGTAGGCCATAAAACCACCCAAGAGACCCCCTTCAGAATCATGACCTACCCCTCCACCACCGCATTGACCAAGATTCTCCAAACTCACTCATAAATATTTAACTAGACAAAACCCAACGATGGAGTAGACCATTGTACAATCATAGTTTTCTGTGCTTTCAAACCCAAGACAGGAAGTCCTATTTGATGTAATATAGCCTCATCAATTGTGCTTACCTTCTTGCAAGCACGCACTTTCACCATACTTTGAGAGAGCATGCTTTTAATCCTAAAAGAAACCATATTAGCAAGTTTTGATTTACCTTCTGCATGAGTTTTGCACCTTCAAAGCCATAGACACCAACTTATAATTGATGGAATTAACCCTATGACAATGCCAAGTTGAGAAACAACTTTGGCCTTGTGAAACCAAACTAACACCAACTGCTGCCAGCTTTTGATCCTATCCTGTTTAATGCCCAAAAAACCAGCAAAATATCCCATATATTAGCTGCTAGTTCAGTCAACCATAAAACATGATCCAATGTTTCTACATTTGGATTATCACAACAATTGCATTTAGAGGCCATGACAATATTTAACCTTTGTATATTGGAATCAAAAGGTAAGCTTTTTTTGAAGCATTTTCACATAAATATAGACACTTTAGTGGGAAGTTCTCTATGCCATACCTAGTTGGCCAAATCCAATTTCACTCCACATGTCCGGACGGTAGACCAAGTAGATTTGGCCGAGAAAGTACCCAAGACTGAGGTTGTCCATACAGGGTGATCCTTCTTGTCCCTCATCGATCCATAGATGCATGTTGATCCCGAATGCCCAAGCCTCATTCCTCTCTTGGTTTGCACACTTCCCCACTTCATTCTACATATCCTCCTAGTGTTCATTCTCATTTATAGTGTTAGGTTTGTAGGCTTTTCTAAAAATGTGAATTTCTTATTTGTATAGTTTTTAAATTTATAATTAGATAACTTTATCTATATTTTGTTAAATAACTAAAAACTAGTAATGTCACTTAACATCCAATAAAAGCACATGTATAAAATAAAATTGGTACATGGGATTACATTTGAAAAATGCAACGTGAACTTACAAAAACCCTAATAAAACAAATCAATAAGAAGGGTGGAGGGGGTGGGGGCAAACCTTCTTCCTTGAGATGGCTAACTAACCACCCCTTCATGAGGTGGCTCTCGAGCCACTCATTATGCAAGTGGCTAGTCATGAGACTACCTTATGAGCCAAGCCCTCATGAGGTGGCTAGCTGACAAGCCACCTCTTGAGAAAATAGTCTGCAAGACAACCAATTAGCATTTAAGATAGATTGAGAGCCATCCTTGCAACATAGCTTGTAAGCCAACGTAACAAAGGTACCAGTCCAACAACTCCAAGGGAATGACTCTAAGGGAGAGTGTCTTTGCCTCGACCACCCCCCTCCAACCCTCATGTGAGAAAGGGTACTAATCAGTTTTATGTGTTTATTACTTTCTAAGTTGATGCTTTTTTTTATTTGTGTTTTAGAGATGATGCTTCAAACTCTTTACGCATCTTGGATCTTCTCGGGGTAACACATGTTTTAAAAATTAGACTCGTGTGTTCACTTAAATTATAGGAAAATTTAGGGAGAAGATTTTGAGTTTCTATATTCATTTTATTTTCACAGTACTAAAGTATAGGGAACTGTTGGAATGGTGGCTTGATTCCTACTGAAAAAAGATCATTCCAGGTTGTTTGCTAGACACCTTCTAAAGCAAACTTCAGACAGATTGTTTGCTCAACATCTGTTTAATATCTCACTCTAGCAAATATTCAGAAAACATAGTTCTCACTCCGTTTTATATGTAAACATATTTTTGTAAAGTGAGACATGTAGAGAGTTGTGGCTAGACTTTGAGAGAGATAGGATAGGCGATTTTCTGAAGAAGAATATAAAGATAAACTTGTGAGAACTCTTTATTGAGTGATTCCAATCTCATTGGGTGTATTGGGGCTTTGGGATTAAGGAGTGTTTGTTGTTTCTTCTCTTTGTATCCTTTCTTGAGCTCATTGAGTGTATTCAGGCTTTGGGTAAGAAGTGATTTGTTGTTTCCCTCCTTTTGTATCTTCATCCTTGATAGTGAATTCTGTGAGATCGACTCCACCAGAGGACATAAGCTATTATTCAAGTTAAACCACTTAAATCTTAGTATTGTTTGTTTGATTTTCAATTTTTTTTTTTCTATTTGCTTCCACTATTCTACTTCTAGTTTGTCTCTAGATCTCTGATAGTCATAACAAACCAGTATCAGAGCATTGTGTGGAAGATCTTTGTTCAATACATGCCTATGGAAAAATTTGAAGTGTAGAAATTCAATGGTGAAAATAGTTTCAGTCTATGGCTCATCAAGATAAGGGCTTTGTTACGACAACAAGGCTTAGAGAAAGTTTTGAAAGAGAATGTGACGGGTGAGCCTTCTACATCAACAAATGAAGATAAAGACAAAGCATATAGTGTTATTTTGTGGCCTCTGTTCGATGGAGTCTTGAGAGAGGTTGTTGACGAAGAGATCATTACTGGTCTTTGGAAGAAGCTTGAAAGTTTGTATATGAAGAAGTCACTCATCGACTGTTGTATTTAAAGCAATAGTTATACACTCTTAAGATGAGGGAATATACTCTTATTTTTTATCATCTAGATTATACTCTTATTTTTTATCATCTAGATGAATTTAATAAAATCATTATGGATCTAAGGAATATTGATAGTAAGCTTGATAATGAAGATCAAGCTTTAAATGTGTTGTGTTTGTTGTTAGTTTCATTTGAGAATTTTGTAAACTCGATGTTATATGGTAGAGATACCATCTCTTTGACAGATGTAAAATCTGCTTTAAATTCTAAGGAGTTGAAAATGAAATTGGGTGTACAAGGCACGGATAATCAAGTTGATGGCTTGTTTGTGAAATGTACTTCTGGTGATAGATCCGGAGAAAAAGGTTTGGATAAGGGTGGGAGTAGTTCTCGTGGCAGCTCAATATTTAACAAGAAAATATGTTAAATGTCACTGTTGTCATATATTTCGTCATTATAAGAACAAGTGTCCCTGTGTGACGCCCCCAACTCCCACGTACAGCCACGCGGAAGTCGAGACGTCGGGATGATGACAACACGGTCACACATCCCTTCGCCAAGTGTCCAAAGTGTGTGTACAAGCAAAATGTGTACAAATAAAAACACGCAGCGGGCAGATAAGTCATAAACTGAGTACCAGAATTTTTTTCCTTAACTTAATACAAACCGGTTCAAACCATACATACTAAAATATTACAAGTTCAACATCGTTTCAAAACCAAATACACATAAGTAAAAACATCACCCAATATAAAATATTTAAAGGCCATCCAGCTAGTCCTCTGGCGGAGCCTTCTCCTCGGGCTCAGCCTCCTCCTCATCAAGATCTGTATCAAAATCTACGGTACCAAAAATGGTGCCGCAGGTAAGTAAAATCCAAACAACGTAAGATGAAAACATATTACAACCAAAACAATATGCATGAAGTATGCCCAATGCACATGTACCAAAAACCATATTTTCCCACACACGCCAAAATCCCATTTTGGCCCAAAAACATAACCGTCAAATCATATCCTTTAAAACATCTCCTTTAAAACATATCCTTCAAAACATTTTCCTTTAAATCAATCCTCACCATTATCCCAGATAATGGCCCAAATCCAGAAACCACCATTTTCCCAGAAAATGGATCACAAAGCCACATATCACAATCTCGCCATTATCCCAGATAATGGCCCATATCCAAATCAAATCCAAATCAATTCCATATTATGCATGCACCATGATCTCCCCTAGGGATCATCCGCACACTCTGGCTTTGTGCCACACCGCAGGTTACGACTACACGTGTGACACCTACACGAGCGATGCCCAGACTCGTGCGATCCGGTCGTCGCCCAGCGACAACCCAGGGAATGTCACTCAGTTTTATCCGCTCCCGAGTGACCAGAGGAGCACCACCGAGATAATAACTCATCCCGGCTTGGGCTCGTGAGACACACGCACCCGAAAATCCATTTACACGTAAAATCCAATTTTAATTAAAATACCCATGAATATGCATGCACAATGCCATGCAATTAAAATCACATAAAATAACCAACACATCCCGAACATCACCAACAACCAACAAACATCTTCTTCCTCAATTCCAACCGACCCCCGAACTCCTCGGACTCAGTCCAGAATCAACAAACCAACCAGATTACAAAATAAATTATTGTAAAGGCAATAATACATTTAAATCTAAAATGAAGCTTGGGAAAATACTTACAGCGCTATATAGGATTTTTAGAAGGTTCGGCGCGTAACAAACGATGAGCGGAAAGCAACGTAACAGTGCAAATGCACTGTAGCCGTGGGTCGCAAAATACCCACTTTTGAACGGGGACGAACCAAGACACCAAATTGATAGGGAATGGTCAAGGGATGTTTATGAAGCTAGTGGAAGTGAGCTTTGGCCGTGGGTGGCGGCGAAAACGCCGGTAGAAGCGAAAAACGTGCAAATCAGAGTTGAGCTCGTGGGTGCTGCTCCGGTGACCGATCGAGGCCGGGGATGGGTGGGTTAGGTCGGCCAGAGGTAGGGGAAGAAGTGGTGAAGAGGTGGTGGCCAGAGGTGGAGCGACGGCGCCGGAAACGGCTCAAAACCGTGCGGCTTAGATGTGTTTTTCCGGCTAAACGGCCGGCCGGTTGGGGGAGATCTTCGGTGGGGTGGTTCACCGGAGGGAGGGGGTTCTTTTGGTGGTGGCTGTGCCGGCCACGTCGGCCGGACGGCGGTGGGCTGGGGGTGGCAGTTGGACGGCGACTGGAAGGAAGGAGAGAGAGAGAATTCGCGTGCACGGGAGGAAAAGGAGGAAGAAGAAAGAAAGAAAAAAAGAAAAAGGGAAAGAAAAAAGAAAAGAAAAAAAAGAAAAAAGGAAAAAGAAAAGATGAAGGAAAGAAATAAGGTCTAGTCCTCACTCCAGAAGTCCAACGACTGATCCTACGAAGATAATTTTAAAAGCGATAAAACCAAGAAAACATTTTAAACACATCAAAAAGCTAAAATATATTAAATAACTAGTGAAAACCAACTATTAAATTTTAAATAAAAAAAAACAAGTTAAAATAAATTAAACAGCAATTTAAACTCAACAGCGAATAAAATCCAATTAAAATCCGATTATTTAAAATACAAGCACTATAATATTAATTAAATTAAAATATTCCTTCAGTGAAAATACACGTAAAAACGGGGTGTCACACCCTGATTCAAGAATAAGGAGGAAGGTACATCCTTCAATTTTGTTAATGTTGAAGAACAATTTAATGACTCTGATGTTTCCTAGTAGTAGGCAGCTCTAGCAATCGTGTTGGTGACAAGTGGGTTATGGACTCACCTTGAACGTTTCATATGTATCTTAAAAGAGATTGGTTTACTACATATGAATCAATCAACGGTGGTTCTGTTTTGATGGGGAACAATATGACAATGAAAATTGTTGGGATTGGTTCAATCAAGATTAAAATGTATGATGTGATTGTTTGAACTTTGTTAAACATTCGGCAAGAAAAATATTATATTTTTGGACACTCATGACTCTTTTGATTTTTGGTATACGAGAAAAGGTGGAGTCGCTAGAATTAGCAAAGGCTCTATGGTTGTAATGAAGGGAAATAAGATTGATGATCTTTATTTTTTTAGAGTAGTACAGTAATTAGTACAAGTGCAATAGTGACTTCAGACAATCCGAATTCTAACATCACTTGGATGTGAGTGAGAAGGGTATGTTTATCTTGAGTAAGCAAGTTTACTAAATCCCATCTTTGTTATCCATCCAGAGGTGGCATTTAGTATTTAGTCATGTTTGTTGATGAGCTTTTGAGAAAAGTCTAAGTTTATTTTTCTGAAGTTTTGTAGTGATGTGTTTAATGATTTCAAACATTGGAAGGTTTTGATTGAGAATCCGACAAGTAAGAAGGTAAAGCTACTTTGTTCTAACATTTGGTATGGAATTTTGGTATTGTCAGGTATTGTACAGTTGGGTACACTCCACATCAAATATGGAAATATGGAGTAGCTGGACAGATGTATGCTTTTGTAATGTTGACTTGTTTAAAGATTTTCTGGGTTGAAGCGTGCAACACAACTAGCTATTTGGTGAATCGTACTCTTTCATTTTCTGTAGAAGAAGAGAAGGGTAATGCCAAGAAGATGGGGTTGCTGTTGAAGTCTCATAAGGATTGCGAGATGGCACTCAATATCATGTTATTGGCGATGAGCATGATTATGATTTTGATGATAGCGCATAGGATGCATATTTGGTGGCCTATGTACTTACTATGTTAGAGAATGTGGGCCTTCCATGTATTAAGAAGCTGTCAAGAGTAAGTAGTCTAGATAGTGGTAAGTTTCCATGAGTGAAGAGATTGGATTTCTTCATAAGGACCAAACTTGGATTTGGTTAAGTTGCCTAAGAATCTGAGGCAATGGTAGAAGCACTTCGACACACTTGGATTGATCATGGTTATTCGAGAAGTAACTAGGATAGCATTGTTTTTATGGTTCTTTCATCGATTTGTTGCTTTATGTTGAGGACATGCTCATTACGGTCAAAAGCATGTCACACATTAGCAAGTTGAAGAATTAATTCAATCATGTGTTCGATATGAAAGATTTGAGCATTTTTTTAATATGATTTTAGGGATGTATATGCATAGAGATAAAAGAGCTGAAAAGTTGTATTTATCCCATAAGTACTTTGAGAAGGTGCTTGAGAGATTTGGAATTACAGATCCCAAACCAATAAGTATGCCACTTGTTACACACTTTAAACTTTCAGTATCTCTGTATCTACAGTGCTTTGGGCAGTATTTTGTATGCAATGGGTTTGTATTTGTCATGACATTTCATAAGCAGTGAGCTTTGTTAGTAGTATGGCTAATCCAGGTACAGTTCATCAAGAGGCTGTAAAATGGATACTTAGGTATTTTGAAGGGCATTTTGAATGAGTGCCCTTAGGGAATTTGATGAAGCAGTCATGTTCGTGAAATTCACTTTGTTTCAGGCTTGGAGGAATTCAAGCCAAGGTGGAGATTTGTTGGAATTGTGGCTTGATTTCTATTGAAAAATGCCATTCCAGATTGTTCCCTTGACGTCCACTCGATAGACAGCTTGAAAGAACTTTAGACAAATTGTTTGTTTGACATTCGCTCGAGCGAATGTTCAGAAAACTTAGTTCTCACACTGTTTTATATATAAACATATTTTTGTAAAGTGAGACATGTAGAAAGTTGTGGCCAAACTTTGAGAGAGACAAGAGAGGCGATTTTCTGAAGAAGAAAATGGAGAGAAACTTGTGAGAACTCCTTATTAAGTCATTCCAGTCTCATTTGATGTATTGGGGCTTTGGGATTTAGAAGTGTTTGTTGTTTCTTCTCTTTGTATCATTTCTTGAACTCATTGGGTGTATTAGGGCTATGGGTAAGAAGTGATATGTTGTTCATCTCCTTTTGTATCTTTATCCTTGATAGTGAATTCTTTGAGATCAACTCCACCAGTAGATGTAGGCTATTGTTAAAACAGAACCACTTAAATATTGGTGTTATTTGTGTGATCTCTGAATTTTGTCATTTGATTCCGCTATTCTACTTATAGTTCGTCTCTAGATCTCCATCCATCATAACATAAACGATATCCTTTCTAATCTTAAGTCTAATTTAATTCAATTTATAAGAAAAAATAGATACAACATGTACATCATGAGGTCTAGACCATTTGGGAGTCTCTCACAAATAACTTTTAAAAGCATTAGTAGTGGCCTAGTAATTCTTTAGCCAAAATTTGACTAGAAAATTTATTTTTTCTAATTTAGCTAGTTACTTTCAACAATGCCAAATAATAAACTCTCTAAATCTATCACTATTTTATTAAAATATTAATTTTAGCATTTTCATTTATTTTAATTCTAATGGTAATTGAAATATTTTTTTGTTATTAAAAAAGTGCATATTAATTTTCTAACGTTCATATTATCCCAACGGATAAATAAGATGGCTTCTCGCGAGAAGTATATTGCAATATAAAAAAATGATTAAGCTAGAGATTTAGCTAGTTAAAAAATGTGAAAGTTAAAATTATTGTAGATATGGCGAGCTTGGTATGGATGCATTTTGAGCAAGCTAGCCAAATCTTGGCTAAATTTTGACTATACCTAATTCACTACTGATGATCTAAACGCCGTAGAATTCACTACTGATGTTCTAAACGACGTAGAATTCATATATCGTGCTTACTTTTTTATTCCAAAATTTATAAATTTTTTTGGGTATGAAAAATATTTATATTTTTAGAAAAATCCTTTATTTTTTTTTACCAATGTTTAAAGCATAAAAGTTTTTTCGTCTATCAAAAACTACCCTACTTTTCCCTTTTCCGTGATACGTCTCAAGATTCAATAATTTCATTTTTCTTAAAATAAAAATATTTTTCATATTGACAAAAAAAACCATCCCCATAATTACAAAAAAAAAAAAAAAAAAGGAGAAAACGTCCTATATCCTAGCAAGGGCTCTTGTTTATTCTTCCAATTTTTAAGGGGATATTGCTCGTGCATCGATCAATTAAGAAATTAGCTCATGGACTTGAGCTCATTTGAAGGGATCAACGGGTCATTGTTTAGGGAGCACTTCATTTAACAATCATATTTGACACACAAATTATTCTTTTATTATTGAATTTTCTTGAATGAAATTGAATTTTTATTTAAAAAATTTCAGAAATTTGAATAAAAAATGATAAAATGATTTTTGATGACAACTCATCTATTTTTGCCCATGCGACTATTTTCCTAACATTTGACAATTCTGTTTTATTTTAAGAAACCTAAAAATTTAATATTTTAGGTTTATTATTTTCTATTTAATTTTATTTCATATAATATTTTGATAGAGAAAATATCAATTCTTAGGAAGATTGATTAGAAAAATAATATTTACTTCTAAACACGTCTAATGCATAGGAGAAGATAAATAAAATATTTTTATTTGCAGTCATTATTAATATTCTCTAAAAAGTTTATGATCGTATTTTTAATAAATATTATTTGAAATTCATCTATGCTAATGGTGGTAGAGAGTCCAAACTCTCCCCTAGTCCACAAGACCCGTCTACACAATTTAAGGGCCCCAAACCCACAAGGAAGAGCCCATGATAAATCTTGAATGGCATTTGGACCTCCCCTCCAAGACTCTCCTCGTGCTCATGGGAGGAAAATTTGTAGATTCTGTATTGATAAAGCAGATTCAAAAGCTCTCCCAACTGTCAAGCAAGATCAGACAAGAAGGGGAGTTCAAATCAACAACCTAAACATAATTCAAACGAGAGATAAGGTTGTTATGAGAGCAAGGGCAGACCTACTCCAACCTCTATATATTTGAGATGAGAAAGACTGATAAAGTAAGTGAATGGAACTTTCGTTCTTATTTAACTCAAAAGTCATTTGACTTATGCATTGGAGACATTTATACCATTCAAGCCTTTTTGGTGTACATGTTGAAAGTTAGAGGTGGGTACATGCAAGAGTGTGAAACACATCCAAAACAGGTGGATTTTGAAACTCATTGAGTTTGAGAGTTATTTTGGATTGATTGTTGAGTTGTTTCCATTTTTTTTAATATTTAAAAGATCCTTCTGTTTAGCCCGAGCAAGAGAAACACTTGCATTCCTTTGATCTGAAAAAGGAAAACCGTTTCATTTTTCTAGGATTAAGTTTATCCCTTAAATTCTTACCGGCTTACTTGCATTAACTTCCTCATTATTTTATGGACGCTTCTGTTCAGCTCTTATTGTTGGGCGTGTTCACTAGTTTAATATGTATTTTTTAAAAAAGTTAAAAAAAATTAAATATATATGTTCAAAATAAAATGGTGGTCGAAAACATACAAAAAGAAAAACTAAAATCATATATTACCTCTACCCTTTTATATTTGTATTTTTAATTTTTTAATAAATTATGTGACACCACATTGTGATGCTAGGTCAAGGGGATAAAGTGAGTAGTATAAATTAGGAGGCGTAATAATATTATCCAATTGTAAAACATACAGAATGCTGAGTGGCGCTTAAGGAGTGAATGATGAAAAACTTGGTTTTTATTCTTGATTTCATCACCACACGCCCTCCTTTGAATACGAAGGTCAAAGTGAAAACATATAAACGAAATAAAGTGAATGTAAATAGATTTAGGTATAAACTCTGTGCAAGTCGTGTAAAGCTTTTTTTTATTTATTTTTAAGCATTATAATCTTCTTCTTTTTTTTTTTTGTATGTTCTCATTCATCGAATGTGTCTATTTGTACAAAGTTTATCAAATTCATATTCTCTATAGATTTCAAATGGATATTCCTCTATCCAAACCACCTCTTATACTCTAGACAAGGCAACTTTTGCTAGTTTATGGGCTACTTTATTCCGCTCTCTGTAAACATGTTTGATTTCTCATCCCTCTCTATGATTAAACCAACTTCTCACATCATCTATCAGATTCCCATACCATGAGCAGTCCTCTTCCATACAACTCATTGCCCTTATCACCACTTTGGCATCCCCTTCGAACACCACTCTATTGGAGTTTAGCTCATAGTATAATTTCAATGCTCTCCACAATGTCATAATTTTTGCTACCATTGGGTGTGAGACTCCACCTTTACTGATGCACAAAGCCACTAGCACTTCCCCCTTATGATCTCAAATAATGATGCTAGTTCCTATTCTACTGCCCTTTAGGTCTAAGGCTGCATCCTAGTTTAGTTTAACACAGTTAGTGCCTGGTGCCTTCCACTTCACCTGGCTTCTCGAGTTCCTACAAGCTTCAAATGTTAGCAAGGGTCGACTTTGGGCTTGTTGAAACTCCTCTACAGTACTCCTTGCTGCTTGCATCAACACTCTTGGAATAGTAAAAGTTGCTCAAAGATAAACTTATTTCTGCACATCCACAAACTCCTCATAATTACTGCATGTACTTCCCGTTCCTCGACTGATATGGCCTAAGCCAACCTTTTCCAAAGAGCACCAAACTCCTCTTCCATACAAGGCCATTTTTTAATAGAACCTGGGAATTCAGTCCACACATATGAAATAGCTCCACAACTCCATAATACATGAATCACTGTTTCCACCTCTATTTCACATACATGGGACATTTGGGATTTATTGATCAATTTCTAGTGCATGTTTTTCTTAGTAGGGAGACAATCGTTAATTACCTTCCAGAGGAAGGTTTTCACTACCCTTGGGACATGCAACTTCCAAAGCCTCTTCCACTCCTCACCTCTGTCAGAAGCTGTAAAGGGCTCACCTTTGGCTCTTTGTTTTCTATCCATGTCAAGGTGGTAGGCACTCCTTATTGAAAAAAGACCATTCTTTGTGTAAGCCTAGATTCTTCTATCTTGGAGACTCGTGAGACTGATGGGGATATAGCAGATCAGTTTAGCTTCATCTTAAGAGAAAATCTCATGAACTACATATTCCTTCCAGCTTCTGTTATTCTCATCTATAAGCTCCTTCACTTTTGAGTTCTTGTCAAGCAGCCTCACTAGAGATTGAATGCTCAAGGTTGAGGGCATAGGGATCCATCTATCCCCCATATATGAATATTGTGCCCATTCCCCACCTTCCACATGAGTCCTTCCTTTAATAAATCAATTGATTCCTACAAACTTCTCCAAATAAAAGATGGTTTAGACCCCAATCTTGACTCAAGTAGATTTGACTATTTGAAATCCTTCTCCTTTATAACTTTTGCTGCCAAAGAGTTGGGATTGGTGAGTAGTCTCCAACATTGCTTTGCAAGCATAGGTTGGTTGAAGCTCTCCAAGTTCTTGAACCCCAGCCTCCCTCTGTCCTTTGCCACGCCCATCTTGTCCCAGCTCCTCCAGTGGATCTTCCCCTCATTTTGCTTGTAGCCCACAAAAACCTTGCCATCATAGCAGATATCTCCTTGCACAACCTCATAGGGAGTTTAAAAACACTCATATGTTAGGTGGGTATCGCTTGCACCACTGCTTTCAAGAGGATTTCCTTCCCAGTGAAAGATAAGAACTTGTTTTCCAACTACTCAGTTTCTACCACACCCTTTTCTTAATACCCTTGAATGCAGAATACTTTGATCTACCTACCATAGTAGGTAATCCCAGGTATTTTTCATAATTACTACTACTACTTGCTCCCACCTCTTTTAGTATATGCTACTTTTCAGACTCTTTCATATTTGAGCTAAAGAATATGATAGTTTTGCTTCTGTTAGGACTCTGCCTTGATGCTGCCTCATAAAGACCCAGGATGTCACTAAGCTTCTTCCATTACTTTATGCGAGACCTCTCAAAAATCACACAATCATCCGTAAATAATAAATGGGTGATTATCAAAACTCCCCCAGCCACATTGATCCCCGTGATAGCTCCATCACATTCAACTTTGTTGATTAGAGTGCTAAGCCTCTCGGCATACACCAAAAATAGGTAAGGGGATAAAGGATCCCCTTGCCTTAACCCCCTCAAAGGACTAATCCAGTCACTTGGATTCCTATTAACTAATATGACATAAGATACACTAGTTACATAGCTTATAATTAGAGACACCCACCTACCATCAAAACCCAATTTTAGCATAATAGCTTTCAAAAAAGCCCGCTCCACCTTTTCATACGCCTTTGCCATGTCCATCTTAATAGCCATATGACCAGCATTTCCTTTTTTCCTTGACTTCATCGAGTGAAGAGCTTTATATGCCACCATAATATTATATGTTATAATTCTTCCAGGAATAAAGGCACTCTAATTGCCTGATATAACCTCATGCAAAACTGATTTCAACCTATTTGCCAAGGTTTTAACAATAATCTTATAAAAGACATTGTATAGGCTAATAGTTCTAAAATCACTTACAAAAATAGGATTTTTCTTCTTGGGTATTAAGGCTAGAAAAGTACGATTGAGAGGTACCTCCATACTTCCACCTCTCAGGTAATTAAGCACTGCTGTATAGACTTCATCACCCAGAATACTCCAATAGTTTTGATAAAACAAAAAAGGCCCCGAACCCATCAGGCCCAAGAGATTTAAATGAGCCAATTTGTTGCATTACATTCTCCACTTCTTCCCTGGTAAACTCTCTTAATAAACGATCATTCATCTCCAAAATCACTCTAGGTTGGACAGGTTGTAGGCATGTTGCTATTCTCTCACTAGTAGTGTGGTTTGAGGTGTATACATCCCTAAAGTGCTTCAAAAATGCTTGTGCAATTCCCTCAGGATCTGTCCATTCATGCAAACCAGAAGTTGTTACACTCCTAATACTATTTTTTTTCTTTCTCTGAGAGGCACATGCATGAAAAAATCTTGTGTCTTGTCCCCCAACTGATACCAATTGCATTTGGCACTTTGCTTCCATTTCAGGCCCTCCTTCTCCATTAAATCCCCAATCTCCATTTGTAGCTTTTTAATCATCTCATAGTTATTTGAGCCCTCCCTCTCTTGAAGCACTCTAATTTCTTCTGTTTTTTATTTTATTTCCTTTGCCATATTCCTCTTCAGATTTTTACACCATCTTGAGAGGACCCTAGTACATCCACTAAATAATCTTTGGACTCTCCTTATTGGATTTGTGGCCTTGCAACTATTAGACCACTCTTCTACAATCAGACTCTCACAGTCTTTCTCTTTCACCCATCCCGCCTCAAATCTAAATAAGTGTTGTTTTTGACCATTTAGGTTTGACTACTCCCTCAACAATAAGGCCAATGGCCTATGATCAGAGCATCTCCTTGTTAAGATTTCCACCACAAGCGCTTTAAAAGTTGACATTCATTGTGGATTTGCCATTGCCCTATCTAATCTCTCTTTAGTGAAGGTGTTATCAGAGTGCTTGTTATTCCATGTGAAAAGATCCCCTCTGCTTCCCAAATCAACCAGTTTATTCTTACCTAATGCCTTTCTAAATTGCTCCATTTGCCTCTCCTCCCTTTGCTTGCCACCTTCCTTTTCGTCCCGTGTGAGGATCTCATTAAAGTGCCCAATGACACACTAGGCTACTTGTTCAGATGGTCTCAAGTTATATAGCAATCTCCAGGTCTCACGCCTTCTCCCAGTTTCATGTTGGCCATAAAAACCTGTCGTCAACCACCTCATGTTCAGCTCAACCTCATGAACACATGCACTAATGTGTCTATGAGAATAATTAAAAATCTACACCTCCTCTTCTTTTCTCCACAACAAAGCTAACCCCCCTTTCCTTCCTGAAGGTTCAACCACAAAGTACCTTTCAAATCTCAATCTCCTCCTTATAGTCTCAATTCCTCCTGTTCTAAGCTTGGTTTCAATTAAGAAAACCAATTTGGATTTCTTTTCCTCCATCATTTGGAGGTCTTGAATTGTCCGAGAGTTCCCAAACCCTCGGTAGTTCTAGCTCAATGGATTCATTGAGAGCGGCAGGGCTGCCTAATAGCCTCTACCAATATAGAAATAGTAGCCAATTTATCATCCCTTGCTTCCTTCCTCACTCTGCATTTTTTCTCACCCTTGACCTCCCCCCCTCTACATCACTAATCAAATGTTTCAAGCCCAAATTCAAGTTTGTTGACTCACCTGAGTTCAAGCTTCCACAGGCCCTTCTTTTCCACCTTCCCCTTCTCTGAGTTGGTTCTTTTTCCCCTCCATCGCAATGTTCTCTGAGACTTCTTTTAAATTATTCTTACTCTGATGTTTTCTCCCTTCCTCCCTCTCCTTAGTAACTTCCTTTTGCCCCCTCTTCTCCTTCGACTTTATCCCCACCATCAAATTAGGTAGCTTCCCCACCTCACCATTAATAACTTGAGCTTCTTTACTACCCACGACCTCTCTAGCACTCACTTTCTCTCCTAAACCTCCTCCCTCCTGGATTAGGCTCAGCTCATCATCTATATGCTTGTGCAACTGCTCTGGGATTCCCTCTTCATCCACCCCCTCATTCTACCTCCTTTTCACCCACTTTATCCACTTGTTTCTATATTGACCCGCCCTCAACCAAGGCTCAAACTGACCCCCAATTCCTCCTGCATGTCCAATGCACCCTTGTGTAAAATGAAGTATATGTCCACATCTGAAGCACATCTTTGGGAATTTCTCGTATGTCACTGGAACCCACATATTGCTCCCCTGAAGACTAACTGTTCTTCCTCAAGCCACCACCTTCCTCAGATCACATTCAATTCTTACCGTCAAGCAACTTCCCCATCCCAGACCATCCTCATTAACATCCACCTCCACCACATTTCCAATGGTGTTTCCAATCTGCTCTCTGATACTCTTGTTCATGCAAGTTAATAGTAAGTTGTGCATTTGTACCCAAAACTCTTCTTGTTCGAACTGCATCTTGTGAGGTTGGGTAATTCCATCAAACATCTTCAATAGAAACAAGTAGTTCTTGAATAGCCATGGCCTACCCCTATCACTTGATATTTATCCCCTGGATTTGCAAAGGTAATAATGAAATTGTTTGGTTTGAATTGCTGAAATTCTAAAGGCTTCCCCACTCTCCATATCTTCTCCATTGTTCTACGTACAACTTCCTTTCCAATAATTCAATCTGAAATCACTTTCCCTACCAGACTCCTCTTTGCCTTCTTTTTAAATTCAACATCCAGATTGATCTTAATTGGTGCATTTTCATCCTCATTCAATTGTAATCTATCCCATACCTTCTATAAATCCTCCATGCCTCCTCAACCCCCTCTTAGAGAGGACCAGGAACTATCAACCTCCTATTTCTAAACAGAAATTTAGAAATGGCATGAACTACACTACTCCTCCACCAGTCCTCAGGACACAACAAAGAGCAAACTTCCCACTTCTCTTTGTTATAAGAATTATGATCTTAATGATTCATGAATGGTAATAATTTAGAGGCCTAAGTTTATAAGCTTTCATAGAGTATAGAATATGAAAGGTTTTATAGAAAATATTTTACGTATAAACCAATAGATGTGATAGAGTAATTTTATAAAAAATAATAGTAATGTTTTATTTGAATATCAAATTTACCTAACTACCCTTAAATCTAAAATAAAGTTGTTAAAAATTTATAAAAAAATCTTGTGCAGGCGAGACTTTTGATTTAATTCTTGTTGATTTAACAAAAGACCAACTGTAAGTTTTAATTTAAAGCCTCAACTAGTTACATAGATAAGATGAGATGAGATGAGATGAAAAATCTGTATATAATAGTGAGATAGTTTGTGAATAGTAGTGAAATAGTTTAACTTAAGATGTTTTATGGGATTTTAAAAAATGAGTCAGAAAATGTTAAATAAAATATTATAAAGTTAAAATATTGTTATAGTATAATTTTTTAATATTATTTTTATTTTAAGATTTGAAAAAGTTGAGTTATTTTTTATATTTTGTTTGGAAACTTGGAAAAGTAGTAATGATTAGGTAATAATTAGATAAAAGAAAGTTGAAAATGTTGAAAAATTGAAATTAAATAGTGTTTGTACGTATTTGAATAGTATTTGGATTTTAACATCAGATAATATGGGATGAGATATGTTGAGGCCATCTTGGAGATGATTATGAGAACAAATGATCAATTTAAAAAAGAAATTCTTGCATAGTCTCTACTAATAAAATTAGTTGAAGGCATAACCCCAAACTCGATACTATATCACTATATATAATATATAATTATATATAAAATAATTTTGTATTATATGATAAATTACTAATTAATATAATATTAAAATTTAAAATCCTATCTCACTATAGTCAATTGTATTAATAGTTATACTAATACTATATCACTATATATTATAATATACTATAATATATCACTATAGTCTATAGTAAAATTATAATATATATTGTAATATACTACAATATATTATCATTATATTATTATATACTATAATATACTAGATTATATAATAGAAAAATCGGATCGAAACTGATAAAACTGGTAATACCGGTTTAGGAGTGTAATCAGTGCGGTATCAATTTTTCAAATCCAAAACCGGTATATACCGGTTCGGCTCTAAAATATGTCCAAAACATGACCGAACTGGACTTGTTACAGCCCTAGCCCCAATAGCTCATCGATTCCTTCTTGCTTTGATTTTTGCTTGTCTTGTGCCTCAACCCCTTGCTCGATAAATTCAGGGATGGTGTTGGCGGCATCTTTCTAACACTTGTTCTTGTCGCCATCTTTGCTATGTGTACGTACCTTCCTCAGTCCTTGAATTCTTACACATAGCACTCACGTGCCAGTGCTTGCTCTCCTCCAACCTCACTAATGCTGGCCTTTGTTGAAAATTTCATCTTTAAATGGTAGGTGGAGGTGGCACTTATTAAGCTATTTAAGGTTGGTCACCCTATAATCACATTGTTGGAGGAAAGGGTCTTAACCACCATAAAGTCTGCCATGATGATAATTGTGCACGACTTTATTCCCACAGATATTGGTAGTGTAATAATCCCTATGGGCTGAACCATATCATCTGATAAGCCCTTTAAAGGTGTGGGCAATGGACGTAGATAGCTCGGGTTGATTCTGATTTTCATGAAAGCGCCCCAGAACAGGATGTTAGCTAAGCTTCCTTTGTAAATCATAATCCTATGAGTGGTGTAGTTTTGTTAAGGTATTGTATTTTGACACAGTCTTCATTGTCAAAAGAGATGGCGACGAGCCTTCAGTCTTTTGTTTACCCTGGTGTTCTCCCAATAGTGAAATTTTCTTTGTATCTTGCCCAATAAACACCTTTTTGCTAGACGAGGTTGTCTTGCCCCCGGCAAACCCTCCTACTATTGTTCAGATCTTGTTGTGAGGCACGGTGTTTCGGATGAGGCTTTGAGGGGATTCCTTTTGGCATTTCCCTGTATTACCTTCCTTTTCTTTAGGCTTTCGCTTATCCGTCTTGGCTATTTAACTGCTAGTTGTCCTGGGGGTGTTCAGGTGACCAGCTGCTCTAGTAACCCACTTCCACATTGCCTCTATCTATCCTTCACTTGAGGTAGACACAATCTTTGGTCCTGTCCCCCTCCATGTTGCAATAGTCACAAAAGCGATGAAGCCTCCTATTGTATTTGTTTTGATCAAGAACCCTTTGTGGGTGTTCTCAACTTCTCGTTCACATGTTCAAACTCACATGTGTTGCTCTGGGGCCTCGCCCCCAGGAGTACACTTCCCCTTCTCTCCCCTTTTCGTACGGATATTTCCTCTCATTCTGCTCTTTCTCGCAGTTCTTGTTGACTTTGGCCTCTTTTGATCCATGCTCCACTTGCTCCAGTTCGGATTCCCTTAGGCTAGTTAGGGCTTTTAGGGTGTCCTTTGCATTGAAAAAGTCGTCGGCCATATCCATGAGTTCTTGCCATGTCATCAGAGTCCTACTTGCTAACTCTACCATGAATGGGCTCCTTGGCCAAATGGCTCCCAGAAGCACTACTTGAGTAATCTTCTCATCTTGATCATCTATTGGCATATGTTCCTTGTTGAACCTAGTAAGGTACACCTTGAGACTTATTCTCCCACTGCATCACTATAAGGAGATAGGTAGCCAGTCACCACCTTTGCCAGCTTGCAATGAACTAGGTTAGCAATTGTTGGCCCAATTCTTTGATGCTATCAATGGAAGTCGATTGTAAATCTCCAAACCAAGCTCTTTTGACTCCCTTGAGGGTCAAGGAGAAGACTCGACATGTAACTTCTCCTTGAAAATCGTGGAGTGTCATATGAGCCTTAAATATCCCCAAGCGCTCGATAGGATCTTGGGACCCGTATTTAGGAAAACTTGAACTTAGGCGGGAGTGGTGTTGCCATTATGTTTACGCTATAGGGTAGGTCCATTGTATTGAGTAAGTTGTAGGCCGATGAGGATGAGCCTATCCTTCTAGTCATCTCCTCGTACTTACCCATGAGGTTACGCAGGTTCTCATGCATCTTCCTTTTCTCCTCGTCATCGAAGGTAGGTCTGCCTCCACCCTGGGACTCCACTTCATTCCGCACGTTATGGCTAGACCCCGAACCTCTTCATTTTAAAGCCTGCTTCTTGTTTCGAAGGTTCTCCATTTCTAAGGCTATCATTTTTAGCCTCTTCTCCATCTCTACAAACCTCCAGTCCATGCTATCATTCCTCGCCTATAGTAATGGCTTCCTAGTCACGGGTTGCTTGAGAGTGCATCATCACATGCATGTGAAATACACGCTGAATTCTATTGATCCCACTGACGATACCAAACCGTGAAGGAGGTGTTTCACATGACTATGTTTGCTCCATTCTGACCACCTGTGCGCACTTGAAATTAAGAAGGTTAGCATAGCCTTTTTCGCTGGGGGATACCTCCAATGCCTAAGTTAGCACTCACTCAAGTTGTGATAACTATTATTTTAAAATAAGAAAAGCAATAGATAATTGTCAACCTACCTCTTCCTTCCTCTTTTCCTTTGTATTTGTATCTTTTGCTACCTTGGAGGGAGGGGGTCTCGTATGCTCTTAGTCAACAATCCGGTGTTTGATCTTTTCCAAATGGGACATATTGTTGCATTTAATGTTGTGACCCTTATGAACTCCGAGGCCATTTTGGCCTTTCTCAGGCTAGTTCTCCTATGCATTTAGTGAGGCTTGCCCTGTTAGGTGTTTCGATGAACCTCGACATAGATGTGTTCATCCTGCAGGTCCCTCTCCAGTGGACACATTACTGCATTTAATGTGGCATATCCTTTAAGAATCTTAATGGATCCTCCCTTATTTATTTATTTATTATTATTTTTTTTTTTGGGGGTGGTTAGGTGGTAGGTTCGGTTTACAAGTTAGCCATAGCACTCCCCTCGGTTTGCATTTACCATCAGTGGCCTCGTCCTTCTTGCCGAATAGCAAACCCTTGGGCTATCGGCCGATTAGGCCTTTGTAGGGCTTGTTTAGCCAGCTTAGCTAGGCCTTTATTTATAATTGGAGTGCGTTTTGGGTATCGTTGGGCCGTTGGCTAGGCCTTTTTTTTGGGAGTGCGTTTTTGGTTCAACGGTACCCGTTTGTTATGCGTTAAAGAGCTTGAAAAATGATTTTCTCACCTAAAGTTCTTTTGTGAAAAAAAATTAAAAATGGTTCGTTTGAAAATATATATATATATATATATATAGGTAAAGTACTTTGTGGGTCTTAAAAAAGTTAAAAATTGCGGGTTTCTGGGCTTTTCCTGAGATACACTTCAAGACCAGATATCATAGGGGATGCAGTTTGTGTTTAATTTAATGGAACTTTTCATTGACAAAAATATTCAAATCAATTTGAAGTAATTAAAAAGGAATGCTACTTTATAAATATTGCCCATAATTCTGATTCTCTCTATATTGATGAAGATGTACTTTTGGGAGATGTCATGTCCAGGATGATAGAAATATATAGAAGCATAATTCTCGCGTAAAACTTCACATGCTTCTTTGAATATTCGTTTGTGTGTGTATGTATATAGGAAAAAACCCATATAGCTATATATATATATATATAGTTTCTTTCTAGATGAGTTATGTTACATACAGTTATTTTTGTGTATTTTTTATATACTTTACTAATATAATATACCAAAGTAATTATTTATATTAAAAAAAGTAACACTACTAATCATATTAATGGATTGTATAAAAAATAAGTAAAAAAAATTGCACGTAAAGTTTTTATTTGGCAAGAGAGGCTTCCACACCCTTTAATCAAAAGCTATCACGTCAAATATTTTATTATTCTTATTAAACTAATTGAATTGTTTTATTTATCATCCATATATCACATATTTATTATGAGAAAAAAAAATTTAAAAGGAATGCGGTATGTAGTATATGGAATGCTAAGTAGAATTATTATAAATAAAATACACTATATTATAAAAAATCAGTTTTTTTTTTAAATAAAAAAATTAATAAAGGTTGGTTGGGCTGGCTGTGGCTAGATTGATGTGATTACTTTGGCTGTCTCTTGGTGGCAAACGCCGACCTGAGTGATGGACGCAGTGGTGTTCATAGGCAGTCTTAAAAATAATTAGAGTTAAGGGGGAGTTTGTGATTTTAGAATTTGTGATTATATTTTAGGTTTTTAAAATAAAAAATTTTATACATCACACTACTATTTTACTTATATCTTATTACGTAAGATGTGGTATATTTATTACTATTGGGTAATTTTTTATAATTCAACGATGATAAATATGCCATAGTTTATATAATGAGATAAGAGTGTGGTGTATAATATTGTTCATTATCTTTTGTTTTTTGTTTTTTTTATAAATATTGTAGAATCCCCAGATGACATATTGTGATTGGAGGGTATAAAAGTGATTTTTATACCACATCATGCACTCTTTTGTATTGCAGAAGTACCTTAACAGAAGTACCTTAAAAGGTAATAAAAGTATCATGATTCATAATTCTACTATGTATATACAGTTATTTTTTATATATTTTTATACATTTTATTGATGTGATTGGTCAAAATAATTATTTTATATTAAGAGAAAAGTAATATAGTTAATCACATTAGTAGAGTGTACAATGATTATACAAAAATGACTACAGATAAAGCTTTTGTTTCACATTTAATTGCTTGTCACAAGGCCAATTATATTATTGTTAATTCGTACATAGATCTCAATAAACATTAGGTAAACCTTTCTATAAAGTTACCCTCTCTCTAGGTCCAGTGCTTTGAGGTTTTTAATTTATTTTTAATGCATGTTACCAACCGCAACTAAATTCTCAATTTAACCAGACATCCTTATTTAATGATGCATGTTTTTAAAGACCTCACCAATAATAGATAAATTTGCATGTGTGCAACCAGAAAGATGAAGTTATTAATCCAATTCCTATGTCTACATATAGCATTTACAAAAGCAAATTACATACTAACGTGTTACTAATTACTTCAGTCTTGAGCATCGAGCAAGCATGCTCGACATTTCTGACATTACAAGAAAAATGAGTTTTTGTGATCAATTTATTGTAACGAAAAGGCTATTTGCAACTAAAATTGGTTACAAATAGTCTTTTAGTTACAATAAATTGATCACAAAAACTCATTTTTCTTGTAGTGCGAGCACTTAACAAACTCTCAAACTTGAGCGCCCGACGTGACAGTGCCACATCAGTGTGTAACTCACTTTTGTCGTTAGTATGTGTACGTAGACGGAGCATTTTTCTATTAATCCATCCAAGCCTAACAAGTGCCATTGCTAAAGTTAGAATTCTATCAGCATTTGCCGATGATTGTTGCAAAATGATCTCACGCCTCCTTTGTGTTTTCCTATTTTTGCAAGGAACGGACAACATTTTGCAAAGACATTACTAATTTTTCAACGAAAATTCGTTGCAAAATCGAGACTCTTAGCAACGATCACTACTACTAGTCATTGTGAAAATATCTCAAATCTTTATTACTGATGGTGACTAATGTTTACAATGACGCATAACATTTTTCAATGAAATTAATTCTTATTAATACAGAAAGTGTTGTTGTAACTATGGTCAATGACTATTTTGAAACAAAAATTTTATATGCATTTATTTTTGTATACTCTTTTATATATTTTACTAATATGATTGATTGTGTTATTTTTTTAATATAAAATAATTATTTTGATCAATTATATCAGTAGAGTGCACAGACAATATATAAAAGTGATTATATATAACAAGACTCATTACGAAAAGGTCTCACACTTCTGTTGATATATAATAGTTACTTTTTGAAACGTGTCGTTTTGAAAACAAGATTTGTAGGTCAATATTTTTGCAACGATTCATACGTTATTGAGAAAATTTTTTAGCAACCGTTTATCTTAATTTTTTTCTGTTGCTAAATTCTAGATTTCCAAAATTCTTGGAGAAGATGAATGAATGATGACAAGTTTCAGGATAAAAAGAGGATATGGGTAATAATTGACAAAAAGTCCGGCGATCGAAAAAGAAATGGGAATTAAGAACCTCTATCTAAAACTACTTGCCCTCTTTGTCCTCCCAAAAACTAGATACTAGAATGTCAAATTAAGCTTCCCGACAAGATTCTCATTTTTGTAATACACATATGTTACAGCCATAACGGAAGAGTCCAATGTTAAAAAAAAAAAAAAAAAAAAAAAAAAAAAAAACAACTTGGGAGAATCTTTTTTTTCTTATACAGGGTGGGGGTTTTTTTAACTCAAGTTTTTTATTTGAAGAGTCGGATCATATGCCGTCAGGTCATTAGACTCTTGATAAGAAGAAACTTAAACCATGTACAAAAGATAATTAGATTATAACAAATTAGAAATCTTAAAACAGAAAACATAATGTTACCATATATATACTTTAGATTAATGGTTGTACCAAACCTTAACAAAATGTAAAGGAATGTTTATGTTTCATCATTTCATTAAGTAGTTGAATTATCTTGCTATTGGAGGTTAGACTATATACATGATATAGTCACATGTGTTGCTTATAGTCCACATTTTCTAAACATCTTCAGATTTGGATAAAATAAATAGGATAGTCTGTCTTCTATCAATATATATATTGAAAAGAAAGAAAAACAATCAATTGAAAAACATGACTTAGATCTTCGAAATCTGATCTTCCAGTCCATTTCACTTGAAATGGATAGTTTATATATATTTAGTGTTTTGATAATGAAATAATCGGAATATTTTATCATATTTTACACAAAATTTATAGTGTCCATTTTTCTTTAAAATGGAAAGCATTGTTGTTATAATTTTTTTTAGGAGCCATCTTTATTATAATTAATGAATAATGTTAGAGATAGTCATAGGTTGTAAAAGCGTAGCATATTATTCTTTAAAAATAGTTGGGTTCATCATTAAAAATTTAATTTTTTATATAAATTTCCTATTTACTTTTAAAAAAAAATCACGACACTTGCAATTTATATAAACCTCATTTCTCATCATTTGTTGTCCTTGAAAGGCTTGTAAAAGGCAGCTCCAAGAAACTTGTGCATGCTGCATGGACTACGCATTGAAAAAGCAATGGTCCCAATTAATAGTTTCATATGCACGAATGCGGTTTTGATCGGCTAAAGCCAGCCTTCAACAATAAAAGCGTTGCAGAGAAACGTAAATACATTGAAAAGGGCTTTTCACCAAACACAATTAAACCCAAGAAAAAAAGTGAGGCACGTAACTAAGACCCCTCTCCTTTCCTAATGCTTCCCTTTACCTTGCTTCAAGTTTCCCTTTAAATGCAAGCAATAAGCCATCTACCTTTTCTTTTTTCTTTTTCGATTTTTCGGATGAGTTAATTACAGGCCATCTACCTTAGCTAAATTCCTTTATTTTCAGTCTTTTTTTTAGGTTTCAACCGTACGTTGAGGTTAATTGGGTCTGCAAAATGTGGGTGCGTGGCATAATGAGTTTCACAGCTCATCAAGTAAAAGCCAATGGTTTATGTGGTCGAAACTTATTTCATGCCTGGGGAAAATGAACATCTATCTCCATTTCATTTAAAGTGGATACATAGTACTATATATCAATCAAGCGTAAAACATAGGATATTTTAGTCATGACATCATGTTATGACCCACGATGATGCTTTGAGGTTTTTACTGTGCTCATATGCTCATTTATGAATTTAATAATAAATAGAGAGATATAGAGATTTAGGAAGTTTAGAATAAAAACCTACGTCTATGGATCATTTGAGGACGAAATCTACTATGCTTGGTAACTTTACAATTTTTCATAGCCTTATGTTGCCCTCAATATAATATAGAAAATAAGGTTGATAAGAGATTGAAAAAGATACCGTCCTTACGAAGGGAGGGAGAGAGAGAGAGAGATAATTCCACAAGAGTGTATATATATATATATATATATATACTTCTACATTTGTAGAGTTTTCCTCCAAGTCTTCTTCCATTGTAGTTATCATTTCGGTAGCTAAGTTTTGCTTTATGTAGGAGTGGTAAATTGTATTTTCGGATCGTGTTTATGTCATATCAAGTCATAAATTTTTAACTATATAGGTCAATCTTCCCCCGACACATTAAACTAAACGTGCCAAACTTTTAAACCCTAACTCAATCCATTTAAATAACGATTAATATCGTATAACTTGTTTTGACCTGTTTAATAATTAATTAGAAATAAGTTAACACAACAGGACCCATATAAATCCGTTTTATGTAAATTGGTTAAACTAACACATATAACCCATTTGACTTTATTAAAACAATTTCACATAAAAGTTAAAATTTATATTCATTAGTAGCCACAATATCTTAAAAAAAATAAGACTACCTAGTAACAAAAAATATTAATATTTTTTCAATTTTTAATATATAATTAAACTAATATCACAAACCCTACAATAACAAATATGAACATAGGTCTAAAATTACAATCTCAATAAAAAAAATATAAGCATACTGAGAAATATCAATATTACAATTCAATAATAATAAAATTATAATTTTGAAATAAAATCTAAATGGGTCAAAGGAAGTTGATTTCGGGTTAAGCAAGTTGACCCGTTTATAAATCGTGTCATAACAGGTCAATCCGTTTTTATCTGAACCCTTTAACATCAAATCAAAACCCGCTAATTTCGTATTATATTCATGTTGAGTTTACATATTGTGTCAAATATTACTACCCTTAACTTTATGTCATTTCACATTTTTGTATATCAATCAACTAAGTTTGAATAGTTTTATCTCTTCCTTTTATTCATGGCAATGAACTTCTAATACGCTGAACTCTAATTCATTTTATATCCAACAATATGTTGATAAGTGAAATGACCTAAATATACGGCATCTTCCACTGGATGGATTGTATATTTGTACCTTATCCTGACTAAAACCTTGGAAAAGATCCGACCCTTGGGAAAATTGAAAGTGCTACTAACTCAAAAAAAAAANAAAAATGGATCTAGCTGCCAATATATAAATATATATATATATATATATATATATATATTGTAAGCCAAATATGAACCAAAAAAAAAAAAAAAAAACTTAAAAGAGGGAGATGTGCAAGTAATTAATTAAGCTGCACTGGCTAAGTTTGGGGTAGGTGCCTTGCCTGATGACAGTTGAATGATTAGAGCATTAAAATGGTAATGGGCAGTGACATGAAGGTAATTTAACAGCAGAAGTACTGTGACACAACAGTGTCCACGACAGGTGGAGAAGAGGCCGATGCAGATTAATGCATTTACAAATGATGCCCCCCCACCGCCAAAAAAATCGAATCTACCACATGGAAATCCCGGAAATGAAAATCAATGGAACATTAGGCCTTCATGACCAACTCTCTCTTCTTGCTTTTCTTCCTATCTTCTTTTACCCAATCGATCGAGTTTGTGAATTTTGAACTACCAAAGTGTGACATATTTATTAGTATTATACATTCAAAATACCAAAGTTAATGATTCACTTAATTTGTTAAATTTGAAACAAAATAACGAAAATAAATGTTGTCAATTCCATTTAACTCCAAAAATATAAAAAATAAAAGCTCATTTTGCAAAATTCCAAGTTCATACTATAAGGGGATTCCCCTGGCAAAGGCCCAGAGTCTGAGCCCAATATTACGAGGGACCCAGGCCGACCAAACTACCCACCGACCTAATCAAAGGGTTCTAAGCCTTGGAACAGGTACTGGTCTATGATCTTGAACACGCGGTAAACCCACCGGAATGAAAAGGAGAAGCCTAACGGCATGCATCCTCTGGCAGAACAAGGCAGAGAGTCATGCTGCATTTAATGTACCACTCCAGAAAACCACGCCACATTAAAAGAGAATGGCGGGAGGAACTGCTGAGGGGACACATCCCCTAATGCAGGACATAGGCGTTTGATTCCAAAAGTCAAGTATATAAGCCAATCCCAAGTATTAGGAACTCTCTTTGAACTCTCTACTTACTTACACTATACTCTAAAACAATACTGACTTTGGCATTGGAGACTTTCCAACCACCACTACAGCCCTGTCTCATAGTGTTTTCTTTGTGTTCCTAGGCCCAAGACCGAAAACCCGATTTGCTGAGAGTCCAACTCAAATACGTGCGAAACACGACTTTAACACATACATTTACGCATGTATGAATAATAATACACAGAATAATTTTACAAACTTTATACAATCCATTTTACGACCAATCAATTCATGACCACTTCATAAAAATATTATTACTATTATTATTATTATTATTATTATTATTATTTAATTTTACATATCTGTCCTCCGTGCATGTATATCAATGGAAAATGAGACATATATATATATATATATATAGTATATTTAATTAGGCAGGTAGTAAATACACGAGGTACGGTTGTAACTTGCAACAATTAATATAATTAATGGTGATTACTAAACTTTATGGTGAGGCTAATCATAGTGTAGGACCAGTAGTGGAAGACTCATAAGAAAAGGGACCAAATTAAGTACGTAAACATTAATTATTTTGAGCGCACACATATACATTTATTTATGAAACACTAATGTTGTTCCCCCCAACTCTAAACTGTACCTTTTAAAGAAATACAAAAACAAACTATTTTTTATTAGTGAAACTCACTTATTTATAAAGGATTTATATGAAATTTCTTTATTTGAAAATCGTATCTAGCATTAGTACTATTTAAAGGTAATACCAATTTTGAAAGCGTAACGATCTCTACTTCCAACCAACTTTTTCGCAAAATTTGGTGGATTTGTTCTTCGAATATGAATAATGTTGTTGGCCAAACATAAAAGAAAATTTAAGGAAACTTAATTTGAACATATACGAAAGGTTAAGTAGCATTTATTCCTCTAAATCTCGTAAGGTCTCTCTTTTAAATATTTAATTATCCTAGTAACTAACTAGAAAGTTAGAACGGAGTTCATTTATGCTGTCAAATTCTATAAGTAATGTTATACTTCGTGCTCTCATCTTATTTTAATCTCATTATATAAGATGTAACATAATTATTATCATTAGATGATAAATAAGCATCCAATGGTGATAAATGTGTTGCATTTTACATAATAAGATAATAGTGAGATAGTAGTATGGTATATAGAATTTTCTATAAAGCTTAAGAAACTGAGATTCTCTCAAATTTTTGTCTGACTTAGATCATGTGATACGTACAATATTGAATGCTTATGTGGATTCACATTAACCAAAACTTTCACATGGTCAATGTTAAATGTTGTAAGGTTTGCATGTTGTGTCAACCTCTTTCTGAAACTAAACAATCTAATTTGGACAGAACATAGAAATGTTTCTCTTTATCAAAGGACAAGAACTGTGGAACTGAGCTGTTGGTCTCGTACGTGAATATCTAGGATTACCGTATTTTGTTGAATACAATGACTACGACTAATTATTATGAAAAATTCTATTTATAAGTCGGTGGGGATAATATACATAGTAAAGTGCTTTTATAAGTCTTGTTTTTATCTTTCTTTCTATTTTCTTGGTAATTAGGTTTGGGAAATTCTATAGACTACACCCACCCCATCCAACTATAATGAGGTACGTATGATATTATTGATCAACCTGTATATCTTTTTCTTTATAAAAATAAAAGATGGTCCAAGGGTGATGGGAGTGCCATATTTTACATAATACGAAAAGAGTAGAATGAAAGTGTGGTTTGTAGCATTATTAGTAGGTTATGGTCAGAAACACTGTTATTTTTTTAGTTAATTTATTTTTAAGTTAGCGTATAAATTACAACATTCACATGATTTAAATGATAAGATTTGATTTGTAAAATTTAAAATTTATCTTACAAATCAAATTATGCAATGTAAACACTTTATTAGATATGCTCTACTTATCGATTCGAGAATATAATTTTTTTTTTCTTAAATGTAAAACAAAAAGAAAACCCTTTTTTGGTACATGGCTGATAAGATCTAGTCGGGGGGAAAAAAACATTTAAATTTTAAATCCTAGACTTCTCATTATCCGAGATACTCAAGAATTTTATCACTAATCATACAACATCATTACACTTTAATATTCAAACTTATTAATTTTCTTCTCATCCAATCGGAAATTAAAGAAATAATGCTCTACAAATTACTGGCATGCCAATAAATTAGTTCACGGCACCATTTTAAGAACATTAAACAAAAAAAAAAAAAAAAAGATGTGTATTTATATAAATATATATTTATATATTTTACTTTCGCCCTTTTGATGGTTGGAAAAAGTGGTTCAACTTGCACGTAGAGGAAAGTGGAAACCGTAACAAAAGTATCTATAACGTGGGTGAGGTCTCACCTCCGTGAGTTTGATAAATACCAACGGCGATCGCGCGGGCTCGTAGTTACTGGTTTCACACCCCCCTCATCTATCTCCCTCTCTCTCTCTCTCTGCTCTTTCTAAGAGTTATCTCCATAACCAAACCTTTCTTTGAGATGCATGTAAAATGAGAAGGAGAAGATGTGAAAGCCCAAGCCAACAGACAAAAAATCCCACAGTACTGAACACCTCAGGTTTGGTTAATTTCCCATTTCAAGGGTCTTCTTTTCCATTCATCTACTACTTCTCATTTGCCTCTTCGATCTCTGTACGTCTCTAATCTGTTTGTCTCTGTTTCAAAGGTTTCTAGATGGCTGAGGCCTCTCTCTTTCACTTTTTACCAAACCGACACATTTAGCTGTGAAAATACACGTTTTTTTTTTTTTTTAATTGGTTCAAGCTCTGGCATTTTGTGGGGTTTTCTTTTACTCGATTAAATCAAAGTTCTGGGTTGAAGTTTTTTTTTTTTTTTTCCTGATGTTTTGGGCTGTGAATTAATTCAGTGAAGCTAGCTAGTTAATCGATCCTTTTTTTATTTTTTTTATTTTTTATGGAGTTTTAGATGGCCAAGATTGTCAGTACATGTTGTTTCCCTTGTCTATGATCTCTATGATTTTGTACATTGGTGTACAGTTTTCTGATCAAGCTGTGTTCTTGATATTCTTGTTCTTCTTCTTGGACTGATGCAAATGTGACTTTCAAGTTCTGACATGGGTATTCTGTTAATATGACGGCGACAATCGGAATCCGTTCAGTTAACCGGAGATGGGGAAGAAAGGAGGTAGCTGGATCTCGTCGGTGAAGAGAGTCTTCAAACTTTCTCCGAAGGAATTGCCGGAGAAAAAGGTTAAATTTTTATAACTCGATTTTTCTTCATATAATTACTTTTTAATTTTCATTTTAATGGTACACCTAATCTTAATCCATACACATCATCCAAAACTGACCGTTTTCAAATCATTCCTTTTTGCATTAAAATTGTAATTTAAAATATTTAATCACATTATTTGACAGTAATTGTCCAGCACTAGTTAGAGACACTGAAAAGCAGCTGCATAATTGAGAGAGTAATGAAGGATTTGCGCGCAACATATAACTGATAATTGTTATGCTTTAAATTATTTGTTTTTATATGATTTGGATAATATTTACAATAAATAAAGTACAAGGACTAGATCCAATGCAAAACAAAACAAATAATCCTTTTTATTTCATTAGTTTAAATGAGAATGCAACCTATATATATATATATATGAATTTTGCTACATACAGTCACTTTTACGTATTTTTTGTACACTCTACTCACCACTAATGTGATTGGTTAAAATAATTATTTTATATTAAAAAAAGTGACGTAACCAATCTCATTAGTGCAGTGCACAAGGAATACGCAAAAGAATCATACCATTGTACATTCATAAATGGAGTTTGGCCAACAAAAAAATTGTGGTGGAGAGTTCCCCTTTAGATAGTAAAATTAACCAGACCATCATGACCATCCTTAGAAGTGACAATATGGTTGAGGTGGTGGAGCCACGTTAAGATTATAAACCTTTTTACCATATATATATGTGACCATGGAAAATGCTAATTGAGAGGTGAATATATGTATATATATGGTCCCCTCTTACAACATGACCAAATAATGTTGTAAGGCTCATGACATATTGTTATCATGCCACCTAAGCTATCATGTCATCCATCTTCATTAGCATGTGCTTGCTATAGTTAGAGCTCCGTCATTCCAAGAGACATTGTGTGGTCTTTTTAATTGGAAAAAAAAAATAGATGCTACATTTTAATTGACATTTAAAATTTATTATAATTTTCGATTATAAAAGTTTCAGTAAATGAATGATAATCTCTAGTAGAGAAATACTATTTATTATTCTTTTCATCATTATCATTTCATCGTCATTTGATATGGTATTAAATGATTGAAAGATTATCTTTATTTGTAATTACTTGGAGGTATATCAAAGGATAATGATATTGTTAAAAGCATGAGGAATAGCCTTATTCAGAAGTCTAATTATATACAAATTGTCAAGAATCTAATGACCTGATAGTATATGACTAGGTTCTCTAAATAGAAAACTTGGATTCGAAACCCTCGCGGCTTACCCCTGTTTAAAAAATTCAAAATTAAAAAAAAAATTATACACAAATTAAGGTCGTAGTGCTAATTGATTCCATTACCTTTTCAGGGTAAGTCGGAGAAATGGCAACATGATGCTCCAGAAGTGTTGTCATTTGAGCATTTCCCCACTGAAAGTTCAGCGGACATCACAAATGATGAGAGCACAGCATCGACTCCCGCAGCCGAAGATAGAAACCATGCCATTGCCGTTGCGGTGGCAACTGCTGCAGCGGCAGAAGCAGCTGTTGCAGGAGCTCAAGCAGCGGCTAAAGTTGTTCGACTGGCTGGCTATGGGCGCCACTCTAAGGAAGAAAGGGCTACAACCCTTATACAATCATACTACAGAGGCTACCTAGTAATTAATAATATCCTTAGCCTGGGATCATTTTCTTATACACTATACAATAGCCTAATAATGTGTCAATTTTGGCAGGCTCGAAGGGCTTTGAGAGCTTTGAAGGGATTAGTTAGGCTGCAAGCACTGGTGAGGGGACATAATGTGCGCAAGCAAGCACAAATGACAATGCGTTGTATGCAAGCATTGGTGCGAGTCCAGGCAAGAGTGCGTGCGCGCAGACTCCAACTTGCCCAAGAGAAGCTTCAGAAGAAAGTAGAAGAAGAACAAAGAGGAATAGAGGAACAACAGAAAACTAAAAGCCCAATGAGAAGTTACGAGATGGAAGGTTGGGATAATAGGCGTCAAATTTCAGATAATGTACAAGAAAACGCTTCAAAGAGACATGATGCTCTCATGAAAAGGGAGAGAGCTCTTGCTTATGCTTTTACCTACCAGGTTAGTGACATTTTGATTAGCATTTTACAAGCAGTTTTATCACTCTTTGGAGACAACTAAATTTTGGTTTTTACTAACTCTTCTTTTCCTGCAATAGCAACAGCAACAACAGATGCAGCAGCAACAGCTCTTTCAGTCGGATCTCGACAACGATGATTTTGGGCTGTACCCTAACGAGCACGAAAAGGCCCAATGGGGATGGAACTGGCTCGAGCGTTGGATGTCATCGCAACCATACCGTGCCCGTCACTCGGGGCACCATGGGACCTCTTACATGCCTCTTGTTACGACTACCACTACCACCGGTACCGACAATATGTCAGAAAAAACAGTAGAAATGGACAGTTTTGCGCATTCTAGACTCAAGCAGGACTTGAATGAGTCAGGCCCATACCTAAGTAAGCAACAAGAAGTGAGCTCAAACAATGTCCCTAGCTACATGGCCCCAACCAAGTCTGCCAAGGCCAAGGTGCGCAGTCAAGGAATCGTCAAACAGACCGGCCCACATCTGCCCAACTGGAACCAATCGACAAGGCGTGGCTTGGTTGCCGAATCAGGCTGTGACTCATCGAGCTCAGGTGGAGGAGTAACAACCTATCAAGTTCTAAGAAGCCCAAGCCCAAAAAATAATGGGACGCGCCTACATACTAGACGGTCCACAGGTTGTAGCCCTAATTCTAATGGAGGGGATGATTGGCCTCTCGGTGGTCATGTTTGGAGACAAGATTTTGGTTGATTGGTGTTTGAATGTTTATTCCCTATAAAGTGGGATAAGAACTTTGCGTTGTGAATACTTTGTCATTATTTTTTTTCCCTATTTACTTGATTGATGTTGTAGACAATATTCCTTGAGGCTTGCGGTAATATATATTTTGCAATTCAATTCAATTCAAAATATAATATACGTAATTGGTATTCTTTTTATTAGATTAAGGGTTATTTATATAACTCATCAATTCAATTCAAAATGTTAATTCATCTGAAAAAAAAAATATTAGATATGATTTGTCCAAAAAATTAATATATGAGATTTAAGTTTTTTATTTATGACCTTCATCTTCGTTCATTTATTAACTCTTTTTTATTTTTGGGTGCATGCATCAACTATCAAAAATCATTTTTTCCTCGACTACACCTAGATCATGTCATACTAGATGGACGACCATGATGATGTCATAACAAATCTTTAGATTATATTGTTGATGAAATAACCACACCCACAACATGTCTCGACTTTTTTCTCTTTTTTAAAAAACCACGCCTGTAGCTCCCCATTTCTCATTAAGGTCTAGGCGAGAAGGATTTGTAGTATCAAGGATGCTGACTAACGGTCAACACCCAAGAGGAAATTGGAATAGATGTGTAATTTTCAGGAGGGAATTACACGTGTAAGATGTCTAACTATAAAAGATACAACAAAAATTTAAATAGAATACGTTGTAGTAACAACGCTAACATTTAAGTACAACAATACTAAACTTGATGAAAAGGGGGCTTCTCGCCTTTCATTAAATCTCAAAACATTACATCATCTAGAAGTACATAAGGTTAGTCACCATAAGATGTCAGACTGATTTAGTCGCTAGACTTAATGTTGTACATCTTAATGTAAGACACAAGATATCTACGACGGGTACTAGTATTAAGGCATGTATTAATCTCTATAATCAAGAATCGGGAGAGATTGACTCTTCCTCCTTGGGCATTACGCTGGAGCTTGAACATTTATCAAGTCCATGGTCTCAAGAATGAAACCATAGATAGGTTAGGCAGTTATAACAAAATTTCTGAGGAGAGGAATCACCCACACTTTTGTAGCTACGCACATCCTTAAATATGGTGAGGGATTACCCTCTAGGGGTGTTATCATTTCTTTATACAAAATACATAAAACACATTAGTAATAATATGATGAGAAATAATCCATCTCTAATATAAGTATAAAACCTGTAAAAATCAATATTCAACTTGTTTTAGCCCAATAACATTCTTTCACCACAAATGTGCTTATCACATAGATATTTGCCATATAGGCAAATGTTCAACACAAATGCAAGTATTTCCCACTCAGGCTTTTCACACAGAGATACTTGTTACATCAGGATGCTTATACCCGGCCAACCAACATGAGGACACCACCATGTAATACATCAAGAGATCCCAAATCTCGACTATCAGGTGCAACCAAATACAACACCCTTTCACCCCCACCCCCAACCCCCACAAGGCATTCTCCTACTTGTTTGAAGCATGTGGCATCATTTTGCATAATGGTTTGGGGAACACTCTGTCTTGTCCCATGAGTATAGATTCACGATACCGACTTCTCGCACAGAGATAGACACTCTCACACATAGATAAAGGGTTCCCACACATAACTCAGGATGATGAATTGAAAACAGATAAAAACATTCAAACATTCAAAATAATGAAAATTAGTACATAAATATAGATATAAACATAATGATTGAAATGTTTATTTATGCTTATAGAATGGGAGGAGAAATTACATAAGTAATCCAATGCCTATTACGCACAACATTCACTCTCATGTTACCCAACACTATCTTAGAAACTATCTTGCATTCCTACATCGAAAGTTTTTTGGTTTCCACTCTGCTCCTTGCTTTCTAAAGTAGTTGACTGCACAAGCTCTTTGGTGAATAAAGTCTGAAAAGTGAGATCTCTTCCTATGTTTGGGTCCTTTAAATAAGGGTGGGATTATTAGATGTTCTTTTTGAGGAATCTCTGACTCCAAATATGTTGTATGGATTTTCTTTATTATGTTTGTCAAACTACAGGATGACAGAGAGATACTGCCAAGCTTGGTCCACATGCTTGGTCCTCTAACTTTCCTTGAGCATGGCTTCAGTCATACTACTACGTCAGATGACGTGACTCATCAAACTTTCACCTTTCATTGCAGAGCCACTTCAGATGTGACCCTTCAAATGGAGTGTAGGTTTCTGCATACAACACTCGCACCTTTCTGAGCCCTTCAGTGTTATTTCAGAAAGTTACCAATCTCATTCTAGGCGAGTAATCCTATCTCGCCTTAGGCGGGTAACTCTTATCTCATCCGAGTTCACCAGCCTCTTTAGCTTCTCGTTCTCGCCTTCATAGTAGGTGACTTTTCTAGCTTACCTACTATAGTTGAGGCACTCATCCCCACCTCGCTCTGGGAGATATCAGCCAAACCTCCTACAAAGTGTTTGCTCACCCCTATGTTAGACTAGTTACAGTATGCATCTTTCGCTGTCACTTTCCTTAGAATAGTATGGAGTATTTCTCATCTTTTGCCTTCCACTCAACTACAAGAATGGGTTGTCCCATTTCGTGCCAAACTATTACTTACATCCTCCCCACCTTATAAGGAATTTCATCCTTGAAACTCGGTTGGGCTCTCTCTTCCCTAGTCTTCTCAAGGGAGGCGAGTTCAGACGGGGAACCCGTCAATGCCTCTTGTCGCCTTCAACTTCAAATGAGGATTTCACTCAATTGCGTCAGTGGGCTAACCTTTTTCATCATAGGCTAAGAGATGGGATGACTCCTCATGTCTCCTCTGTCTTCTTTTTTATCTATGTCCAGCGGTCATGGTCTCTTGTATCCTAGCACCCATGCTAGGTTCGACTTTATAAGGTGTTGGTGAATCTTCACACTTGCCCTTATCTAGCTCATCACGTTTCAACCTTGTCCTCTTTCATTCTCTATGTGCCACACTCGTATCGACAAAGAATACTTGTGAACAGGTCAATCATCATACACCTCTAACATTTCAAATATTAGATCTCTGGCCCTCCGAGCACTCTCCTTATCTCGATGACGTTCCTCCTCTAGCCATCATTGTCTGATCGCTCTCTTCTCCTTCTCAAGTGGATCTTCTAAGAATCGACGCCTAATTTCGGGAGTCATGGCCACCCTCCTTGCTGTTCTTTTCTCCACCTTCATTTGGTCTCCTAAGGGGTGCTAATATTTAGTCGAAGATTAGGAAGAATAATGGTTTATTTATAGCCACGTCCTTCCTTGTATGTTGTCTATCTTACCCGTATCTGGTCCGTTCCAACTCATAATTAAGGCTCAAATAAATATGATAGCTGCTCCCACATGATTTGCTCGCTTTTCCATGTAAACTCCTTGTTTCCCGCATCTCCCCAATATATCTTTACCAAGGGTAAGACCTTAGATTTCAATCTCTGCTCCTTCATATCTACGATACATACCGACTTCTCTTTGTATGTAAGATTCGATTGTAAATGAACTTGATCTAGTTTAGTTACCCGTGGTTGTTGGTTCCTGAAACTTCTCCTAAGTGAGGAAATGTAGAACACGTTGTGAATACCTTCGTATTCTGTAGGCAATCAAACTCAGTACGGCATTGGGCCGACTTTTTCCATCACTTGGTAAGGTGCACTATATCTTGGGCTCAACTTTCTTTTTAGCCCAAATCTTTTAATACCCTTCATTGGGGACACCTTAAGATAAACCTAATCACCCTCTTCAAAAATTAATTCTCTCCTCCTATTGTCGGCGTAACTCTTCTACATAGTTTGGGTTGTACGGGGCAAGGGTGATCATGTTAATACTCTCCTCCTATTCTCCTCCTAATCACCTTAAGATCATGTTTTCTAATAGTGAATCTACCTCCAAAATTTCCCCCTTATCCCTTGTCTTCAACTTGCGACTTAGGGCATCAACAACTAACTTAGCCTTACCCAGGTGGAACTTAATCTCACACTAGTAATCTCTGATGGTCTCCAACCATCTTTGCTATCTCAAGTTGAAGTTCTTCTACATACACAAATGCTTCAATCTCTAGTGGTCTGTGTACACCTCACACTCTTCCCCATATAGGTAGTGTCATCATATCTGCAAGGCAAACACTACTAATGCTAATTCCATATCATTGAAAACTCCCACACCATTCACGACAGTTTCTACAACTAATTAGACTAGAAAATTCTGATTCAATGAGAAATTCATTCATTCTGAACCAAATCCCTTTCATGATTGACCCTACTTCTTTTACCTATTGTCTATTACATCTTCTGCTTAAAGACCTCCATAACTGCATAAAGTCATGTTCTCCACTTGAGCTTTTTTTAAGAAGGCTTCCTTTTTCTGCCCACACATTTTGAGCAGAAGGACAACTCCAAATAGCATGCATTACTGATTCATCTTCCACCAGACATATGGGACATGACAATGTATCAACCACATGTCTTCTAAATAAAATTTGTCTAGTAGGTAAAATATTGTTGCAAACTTTCCGCAAGAAAAATCTTATGACCCCTGCATCTCCAGCTCCCCGATCTACTTCCATACACCATCTTTCTCTTTAGCTCTCAAAAACTCTCCTTCAATATTCTTCTTAAGTGTTTGTGCCAAGTGATAGGCACTCTTAACTATAAATACACCATTTTTTCTATAAAATCCAGGCTTGCTTATCTTCTCCCCCCATTCTACTAATAGGCATGTTACAAATCAGATCCATTTCATCATCCTCAAAAATCTCAGATATAAGAGTCACATTCCAATCCTTTGTTTAATCAAAAATTAGCTTGCTAATAGTAGCGGTAGGTTCCAAAGCCTTAATAGGGGACTGAATTTTGAAAGATGACTCATTTGGAATCCACCTATGCTACAGAGCACTTACTCGTCCATATAAATGAAGATGACTACCCTTCTTCTACTAATATATATATGAAAAATTCTATACACCATACTAAAACTTGCATATACTAAGTAAAATATGACATATTTATCAATATTAAATGATAATTTATTACATATTTTTTTTATCATCAAATGGTCATAAATCCGCCACATCATATATATATATATATATATATATATGTATGTATGTATGTGTGTGTATTTGTTTGTTTGTTTGTATTTATGTGCATATATTGAGGTATGTGAATTTTGTTTTTTTTAACATACGTACTTTTAATTTGAAAAGACAGATGCCATGCATTATTATTCTATTTATTTTCTAATCTATCATTAAATTATTAAAAACCATATATTATACTTTACTTATTTATTGACATTCTTTTATGATGATAGTCATTTATTTATCTGAAAATTGTAATGAAAACTTAACTGTTACAAACAAAAGGGTATTTCCGTAATTTAGAAAAAGAGAGGGTGGTGGGATTCCACATGGGCTGTCGTTATTCTGTTTCTTTTCGGTTCTTCTCTATGAAGACATTCCAAATTTCCAATGGATCCAACTCCTTCCAACAATCCCTAACCCCAAGCCTTAGAATTGATCCAGTGAGTGAAGATGGACAGAGAGAAAGTTCGGTTTCTCTGAAATCAATCCGATTTCGATTGAGGGAATTCCCAATAAGAAGAAGCAGCTCAGTTTCCAATGCCAATTTCCCCCGAATTCCTTCCAATTCCATTCCCATATACCATTCTGCCATTCGTTTCCACGCCATAAGCGTCAAGTTTCTTCCGTGAAGAATCGTCAAATGATTTCCGATCCAAACCTCATCCTTTACGCCTGCATTGCCAAAGAAACCACGATTCTCGCCCAATTCACCAGAGAACCCGATCTTGAACCCTTAGCCCTAAAATGCATTGAGAAAACCCCACCTTACCACTCTTTTTTCTCTCATAACATTAGGAGCCGAAACTACACGTTCCTTATCGAAGACCCTTTTGTGTATTTCGCTGTGTTCAATGAGGAATTGGAGCAATCGGAGCGCCTTTGGTTCCTAAACCACGTAAAACGCGCATTCGAGAAGGTCATAGAAGGCGGCGCTTTAAAGGGCTTCAACCATCTTAGCTTTCTTTGCCTTCAAAAGCAATGCGATCCCATTTTTTATGAAATAAAGGCGTCGGATTTGAGCTTGGTGAATGTTTCTCCAAGGACGGAGTCCAGGGGCAGTCGGAATCCGAGCTTGGACTCGTCCAAGGGGTCGAAGATGGTGATTACACCGCTGCTCGGCTCAAAGCCATGTAAAGCTTTGAAAAAGAAGAAGAGGATGGGTGGGGAGGGTACTGGAGATCCTAAAGGTGGTGCATTAGATGATAAGGTGGATGTTTTCCATGATGTTAATGGCGTGTACAAGGATTTTACGTTGCCGGTGCAAAAGGGTTTCGCGAATGATCGGCAAAAGGCAAAGCAAATTTGGAGGAAACATGTGTGGGTGGTGTTGTTGCTGGACTTGTTTGTGTGCTCGGTGTTGTTCGTGATATGGTTGTGGGTGTGCCGGGGGTTTAACTGCATTGCAGGTTGATTTGGGATTGAATGGTTGAGTCGGGGGTGTTTTGGCATGTTCTCTTTTTAGGGGAGGGGGTTGCTCCGGGAGGAGGTGGGGCTGGTTTTATGACACAGACTTGACTTTCAGGAGCAATTGGTGTATGATGAGAACGTATAAGTAAGTGTTGTTGATTTCTTCTTTTAGTAATTTACTTGGCTTTCTCTGTGAAATATTTGTATGAATCTCAAGACAAGTAATACAGCTCTCTTTATACGGTTCATTTATATTATAGCACCGTTGTCATGTAATGTATCAAATTGTGTATACCTACATATTACTTGTGCATGCATTTCCTCTATACCGGTTCCTCTTTCTATTGCTTTAGCTTATGGTGGATTTTATTTAATGTCTTGGCTTCTGGCAATGGAAATATGCCTTTTGATTTATTTATTATGACTAACAAGCTAACTTTAAGATTGTAGGATGCATTGACTTGTGCAGGAGAGGTTTCTTTTAGCTGGCTTATGCTTCTCTTTTCGTTTCCCTTTTTTGTCATTCTTTTGGTTCAATCGGAAATCTTTATTGTCTTGCTTTAAAACTCTTTTCAACTGTCCCCAAGTTCACCCTCTGTATTTTTCTCTGGAGTCTAGGACTGGATTTGATAAACATCTTGAACTGAATTTGATAAACAAAGACCAGAGCTAGATGAGCACTGAGTGCAATCCTAAAATTATTTTCCCTTTTTATATCGAAACTTTGGTTTTAGGCTTGTAGCTAAGAATCTATAGTAATCAAGAATTGTTTCATCAAAATCTTGATCCACCCAAGCATTTGATTACACAAATGAGATAAAATAAAAGTTGAATAAAATATTATTTTAATATAATTTTTATTCTGAAATTTGAAAAGGTTGAATTGTTTATTATATTTTTTTTGGAAATTTGGAAAAGTTGTAATAATCGAGATGAGATGGTTTAGTTTGAGTAACCAAACCAGGCTCATTTTGGTTTTACCGTATTCAAACCTAGCCAATCTTGGTTGACTTCAATCTTCTGTAATTAGCTGTTCGGATCCTATGTCTAGGAATGTCAACATTGAGTTGGCACCTTCATGTGCCAATAAAGTTGTATTTTCCAATTAGACCAGAATGATTTCAAGGCTTTATATCAAATGAGGAACAGTAATCGGACAGCTCATAATTGCAGGAGTGCTTGAATGGTGAACTATGCCTAGTGTTGCTTCCTCTATAATTTATATGCATATGGATTATAGAAGAGGAGAGATATATCTTATTAGATCATCCCCAGCCGGTTCCCTATATCATATTTATCCCTAAATTTTGGGGAAAATTTTAAGATTTTGCTCAATAATCATCTACATTCGGTTCCCCATTTTACGGTTTCGGTTTAGAGTCTCTACAGAAGTTCCCCATAGATGGGGAACGACTATATATTTCCATTGCATCGGCCCCCCAACGATTTCCCTTTCCCCCCCCCCCCCCCCCGGCGCGCGTCTTCCTTCTCTCTTGCTAGGGTAAACCGTTAGCCCCTCCCTTACAACGCTCCACCATTGATTGCAGGTCTTCATCGGCACACACGGTAAGTGAAAATCTCCATGACCCTCTCTCTTCAAGTCGAGTTTTTTTTTCCCCTTTTGCTCTCCTTCGATATTTGTCTCTACCCTCAACTTTGTGAGAAATCTTTGGGATAGTCGGCTCTATCTTTGGGTACGAATTTCTTTGGGGATTGCATCATGGCCAGACCGTTTGGCTGCTGAGAAAGTGCTGTTGCTTTCTCACGGAATTTTTTCCGTGAAAATGACTCTCTCACGTTTTACCATTTTGATTATTTGATCTATTGATTGAGTTGATGTTGAGAAAATACAACACTGCGATTGTGGGTTTTTGTACTTCCTGCTATGTTGGTTTTTTGGTTTTGAGGAGAATTTATTTGGGTATTACATCTTCATTGATAGGGTGTTTGGCTGCCGAGAAAATTTTCCCAGTGTTTCTCACGGTATTTTTTTTTTTAATTTGTGTCTCATGTTTTACCATTTATAATTAATTGATCCATTTATTGATGAGCTAAGATGCTCTGGTTGCGATTGTGGCTTTGGTGGCTTTCTAGTGTGTTGGGTTTTTGGTTTTGAGGAGAATTTGGTGGAGTTTGTGGTTATGGAATGGATTTTGACGCTTGAGAAATACGGTTTTTGGCTGTGTTTACAGTTATAGTGCGGATCCAAATTCTAGTCATTCCATGCTTCAGTGACAAATTTCTTTGGGGGCAAATTTGTGTGTTGAGACACGTTATTGGCTGTCTATAATTGATATTGAGTACTTTTCTAATTAAATTTGCCATCACGTTAGAAAATTCACTAACTAAAAAAAAATTCTATTTTTATAATACGAATTAGTATTTTAAAAAAAATATTGTATTGGATAGTCAAAATCTCCAATAAATATTTAGTAGAAAGTAATATTTGAAAAAAAAGATAATAAGACAAAATTGTTAGTATTTAAGATTGTAAATGGAAGAGAGAGAAAAATAATAAAAAAAGAATAGAGAAATATTATTTAAAAGAATAGAGATATGGATGGTGAATGAAATATAGAAGGTTTTTAGAAGATAAACAAATTTTAAGGAATAATTTGAGGAAATGAGTATTTGAGTTAAATTATAAAGATGAAGATGTAGAACCGGATGTGAATGCTCTAAGTAGAAAGTAGAAAGTTTATTAGATGCGTGAGGGAATGCGCTTTTTTATGTTTGGACGCGTGGGGCATACTTGTGTTAACTTCTATAAATAGTCTGTTTCGTTCCTGATTGTTAAATCCCATTGTTCTTGAATGAGATAGATTGTTTCCACTGCGTCACAAGGTAGGAACAGAACAATATAAATTGAGGTATATCAGGCAAAACTTTAAAATAGTCTTTCCGCTTCAATATGATAGTAAATTTAAAACTATTTTCATATATAAATTATTTAAGGGTTGAGTATTGTTTGTTTCACCTTACTAAATGGCAAAAGTTATGTTAGAAAGTACAAAAGGAACAATCATTTTCAATAAATCTTTATAAACTTATTTATGAAAGAAATAACAAAGAAAAGAGAATACTATGAATGTCACATGCCAATCAAAATAGCGAAAACTAAATTCCTTTTCAAAATGAAAAATGTTTAATTTTGCACTCGTATCCATCTTAAGTTCATTATATATATATACACACACACACACATATACTAGGTCGGAGTAAGGTGTAAAACATGTTTGCCTAATTGGTTGAGACAAGGTTTTTAATAAAAATAATATGATGTTTTACAAAAAAAATTAATTAATGCACCAAGTTGAATCACCTCTTTATGAAGTCTGTGATGCAATTTTATCTAAATATGAAAAATGCTCCTACATGATATGAATTTAATGATTGTGTATGATCAATAAAAAAGTAAAGAATATAAATGTAAAAAATTCAAAACATGGTAAATCAATACAAATTATAAACAATGAGATCAAATTATCTCCCACCATTTTCTATTATTTTTAACAAAATATATAAAAGAGAGATACCCACTAACTTTAAAATTAAAGGCACATGAACTTCTCTTAATCATTATGTCTACAAATTAAGACCCAGAAAGCCAACCTCTACAAATAAAAAGTGCTATGAGAGACATATAATATATATGTTAGTACAAATAAATTGTATTCAAAGTTGTACCCATCATGTAATTAAATAATACTACAAAAATTAGTCAGATTGTGAGAATTAGTTATGGATTTAAGTTTGATTAAAATGATTGTAAATTATAAATGAAAATGTAATTTTGAATTGAGAAAATAAAAAAAACAAATGTACATTTATGACTGGTAATAATAAATATATATCTAAGGAACAAAAATCACAGATAATCAAATCCATAAACAAAATAATATACAAATACACATCTTAGATGATCTACTAATATTAAATAGTAAATACCAACTATACAAAAATACTTATATTAGGACGCTGCTAGCTAAATCTTCTAATGATTGACACTCTATTTTTAAGATTTTGTGAAATTTGAACATCTTGGTGAAGTGATTGAGTGGAATTATTTTTGTAAAAACTTATTTTCAAGTTTAAGGATAGAGCATGTATGTCCAGTTGAATGTTTTTGACATTTATCTCAGTTTCTCTCTATTTTTTCCTCCATGTAGAAGACAAGGAACATGGGGGAATAAAAAGTTACATCTACGTATTAACAACATTTGCGGTTTATATATGTTGATCACATACATATCATGAATGGGTGTCATGCACGTACATAAATTACATATTGATTTCTATTTAATGCTAAAAACTAATCAGTTCTAACATTAATCAGTGCTAAAACTAATCACTTCCACTAATTTATGGAAAAATCACAAAATCTTGGAACCTAATAAAACCAATAATACTTCACAAAGTTCTCGACAAAATTTCTCACATATATAAACTAGTCTAATCAACTCCAATAAATCAAATGACTTTTGATCTCAAAAATATTATTCATATTTTAACTTTTCATGTTCATTAAAAGTTGAATAGACTATATATTATTTCTCTTACTTATCAGACTATTTCAATTATTCTAAACTAATATATTTTTAAGAGATCACAACTTTACACCACATCTCAGACATAAAAAATGTGATTAATTCTTTAATAAGTTTTTTATTCAAATTAATTCTTTAATTAGTGGAAATGTTTACTAATTAATTATGAGATAAATTGTTGTCAGCTTCATGAATATTATTGAAGAATAGTATAGAGAGAGTGAGTCAGTTTTCACTTTTATCCATTCTATTGTCTGCCTCTTTTTTGCATCATGCATTCAACACACACATTGATTAATTTTGAAAGAAAAAATTGCATATAGTACACCTAAGACCTACCTACCTAGCAAATGCCTTCATCTGAAAATTATAATTTTGAAAGTGTAGTAGCATATTTAATTAAAGAAAATAGTGATTAGAAAGAAATACTTGTTTGTCCACAAAGCATGCAGACCCGGCATACAAGAGAACGTATTCATGAGATCCCTAGAGATTTTATTATTATTATTATTTATTACCCATTGGCCATCAAACAGAAACGGCTCGATTGAAGAGATATTTTTTCTTAACTTTAACCATGTGCATGCATCCATCTTTCTCTTCTCCCAATGCAACAAACAACCTTGATCTATTGCAAATAAAATAATTAAGGCCAATAATAGGTAGCAAATTAACAAAAAAAAAATTTTAACGGAAAAACAAGAAAAGTTACTGTAGCAATTAGATAGTAATTTATTATAATAGAATAGATATATTTATATATATAGACACAGGTCGTCAGGTCAATTCCAATCAGACCCAATTTCTGCCATGTCATATTAGGGTTAAAGATTCAATCAAATTCTATTAAGCATTACCCTAACTTTATTATTTTGTGGTGTATTGTTGAAGATGTGCCAAGTTTTTACTTCAACGACTTGCCCTTTTTCATGTATTTGTATTTCATTAATGGTAGTTTTGTAATATTGGTTAAATGGAAAACTTGTAATTATGTAGTTTTTATATATAAAGGCAAGTGTGCCTTTCGTGAAGAGCAGAGTACGAATTTTTCACTTTTCATTCTTGGAGCCGCCATCGTCCTGGAGAGAAATGGAGAGTTTTTAAACCCTAGTTTCATCAAGATTAAATTAGCACTTGAGGTGAAGATCAAGTGCAAGAAAAGTGTGGTTTCGTTAGAGGATAAAACAAGGAAGCCACTGCCTATTTTGTGCACTGAGAAATGGTTGTAAATGATTGTAAAACTCTATCTTTTAAGCATTCTTCAATAATAAAGACTCATACACTGTTTCTGCCATGGATGTAGACCATTAGGGTCGAACCACATAATGTCTTGTGTTGATTTCGCATTTATTTTATTATTCTTGCTTTTATTTTGATCTTGCATGAGTGTATACTGTGATTTCGGGTTTTTAAAGTGTTTAAAATAGAAAACTAAACTGATCACGTTAATCATATAATTTCTTGGAGTTTTGGTTGTCTCTTGTTCAAATTAATTGCATATTACATTCAGTTACATTAATTTAATTATTTGAGTATTTGTTTGTGAGAGGGCTGAAAATATAACAAGTGGTATCAAGAGTTTGGTTCGATGGGGACTGTGAGGTTTGATATTGAAAAGTTTGATGGAAAAAATGACTTTGGGCTGTGGAGGATCAAGATGAAAGCCCTTCTCAATCAACAAGGTCTCCAAGAAGCTCTTCTTGGAGAAAAGATAATGGATTCTGTTTAAGAGAAGGATAAGAAAGAAATCTTGAGGAAGGCTCACAACGCACTCATTCTTTCTCTCGAAGACAAAGTTCTAAGGGAGGTAGCCAACGAAGACACCGCTGCTGGAATCTTGTTGAAATTAGAGAGCCTCTACATGACAAAATCTCTAGCCAACTGACTGTACAAGAAAACAAAGCTCTACACATTCAAGATGTCTGCAGCTATATCGATCTCTGACCATCTCGATTCTTTTAATAAAATTATTTTAGATTGGGCTAATATTGATATTAAAATTGATGATGAAGATCAAGCAATTTTATTGTTGAGTTCTCTGGATAAGTCTTATGCTAGTTTGAAAGAGACCATGATGTATGGGAGGGAAACACTAACCTTAGATGAGGTTTAGGCCATATTACACTCCAGGAAATTACAAGCCATGTCTAAAATAAAATCTGAAACTGGGGAGGGCTTGACTGTGAGGTGGAGAGCTGAAAAAAGATGTCAAAAGGGAAAGAATAATAAAAACAATATGAGAGGTTGGTCTAAGTCTAATGGGAAGCAATTAAAATACTTCTTGTGTCACAAAGAGGAGCATTTCAAAAGAGATTGTCCTAATAAGAGATCTAACAAAGGAAATGGGTCTAAGGAGGAAGGGATGCTTCAGTTGTGAGTGATGGGTATGAGAGTGCCAAGGTTCTAAATGTGTCCGATGTTGATTCAAGAAAAGAATGGATCCTTGATTCAGATTGTTCTTTTTCACATGTGTCCTAATAAAACATGGTTTGAAAATTTCACTAGTTTAGATTGGGGTTTGTGATGCTTGGTAACAATAAGTCTTGTAAAATCCAGGGTATAGGGTCGGTAAGACCAAGGCTTCATGATGGCATTGAAAGACTCTTAACTGAGGTTAGACACATACCTGAATTAAAAAGGAACCTAATATCACTAAGTGTGTTAGACCTATTCGAGTACACTTTTATATCTAAATGTGGATCTTTGAGGATTGCTAAGGGTTCACTTATCGTGATGAAATGAGTCATTAAAAATGGCTTGTATACCCTCATTGGGAAAACTGTTATAGGTGAGGTTTCTTCTATCCTAGAAAAGGGTGAGGATAGGGTTGTTCTATGGCACAAAAGGTTAGGTCACATGAGTCACAAGGGACTGTTAGAACTCCATAAACAAGGGTTGTTAAGTGAGAAAAAATTGAAAAATTTACCTTTTTGTGAGGATTGCATACTTGGGAAAGCTAAAAAGGTAAGTTTTCAAACAGCCACTCACATTACAAAACAAACCCTGGACTATGTGCACTTGGACCTTTGGGGTCCAGCTTGGGTCAACTCACATGGAGGGGAAGTTATTTCCTCTCTATAATTGATGACTATTCCAGAAAAGTGTGGTTGTACATTCTTAAAAATAAAAGTGACACTTTTGAGAAATTCAAGGAGTAGAAGAAATTGGTAGAAACTCAAGTAGGGAGGAATGTTAAGAAATTACAAACTGATAATGGGGCTTGAGTATCTTTCAAGTGAATTCAATCAGTTCTGTAAGAAAGAGGGTATGGCTAGGCATAAAATATTAAGGGAAACCCCTCAACAGAATGGTCTAGCTAAGAGGATGAATAAGACCATATTGGAGAGGGTTAGATGCTTACTGTCAAACTCTGGACTTCCTAAGTCTTTTTGGGTTGAAGTTGTCACAACTACAGTCCATTTAATTAATAGGAGTCCTTCATCAGCCATAGGATTTAAGACTCCTCAAGAAATGTGGACTAGAAAACCTTCTAACTATGACTACTTGAGGGTGTTTGGGTGTGTTGCATATGCTCATACCCGAACTGACAAACTGGAACCAAGAGCTATGAAATGTATCTTTGTAGGGTACCCTGAGGGAGTAAAAGGGTACAAATTATGGATTGATGAGCCAGGGATACAAAAATGTATCATTAGTAGAGATGTGATCTTTAATGAACATGAAATGGCCTGGGTAAAAACTAAAAGATTTGAACCCACTCAAGATACTAACCCGAAGAAGATACATCTTGAGGTGGAGCAACCTGACAATAATTTGAAGAAATTAGAAGGCCAGGATGCTGAGACTCAAACTTCCACATTAGATGATGAGGACCAAGGTGGAGTTAGTTCATACAACTTGGTCAGGGATAGAAAAAGAAGGGTTATAAAACCCCCCAAGAGATATGGTCAAGCTAAGTTGACTGCTTTTGCTTGGACTGTAGCAGATGAAATTGTAGAAATGGATCCTAGATTCTACAAGAAAGCCATGGAAAGTATTGAGTCTCATAAATGGGAACAAGTCATGGATGAGGAAATGGATTCTTTGAAAAAGAATCATACTTGGGAAATGGTTGTTAAGCCTGAAAAGGCTAAGCTGGTAGGGTCTAAATGGATCTACAAAAGGAAAGAGGGCATACCAGGAGTTGAGGGTCCTAGGTATAAGGCTAGGTTGGTAGCAAAGAGATTCACTCAAAAGGAAGGGATAGATTTTCATGAAATTTTTTCACCTATTGTTAAACATAGTTCAATAAAGTTAATTCTATCCTATACTACTTATGAAGATTTACACTTGGAGCAATTAGATGTAAAAATAGCTTTCTTGCACGGTGAACTAGATGAGACTATTTACATGCAACCCCCTGAGGGTTATGTAAATGAGTCCAACAGTGGTCATGTATGTTTACTTAAAAAATTATTGTATGAAATTTAACAGTCCCCAAGGCAATGGTACAAAAGATTTGATTCTCATATGTTGGATAATGGGTTTAAAAGGAGTCAATATGATAGCTTTATGTATTTTAGGCATTCCGGGAACCACATTATCTACCTACTCTTGTATGTAGATGACATGCTTATAGCATGTAGGGATGCCGATCTAATTGAAGAAGTCAAGTGTATATTGAAAATAGAATTTGAGATAAATGAACTTGGACCAACTAAGATGATATTAGGTATGGAAATAATTAGAGATAAGAAAAGAAGGCTTCTCTATCTATCTTAGAAAAACTATGTCACCAAGATCCTCAATAGGTTTGGTATGTCTAATTTAAAACTTGTTAGCACACCAATAGGACAGCATTCAAAACTGTCCATAATTCAAGCCCCTAAAACCGAGGAAGACATTAGTTTTATGCAAGGTATACCCTATGCAAGCATGGTGGGAGCATCATATATGCTATGGTGTGCTCTAGACATGACTTAACCTATGCTGTTAGCATGATAAGTAGGTTTATGAGTAACCCTGGGAAGCCATATTGGCATGCTATAAAGTGGGTATTATAGTACTTAATTGGAACACAGTGTCTAAGTTTGAGGTTTGGAGGGGATGTGCAACAGGGGAGTGAGTTAGAGGGATTTGTGGATTCTAACTATGATGCTAATTTGGATACCCAAAAGTCTTTGTCTGGGTATGTATTTACAGCATTTGGAGGGGCTATCAGTTGGAAAGCTAACTTACAATCTGTAGTTGCTTTATCAGCAACTGAAGCTGAATATATTGCTATGACATAAGCAATAAAAGAAGCTATGTGGTTAAATGGTTTTTCACATGAGTTAGGCATATTTAAAGGAGTTATCACAATTCATTGTGATAACCAAAGCACTATGCATCTTGCCAAGAATTTAGTATACCACTAAAGGTCTAAACATATAAACATTCGACTTCATTTTGTAAGGGATGCAATAGCATATGGAGAAGTTAAAGTAGAAAAAGTTCCAACTGAGGAAAATCCTTCTTATATGATGACAAAATCCCTACCGGCTACCAAGTTTAGGCATTGCCTAAATTTGATTAATATGGGGAGCTATTAGAGCTTGGATTACTTTGCAGGAACAATCTAGAGGAAGAAGAAGATCACTTTGTAAGGATAAAAAACTTGACAAGGTGGAGATTTGTTGAAGATGTGCCAAGTTTTTACCTCAACGACTTGCCCTTTTTCATGTATTTGTATTTCATTCATGGCATTTTTGTAATATTGCTTAAATGGCAAACTTGTAATTAGGTAGTTTTATATATAAAGGCAAGTGTGCCTTTCGTGAAGAGTAGCGTCCGAATTTTTCACCTTTCGTTCTTGGAGCTGCCATCGTCTTGGAGAGAAACAGAAAGTTTTCAAATTCTAGTTTCATTAAGATTAAATTAGCACTTGATGTGAAGATCAAGTGCAAGAAATGTGTGGTTTCGTTAGATGATAATATGAGGAAGCCACTCCTTATTTTGTGCAGTGAGAAATGGTTGTAAGTGATTGTAAAACTCTATTTTTTAGGCATTCTTCAATAATAAAGACTTTTAGACTGTTCCTGCCGTGGATGTAGAGCATTAGGGTCGAACCACGTAATTTCTTGTATTGATTTCGCATTTCTTTTATTATTCTTGCTTTTATTTTGATCTTGCATGAGTGTATACTGTGATTCGAGTTATTAAAGTGTTTAAAATAGAAAACTAAACTGATCACATTAATCATATAATTTCTTGGAGTTTTAGTTATCTCTTGTTCAAATTAATTGCATATTACAACTAGTTACATTAATTTGATTCTTTGAGTATTTGTTTGTGAGATGGCTGAAAATATAACACGTATGATCCTCTCAAATCCTATTATGCACAACCCTAACAATTGATGTCGTGTCAAGTAGTGTAATGCCCTACATTTTTATATGCATAAGCAGCTTTTACGTGTATTGTTAATGCTATTCTATAAATAATGCATTTGGAAAAGATTTTCATACTGGAAAATATTCTAGCTATAAAATAATTACATAAAAGTAATTTCACAAATTGATATAGTTTGATATGGTTTGTTAAATTATAAAATTATTTTTATTATAAAGTAAATTTAACGGATCAGATAAAACTACGTTAATTTATGGAATTATTTTTATGTAATTACTATGAATATGTTCGAAAGCTTTTGTTTTTATTTTGTTTTTGTTGGCTACCTTTCTTTCATCCATCCACTCATCGAGTTTTATTTGTATATTTTTTTTTGTTTTCCATTTTGCTTTACTGATAAACTTTTCACCTTCTCAGAACTGTTAACACTGGTCTAGCACTTTTCTTTTTTGGTTGGTGTTTTTGCCAACTTTGGCACTCCTATTGCTTGGTGTCTTCCTTAATGCTTCACAATTTCCAATCAATAAAGAAATCAAACCGCCTTTAGCAAGCCTATAACTCTTTATTTCCCATTTCTTTCTTTAATGGAGTTTTAACTTGATACATCTTGGATTAAAAATAAATAAAGAAATCCTTATCTTCTTTCATCAATTCTGAGAGCCTTCTTTCAAGCCATTTTGTTTTTCATTTCATCCAACTGGTTTGATATTCTAATATTATCATATTGATAGCTTTTTTGTGCTGGACTTTCGGAACCTGAGCTCTGAACTTCAGTGGTACTGGTAGCACTAATATGCTAAGAATCGATCACGGTGCAGTTTTGAGTGAGAGCATTTCACAACAAATATTTGTACCAAAGTTTTGAATACCATTCCAGTAACCGTTTCGATTAGGCACTAGAACAAAATATTTCAGTACCAGTACTGTTTCAGGATTAATTATATATTACATATAAATATTTATATGTATATATAAACTAACAACTATAGAATAAAGACATATATATATATGTAAGTGTACATATCATGTAGATGTGTATATATATGGAAGAATTGAAAATTTATAAAATGAATATATGTTAAAAAAATCACAAACTTGAGTTGAGACACAATAAATAAATAAATAAATAAATAAAAGAATAGATAAATTATTACAAATAATGATATTTAAAAAAAAAGAATGAGGTGACATTTAAAGTTACAAAAAAATTAAAATTATATAAATACATTTTATATTTTAGAATTAATTAAATACAATCTGAATTTAAAATTTACAAAAATGTCATCTAAATACAATAAAATTACAAAATTAGTCCGAAACGGAGGGACAGAAACGCCCAATTCCGACCATTTTAGCCGAAATGGCTAGAATTTGACCGGAATAGCCAAAATGAGACCAAAATTTGAAGCGAAATGGAACGAGTGATAGAGTATATCGGACACTACACCGGAACAACAAATTCCGACCATTCCGGCCGGAATGAAAATCAAAACCTTGATTTATACCATTGGTTCTACATTCTATCATCCAATAATCAATCTTGTGGAATCCAGCCTAGCAACAAAAACTTGCAGAAGTTAGGTTTTTGTTTTTTCTAATCATCATCTAGATATTGAAAGTATTTCATCTCATCTCATCATTATAACTTTCTCAAATTTTTACAGAAAATATAATAAACAATTCAAGTTTTTCAAATCTCAAAACAACAATAATATTACAAAATAATGAGCTTTGCTACACAAACCGACACACCATATTTTTTTTATTTTTTAATTTTTTTTAGAAACTTTTTAAACTAATTGAATTCTTCTACTCTTTATCCATATACCAAACATTTAGTAAAAAAAAAAGTGTGATATGTGGTGTATGGGCTTATGTTTAGATTTTTTTAAAAATAATATTCTAACAATATTTTATTCAACTTTCATCTTAATTCACTATCTAAACGGTAGTTTACACAACTAAATCTAGTCACCAAACATGACCACACAAACTACAAAATTTTGTGTTATCAATCAGCCAAAAGCCTTGGAAAAATGTTTTTACAAACAATATTAACTAAAAAAAGGAATACAAAACAGACAACGACCTGCCACATTTACCCACAAGGGGTTAGCTTCTTATTGCCGGCACCCCGAGGATTATCGTCTTTCCAGTCATCCCAAGCTCTTGCCTTTTCTTGGGAAGCATCATCATCTTCACCATCCTCTTCACCTGGTCTTTGCTTCCTATTGTCCTTGTACCCCGAGGAATTGGCATCCTCCATAAATTTTGCATTTTGTTCTTGCCATTTGTTCATCGTCTCCATCTCCCTTAGACCAGCTTCCTCTATGCTCACAGTTGGCAACCTAGAACAAGATATCCAACTTAGCATCTCTACTAAGATGTTTGAAATGATACAACGCACCCCTAAGTAGAAGCCAAGTATTTACATAACTATTATATCTGGGAATATATTTTAACAATCATTCTTAAGGGGTGTCAAATCGTGTTAATAGATCGTGTCCGTGTCGTGTCAAGGCATGTATATTATACCATGTGAATAAACTCAACCCGTTAAACTTGTCGTGTCAAAATATCAAACTCTAACATGACACATTAACGTAACGAGTCATGTCGTGTCAACCCGTTTATGTAAATAGATTGAATAGATCCGAAACTAACTAGTTTGACCTAATTAAATTTAGTATAATTTTATATAAATGTTAAAATAACAATATCTATAAAAATTATGAAACTAACTACAAGTCCAAAATTACAATCCATATAATAAAAATATCGAAATTAAAATTCTAAAAAATGTTACTTTTAGGTATAAGGGTATAATTATAATTTTAACTTTCTTAACGGGTCATAACAGGTTATAACATGTCAAAATGGATTGACCCACAATCATGTCTTAACGGGTCAACCCGTTTTGACCCGAACCCGTTAAGACTAAACCTAAACTCGTTATTATTGTGTCGTATTCGTGTTGGATTAACAGATCGTATCACATATTACCACCCTTATCATTCCTCCCTCCCAACCAAACATAAGCAAAGGGTTTCCCTACAAGAAGTGGGTCTTTTCCTTTTTTTATAAAGGAATTTTTATCAGGCAATGGAAATGTACCTATAAAAAGGTTGGAAAACCTGAATTTCCACCCTTTTCCGTTCACTCGTTATGCTTCCACCCACAAGACTCAATGGTCCAAATGCTAGTGGCTGATGTTTGTGGTCATGTGCCTTCGACGCCTTCACTCTCCCTTCTAGAACATCTTGTGCAAATGTAGCACATGTGATAGGCTCTGCAAGTTTAGTATACCGAGCTCGAGCTGCAGTATTACGATGCCAAGCTTCTGCTCAAGAACTGGAGAACCCCCTTGTCCCCTTCCTGAATTTATAGAGTTCATGCAGAAATGTTATATGTACAAAAACCTGAAAACTCCACAGACAATGGTAGCCATAGATGTAATCATAAACTGCTTAAAGCTTGCTAATCTATTAATCAAAATGCCAAATATAATGACCGAAAGAGAAAAAAAACCGTGCACACATAGATGTTCATATAACCAGACCACTGGAGGAAGAGATAGAGATGTTCACATATAGAGGGAATGAAATGATCGGACTTTTGAAGATAAGGAGCAAACATTGGAGGAGATTAGAAAGTTCTTTGTTAAAAACTTTGTTCCTTTGGGCGAGTGTTGTAGATTGTAATGGCCTAAATTTTCATGATTTTTTTGTTTCTATCTCTCCCTCTTAGCCAGGTGTAAACTCTTGTATAACCTCTGTGTACTTGGGCTATGCCTATTCATATTAATACAAATATCTTTTACTTATAGAATAAAGAACAACCAAACCACCATCCCGCATGCCTTGTAGAAAACACTTCAAACAATTTCCGGTCATCAAGTCTTTAGGTGAAAAGCTAATTTTGCGAAAGTAGAGCAACTTCATAAATTATGAGTAATTAAAGACTAATTCTCATCAACTGTATCAATACCTTTGATTGTTTTTCCTTTATAGCAGAGAGCATCTCTTCCTCCTTATTTAGCATTTCCAGGAGATCAAATGCCTGAAAATTGTATCATGGAACAAAGATTTGATAAGATCTTAATAACAACACCTTGAACTTGGTAGAATATATTGATAACCTAAAACCAACCTTACAGATTGCCAACGAGATGATAGTAAGCCAGGTCTGCACAAGGGGAATAATATGATTTCAGTCAAACTCAAATAGTTTTGAAAACGCAAAACATTCATGATCAAAATACGTTAGGCGTACGTACGCTTTCATAAGTCATACAATAGTTTTTAAATGTTCGCACCTTATGATTACTCATCAAACAAATCAGGTTACTCCTGGAACTGTTAGAAAGAGAGAATTTAAGCAACTTTCAAAACTACAATTTTTCAGTTGATGATATAAGCACCAAGTTGGTGTTTAAAAAAATAAAAAATAAATAAAAAACCAACTTGGTGCTTATATCACCAAGTTGGTGTATTTTATTATGTAGATATGCTATTTCTTGGTCTTGCAAGTAGGTGATTCGTCAAGCAATTTATTAAGAAGAAATTGCAAGACCAAACGGTTCCAGCTGTATTGCAAGCCCAACAATAGAGGACATAACCATTTTACATCAAGACCAAGAAATAACATTTCTTAATAAAAATTAGTCATTAATAAATAATTTGAAAATTTGTGGTTTACTCATGGTACACATTTCAAAGAGTAGTATTTAATGCCATGAGATCTTACTGAGTACTGCTCCAGGAATACATTCAGGTAAAAGATGTCTGAGGTTACAACTTAGGTTACAACTAAGGAAGAAGACCCAATCAGGCAGACTTGCAAAAACGCAATCTCTAAAAAAATTGACTTGTAGGAATTTGAACCTTTCTTTCTATAAGTACAAATAATTAGAACCAATATAACAAAATCTTCTTTTTCTCTTTTTGGTGGGATGGGAGATAACACGAAAAAAGTTTCACCCAACAGAAGTGTGAATAGTTTTTCTTTTCTTTTCTTTCTTTTTTTTTTTTTTTTTTTTTTTTTTTTTGCCAAAGTGTGTAGAGTTTGACTATCCATTATTTCCCTACATTTTCGGGATGTCCCAGGACTCACGACATGAAGCAATATATTTCAAAGAAGTGCAAGTAGCATAACCCCATACAAATTAAATCGCTAACCAGCTAACCTCTCGTTCTTCCTCTCCATCCTCATCCAGCGCATCTTTCTCACCAGCCTCGACAGGAGTGGATAAGGCAGCTGCATTACTAGAAAACCCACGCCGATCCTTCTTCCACTTGTTTATTTCCAGCAACTTCGTTTCTGCAGCTTTTTGACGATAGAATCGAGCAATCTAGATACAAGCACAAGAAAAGTACTATCACAAGGACCTTTCATTTCCCCACTCTAACCTTTAGGGATTCAAGTCCTAACATTGGAATTCATGCTTCTCATAGATTAAAAGTACTAAAATAAAATAACACTACCTTGAAATCCCTGCGATCAACAGGATAATTTGATCCCTTTTGTCTAGATGTGTCTAATTCCTCTTCGTGTACAAGTTCCATTGCCTCACAAAATGATGTAAATTCCTAGAAAAGCTCAACCTGTGATTAAGTGTCGACGGTAAAATTTTACTTAACAGAGCTTCAGACTATTCTTCAGGTGCTAAAGAGCATTCACCTTTAATTTTGCCTAGGAAGCCCTAAGAATCTATATTCTGTCACCTTGTGCAACTTTTTCCATCAACTCAGCAAGGTAAGATGGCACCTGCAGTCAAAATTACATTCAGAGTTGCCAATAATAGAATTCAAGCAAACTTGTTGAGAGCTATAAAATTTGCAATAGGGGTGCTACCCGCACCATACAGGCGGGGTACACCCCACCCCGCCCCCAACCCCCGCATGGGGCGGAGGGGAAAATCTCCCCCCGTCCCCTGCCCCCGGTGTGCGGGGGCGGGGTACCCCATCCCGCATAGCGAGGTGCGGAGTGGGGGGGCAATCTGTCCGCCTCCCCAGCACCCCTACTGGGCCTTGGGCCCAGAAGCAGTTTCTGAGCCAAAAATGGCCCAGAAACCGATGAAATGGGCCGAAAATGGCCCACAAGCTTTTCTTTTTGGTCCATAAAAGCTTGTAGGCCATTTTCAGCCCATAAAATTACAAGTAAAAAGAAATAAATTTTAAAAAACCAGATAAAAATAAAAAAGGCAGCACTATAGTAATTGATTTAATGGCTAACAAAAGTTACTAGTCTAATAAGTAATACCTAATAAACTAATAATAATAACTAAGTTATTACAAAATTGAAAGGCTAAACAATTATAAAATTACAAACATAAAAGTGTCCAAATGACATTGTATGAACATTACAAATAACTAAATACAAAATATGAACAAATAGAAAAATTGGGGCTTGAACTTTGAAGAGAGCTGTCAGCTGTGACACTCGGGGCGGCCGGGGCTTGAGCACATATTTATGTTGCAGCGGAAGTAGACGTCGTCTCATGTGTTACTACAAGAATTAATACTAAAGTTACTAACAATGAAATTGAAATGAATATAAATAAATCAAAAGAATAAAATAAAAAATAATTACCAGGTGGTCCAAATCCAGACTGATCACCACCCTCATCGGTCTCCTTAAAATCTAAAATATCCAGAACATGAATATCCTTTCCTATCGTCCAACTCTGTGTGCATATCAATGCCTCCACAGTTGAAGGAGACAATGAACTACGGAAAGGATCCAATATGCGACCTCCGGTACTAAAGGCTGATTCTGAGGCAACGGTGCTAATAGGGATGGCCAAAATACAGCGGGCAATCTCAGAAATGATGGGATATTTCTTCTTTGCATTCTTCCACCATCCTAATATATCGAAATTATCATCATCATCTTGGACCATATCCGCTGACAAATAGTTGTCCAACTCCGAAACCACCTCCATAGATTGATGGACTAGTGTGGGATTCTGTGCGAGGGTCTTAGTCCACGGCATTCTACGCTTCTTTGTAGGAGGCCCAGTCACGGTGTCTGTAGAAGGCGTTGGGGTAGGTGTATGTGTCTTGGATGCAGTACCACCCTTGATTGCATTAAACTCATCAAACAATTTAGTTAAGGTTTCTCAGGCCATTTCACCAATAATATAAGTCCATGCCTGATTGTGAACAAGTCTCAAACCATATAACAAGCCTGAAACTTTAAGACGGGGATCAAGAATAACAGCCACATACAATAAAATATTCATTCTAGTCAAATCTCCCCAATACTTGTCATATTTTACCATCATGGTCACTGCCATCCCCCTCATCCTGTCATTGGAACCCCTACGCATATCTTCTAATTCTTCTTTCACCCTACATATTTGTTGACAAAATCCATGGGATGTAGGGTACAAAGAACCAGATATATTCAATGTGACATCGTAAAAAAGTCCAAGAAAATCAACAAAAGTAGAAACCACCACCCAATCATCATCATTAGACTTTCCTAATCCCCCGTGCTCATCAAAGTATTTGACATATTGGATGTCTTCATCACCCAATAATTGAAAGGCTGCCTTATATTCTTGGGCCGCCTCCAACATCAAGAAGGTTGAGTTCCATCTAGTAGGAACATCAGTACAAAGACCCTTTTTCGATGTTATGCTCGCAGCCTTTGCAGCAACTTTGAATTTCTCCAATCTAGAAGGAGAAGACCTCACAAATTTCACAGCCATTCTAACTCGTGCAACCGAGTCATCAACATCTTTCAACCCCTCAGTCACAATTAAATTCAAAATATGTGCAGCACATCTAACATGCAAATATTCACCACCGAAGAATGTCTTATTTGCCTTTTTAAGATAATTCTTTAGATATCCCAAGGCAACATCATTAGACGACGCATTATCAACAGAAACAATCAAAACCTTATCCAACCCCCACTCCTTTATTGCAGCCTCCAAGGCCTTCCCAATCGTGTCATCCTTATGATCAGTTATTTGACAAAATTTAATAATCGTTTGGGGAGAACCCAATCAGAATCAACAAAATGCACAGTCAATGACATGTAATTCATATTTTGGATAGAAGTCCAAGTATCGGTAGTAAGGCAAACTACCAAACCTGCCAATTGGCCCCTCAAAACATCTTTATCTTTTATATACATCTTTTTAATATCTTTTGCCACAGTGTGACGAGAAGGAAGCACAAATCTCGATTCCAACTCTTGGACAAATTCTTGGAACCCCTTACCCTCCACAAATTGAAAAGGCAGCTCATCTATGACAATCATGCGAGCTAACTTCCTTCTACACTCGTAGGGATTATACTTCGTATACCCCTTCAATGTTGGACCCCCGGCCCCACTACTCCATCAGCCATTTTAAAATTAAGTCTAGATTGACCCTTCTCTACTAAGGATCACAATATTGGACTCTTCTTGCATTGTTCCTCTAAATGCACCTTCAACTGGGATGTACCATGTTTCCTATAGTGACATCCATACATTTTCCCACAATGATTACATTTAGCTTGTGGGTTGTTGGGGTCACCACCCTCTAGTTTGGTAAAGTGAGACCAAACTATGGATACAGGTTTCTTGCCCTGTGGGGGCTTCGGGGCAGGGCAATGTGTACTCTCAGTAGGGGTAGGAGTAGGATTAGGTTCTGGGGTAGGGGTATTAGCTGGGGCAGAAGAACTATCACTGAATTCCGAATCCATTTGAGAAGACATTCCTAATTCCCACACACAATAGAAAAATTTCAAAGTGCAATCTAACACAACAAGAAAAAAAAAAGGAAATAGAAAGGCATAGGGTTTGCATTTAGGGGTTTCAAAGTGCAAAAAAAAAAAAAAAAAACAGGTTTGCATTTAGGGATTCCAAAAACCCCTAAATGCATTGGATTCCAAAACCCTAAAAAAAAAAAAACAGGGTTTCATTTAGGGTTCCAAAGTGCAAAAAAAAAAAAAAAACAGGTTTGCATTTAGGGGTTCCAAAAACCCCTAAATGCATTGGGTTCCAAAACCCTAAAAAAAAAAACAGGGTTTCAGATTGGAACCCTAATTTAAATTAGGGTTCCAATCCAAAAACCCCTAAATGCATTTAGGGGTTTCATGCATTTAGGGGTTTCAAAAACCCCTAAATGCATTGGGTTCCAAAACCCTAAAAAAAACAGGGTTTCGGATTGGAACCCTAAATTAAATTAGGGTTCCAATCCAAAAACCCCTAAATGCATTTAGGGGTGCATTTAGGGGTTTTTGAACCCTAAAAAAAAAAGGGGTTTGCATTTAGGGGTTTCAAAAACCCCTAAATGCATTGGGTTCCAAAACCCTAAAAAAAAAAAAACAGGGTTTCATTTAGGGTTCCAAAGTCCAAAAAAAAAAAAAAAAAAAAAGGTTTGCATTTAGGGGTTTTTTGAAACCCCTAAATGCATTTAGGGTTCCAAAGTGCAAAAAAACAAAAACTCCTATGTATTTAGGGTTCAAAAGTGCAAAAAACAGGGTTTCATTTAGGGTTCCAAAGTGTAAAAAAAAAAAAAAAAACAGGTTTGCATTTAGGTTCCAAAGTGCAAAAAAACAAAAACCCCTATGCATTTAGGGGTTTCAAAAATCCCTAAATGCATTTAGGGTTCCAAAGTGCAAAAAAAAAAAAAAATCAGGGTTGCATTTAGGGGTTTCAAGAACCCCTAAATACATTTAGGGTTCCAAAACCCTAAAAATAAAAGGGTTTTGGATTGGTACCCTTAATTAAATTAGGGTTCCTAATTTAAATTAGGGTTTCGAATAGGAACCCTAATTTAATTTAGGGTTCCAATCTAAAACCCTAATTTTTTTTAGGGGAAACCCTAAATTGATTTAGGGGTTTCAATCATGAAACCCCTAAATCAATTTAGGCTTTCCGATTATAATTACTGAAGCCAAAAAACCAAAACCCTAAAACCGTGAATCACAATCAATCACAATTTCACATGCACAATCTTTGAATCCACAGCACACAAGTCACAAATTCCCATCCTCCATCTCCGATTCAACCCATCCTTCCTCCAATCTCTGATCAAAACTTAAAAAAAAAAAGGCCAGAAAATTGCGAAGTGACAGTGACTTACCTCTACGCTCTACGACGAAAAGAGTGGAGGCTGTGGAGCTATGAACCTCTTCCACCGTGCGTCTGGTGTCGTGCGAGAGAGAGGAGAGAACGGAGCTGCGGGGAGACTTCGGCCGAGAGAGACAGACAATGAGAGTGAGACTGAGTCGTGAGAGGAGGGTTCCAGAAGGCAGAAGCAAAGGAAGAATGGGAAGGAGAGAGGCTGTAACAGCCCGCTAAAATAATCAGTTTTGGATTCTTTCCCGACAGCAATCACATCTCTCTCGTCTTTACCCTCATCTGGAATCACGCGTATAGATTATCTTTTCCGTAAATCACGTAATTTGTTCTTCACCGACAGCTGTAAAATCATGAACAGTTTTATCCTAAGCGTTGTACCTCGATGGCGTTTTCCCGGATCTTATCCATCGAATTTCAAAGTATTAGATAAGTTTGTTTTTAAAGTAGCACAATTATAATAATTTAATGAGCTCTGAAAATATTATAATTGTGGATAATTACTTAGATTAAATATTTTAGTTGTTTTAAGATATTAAGATGTTTAATTTTACGTTGAAAACTCTTATTTAAATTAATTGGTTTTATCATCTTCGATTAATTAACGGTACTTTATCATTTTATATAATGATGAGGAAATATTATTTTATAAATTTTAGTTTATAAAATAATATTCTACCTTAATTCATCGTGGTGTTTTATTTAAAGTGTTTTATTTAAAATAAAACATTTACGCGTTTTTAATCAGTGTTTTAATTCACCGTTGAATTATTTGAGGATCCCAAAACGTAGGATTGAAGTTTATTACCTAGGCTCCTACCCTTTTTCCTTCATTTTTCCTTTTTTCTTTTTTTTTCTTCTCTTTCCTCTCCTTCTCTCCATGGTCGACTTACACCCTTCCACCATAGCTGATCGGTTCTAGCTTCCTACCGGCGCCACCTCCGGCCGCCGTGCCTCACCTCCACCTCCGGCATGTCCCTCCCTCACCGGCGAACACATCTGCACCGGAGGTGTGCAACGCCGGCCACCAATTCTCTCTCTCTTCCCGTGCTCTTCCTTCTTGTCTCATTACCGTCGCCGCCCCTTTGACCGCCCGTTTCTCCGCCGTCCGGTGGAGGTGTCGTACACCACCCCCGCCATTCTCTTCCCCTTTCACCATAGTTCATACACACCAATTTTCAGAGCCATCGGACCAGCCGTTAGTCGCCGAGAGCCCCCGGAAGTTGCTGCCCCTGCCCTGTTTTCTCCCCTGTTGCCGATTTCTTTCTCCGCCCAGAACCGCCGCTCGCCGGCGGCGTGGACTACACCACCCACCCAGATTTCTTCCCCTCTCACCGGTGAACATCCCCTCCAAGTTTCACCTCCATCCGAGCCACGGTTAGCCGCCACTCTCGCCTCCAAACAAATGGGTTTTTAAGGCTTTTCACCATTTTGGACCACCATACACGGCCAAATCAGCCACCAAGCACCACCATTGGATTCACCACATCAAGGGCTTCCTCCCCATGTCTTTCTTTTTCCCAAACTCTCACTTTTTCTCATATGGGTTTCTCAAAACACCCGTTCGGTTGCACCACCGTGCGCCGCCGTACACGGCCACCCGTGGTGTTTCACCACCACCATCTTGTTCCTCTCATCCTCATGAACCTCTCCAAGAAATTTCATGGCCAACGGAGCTTCGTAGAGCTCACACTCTCCCGCACTCTCCAAGGCCAAAAATGGTTTCAAACGGCCGATCTGCCGCCGTTAGCCACCGTCCGACCACCACCTCGCCACCACAGCTCCACCACATGTTCCTCTACCTTTCCCTAGCTTTCCATGAAGTTCTATGGCTTTTCGCTACCTCGCGTCTCCTCCGCTCACCGTTCGGAGTTACTGTTCACGGCGTGATGCCGCCGTGCTCCGCCACCTTTGACCATCACAAGGCGACCGTGAGTCTTCCAAGACCACGCCTAGCCTTTCTCAAGCCCAAACTACCACTTTATGTGGTGGACAGACACCGTACCGCCACGTATGCTCCTCCGACGCATGTTCGTGACGAGCAGCGAGCGACGCACGGGTTATCCCGTCGATGGTATAACCCTCTATCTTTAGTTATTTATGTTTAACATAGTTGATTTGGTTGGCTGTAGACTGTGTAGTTAGTGTTTGTGGAGTTCGCTGCGTAGTTGTGAAACGAAGTGTGGTTGTGAAGTGTTAGGCTTGATTTTGTAGTTTTGTGGACTGTGCTGTGAAGTATAGGCGTGAGATGGATGCCGTAGATGTGATACGGCGGGTTGTGTGAAGAGAATACGCGTGTAGCGTATTCTGTGTAATGCAGCGACGCGCCGCGCGACGTGCGCTGTAGTGATGTGGGTCGTAGAAGGAAGGGAGTACGCATGTAGTGTACTCCGTGTGGTATGGCGATGCATCGTGTGATGTGCATCGTGTTGATGAGTGTTGTAGCGAAGGAAGTACGCGTAGCGCGTACTCCGTGTCGCGTAGCGATGCACCGTGAGACGTGTATCGCAGTGATGGGTTTTGTAGTGTGAATGGAAGAGAGTTCACGTGAGTGTACTCTGTACTAAGTCGTGATACACCGGATGGCGTGTCACGAAGGGTTGGATGGCGTAGCAGAGAAGTGTGGAGCGTATGGTGTAATGTTGGGAAACTGTATGACAGTGTCCCGAAGCAGTGATGATATGGATTATAGTCCGGGATGACTGGTGTCATCTTGTGGTTGACTATGGCTAAGAGTATATGGATTGAGAAATGAGTTGTTTGTTTGGTTGTTATTGATAATTTTAATGAACTTGTTTTAGTGCAAAGGCTTTCTGAAGTCAATTTATCTCTTCCGAGTATAGTGAAACCTCAAGTTGGCCGTGGTGTTGCAAGTGCTTACAATATGGCAATTGAGTTCAGAAGTGAAAATCTTAAGGACTTGAGTGTTCCTCTTCCAGCTGTTGTGCAGTTCCTCGTGTCTCGCGCTCTATTCTCATAGAACGCGACGATCGAGGTAAGTTAGCCTCTAACTTACTATCAGTTTATTGTGTATGTGTGATGGGTAAGAGAACTACAATTTATGTATGTATGTTATCGTATATGCCATGTCATGCTATGTCATTACATGTTTATCTGCTACGTATGATTTAATCTCTCATGAATAATTATCTGTTACATAATCTTTTCTGTCATACAATGATGTATGTTATAAGTATGCCATGTTAAGTATGCCATGAAATGTTATGATTAAATCATATTGTGCCATTTACAAGTATACGCCATGTTAGAAAAGTATATGATATTAATTAATATCTCATGCATTAAGAAAGATAAGACATGTTATGTTACGTATAATACGTGGGGCCACAACAACTGTGGAGTACGTATTATATTTTATGTTACGTGAATACGTGGGGCCACAACAACTGTGGAGTACGTATTATATTTAATGTTACGTATATACGTGGGGCCACAACAACTGTGGAGTACGTATTATATTTTTATGTTACGTGTATACGTGGGGCCACAACAACTGTGGAGTACGTATTATTTTTTATGTTACGTGTATACGTGGGGCCACAACAACTGTGGAGTACGTATTATATTTTATGTTACGTGTATACGTGGGGCCACAACAACTGTGGAGTACGTATTATATTTTATGTTACGTGTATACGTGGGGCCACAACAACTGTGGAGTACGTATTATATTTTATGTTACGTGTATACGTGGGGCCACAACAACTGTGGAGTACGTATTATATTTTATGTTACGTGTATACGTGGGGCCACAACAACTGTGGAGTACGTATTATATTTTATGTTACGTGTATACGTGGGGCCACAACAACTGTGGAGTACGTATTATATTTTATGTTACGTGTATACGTGGGGCCACAACAACTGTGGAGTACGTATTATATTTTATGTTACGTGTATACGTGGGGCCACAACAACTGTGGAGTACGTATTATATTTTATGTTACGTGTATACGTGGGGCCACAACAACTGTGGAGTACGTATTATATTTTATGTTACGTGTATTCATGGGGCCACAACAACTGTGGAGCATGAAGTATGGGGCCACAACAACTGTGGAGCATACACTACGTGAGACACAGCAATTGTGACACGTAGAATACGTGGGGCCACAACAACTGTGGAGTACGTATTAAGTCAAGTTTCAGATCAAGTGCATGATAAGTCAAGTTTCAGATCAAGTTCATGTTTTGTTATGTACACGTACATGTTATGTTCATGATCAAGTTATGTTCCAAGTTCATGTTCACATCATGTTAAGTTCACGTTTACAGTATGTCTCAAGTTCACGTTTATGTCATGATATGTTCAAGTTTATGTTATTTTCAAGTTCATATTTATGTTATGCATGTTTACGTTCATGCTACATTTCAAGTCCATGTTATGTTTTAAACTCAAGTTCATGTCATGTTAAGTCAAGTTCAGTTCACGTTTAAGTTCTGGTTATGTCATGTTATATGTCAAGTTATGCTATGCTTATGTACGACTTTACTTATGCATTTATGCTTTTACTGCCATGCATGCATCTTTAACCTGTGTGTGAGTTTTATGTTAACTTACTGAGATTTGTAATCAAATCTCACTGTGGTAGTCCCAACTACCATTCCCCCCGAATGGTAGATCTTGTTACAGGACCCAAAGGAGAATTGGAATCTGACCAACTGAATACGGTCGACTAGGCCACGGTGCGATGTTGATGATGGTATAGTATTTAACTTAGGTTAATACTTGTACTTTTGGAGTTGTATCTCAAGTATTCTTTTGATCACAACCATTTTGGACTAGTGTGGTGATCACGGCTATTTAGTATGCCTTTATGTATGAAATATGTTTCAAGTATTTGGGATATTTTAGTTTGGTGCATAGTATTGCTAAAGAAAAAAATTATCCGCTGCGAATATTGCATAATGCTAGATGCATGTTAGGAACATTGTATCTTATATGTCATGAACGGGGGCAGGTAACCGTGTGTTGCATGTCTCGACGCTTCAAATGTCCGTTCAATCCCAAGCGGAATTTGGGGGCGTCACAGAGGCCGCCGGGGGGGGGGTAAGTTTAAGTCACTTAACGAAACGGTGTTGTTTTGTCCATTACAAAACGACGCCGTTTCGTTAAGTGATTTAATCAAACCGTCCTTATTGAAACGGCGCCGTTTTGTCATGTACAAAATGGTGCCGTTTTGATCTTTATCTTATGTTTATACTTTATGATATATATATAATATTTTTATATATATATATACTAACGGGGCGGGGAGGGGGAAACCCGGAGCGGGGTCCCCCCCCAGCCTCCGCTGGAACAGAACCATGCAGACGGGGTCCCCTGTACCCCGCCGTTGCAGTGCGATTCCCCCGCCCCGCTCATGCGAGGGCGGGGCGAACAGGGCGGGGCAGCAGGTGGCGGGGCCCTGCTGCCCACCCCTAATTTGCAATGTAACGAAGAGTTTCTCTAGATGATCTGTTGGGAATTTGGACCTCCCAAATTCACCCCCCTAGGATCTACCTTTTGCAAGAGTAACAAGAAAAATAGAGAAATAATAACAACACAAGAAATCTACGTGGAAACTCCAAAACATGAGAAAAGCCATCAGACCCAGAGAAGAAAATCCACTATGTGAAAAATTGTTACAATCACACAATTTCTCTCCTCACCCCAATCACACCCACAAAGCTTTCCCCACTAGCAAAACTTTAACTCACACCTCTTCCCATTTTACAAAAATGGACAACAGAGGAATTTAACTAGAGTCAAAAGTTACTAGTTAAGCATTTGACTGGTGCACTTAACCATGAGGCTAAACCTCATTTTTATAGACTTGAGGATTTGCTCCTCCTTCACTTCCCACCCATGTGGGACTTAAGTAAAGGAGCAACAAAGTTCAACAATCTCCACCTTGCAACTTTGACTGGTCCCACAGCCAAACTCCATCTCAATGAAGATCTTAATAGTTTCCGCTATCATGCTTCACCATAAAAGCATACTCACTCAGAATAAACCAATTCCAAACATTTCATTTCGGCCCATGTCAAAAACAACCTTGCTGAAAATTATGGTGTAACTTCCACGTTTGGCTTTCCTAGAAGTTCATCAGCCATCGACATGAATTTCCACCACACACCTTGCATCAATGCCAAACCAATGCATGTGTGCAAACTTGTGGACCTGCTAACATTAACTCCTCTATCATGGCAACTTTGAGAATTAACGGCATGCCATGAGAACGTACATGTCCCTTTTTCCATGGAGAGAGACACAACGTTAGCATCAATACCAATATCTCCATTTACTGACTTGGAGCCACTTGCCGAACCAGCTCCTTGTACTAGCCATTTTACCAGTTGCTAGTATCACTGCTGACTTCAGGGGTTGATCTGCCCTTCAACGCCTTGTGTAAACCAATTTCTCCTCCTCAAATCTAATTGGATTTGAAGCCCTACTTCCTGACATTACTTTGATGAATTTTACTGTAGAAATGAATAATACCTCACTAAATAAGTTCCCAGGAAAGATTGGAGGGTCACAATAGACACACTTAAAATTTCCAATCTCCTAGACAGAACCTCATTAGACTCTACGTATCTACACTATCACATCAAAACTCCACCCCACAAAAAGAACCTAGTGGCTCTGATACCAATTGTTGGGAATTTGAACCTCCCAAATTCACCCCCCTAGGATCTACCTTTTGCAGGAGTAACAAGAAAAATAGAGAAATAATAACAACACAAGAAATTTACATAGAAACTCCAAAACAGGAGAAAAACCACCAGACCCAAAGAAGAAAATCCACTATGTGAAAAATTGTTACAATCACACAATTTCTCTCCTCACCCCAATCACACTCACAAAGCTTTCCCCACTAGCAAAACTTTAACTCACACCTCTTCCCATTTTACAAAAATGGACAACAGAAGAATTTAACTAGAGTCAAAAGTTACTAGTTAAGTATTTGACTGGTACACTTAACCATAAGGCTAAACTTCATTTTTATAGACTTGAGGATTTGCTCCTCCTTCACTTCCCACCCATGTGGGACTTAAGTAAAGGAGCAACAAAGTTCAACATGATCTTCAGTAATTATGATCAGAAAGATATCTTCCTCATTCTCAGTTACAAACTTTAGAAAATTATATAAGTTCAGTCAGATTGTGACCAAGAAATGGCTACCATGCACCGAGATGCAAATATTGTAGATTCATAATCATTTGTCTCATCTCCCAGACTCTCTACAAATGTATTATTAAACCTAAAAATGTAAGATACCTTAATCCATCACATCCAAAGTTTCTAAACGAAGGTCTTGCTCATTCAAAATGCATCAAATAGCTATAGACTAAGGGCACAATGTGCATATTCATTGCCCATCATACCTTTACACTTTTATGTAGCATTTGAGACAGGAGTACACAACCATGGTGAAAGAACAGAGCTGTAACTTCAACTGGTGATACAGGAACACGTGCAGGTTCCTTTAGAGTGATTATGGTGAAAACATTGATGATTCCTCTGAATCCAACCATATCATCAGATGAAAATAGCTACATAACTCCACATATATGATGCTTCCCCACCCCGCCCCCCTCCCCCCAAAAAAAAAGCATCTGGTTGAAAGAAAAGAATGCAAAAAAAAAAAAAAAATTTTAAAACCAAAAAAAAAATCCCGCTTCCAGTACAATATAACAATATTTTTGCTTGGAACCAGAAATAATCTCTCTCTCTCTCTCTCTCTCTCTCTCTCTCTCTCTCTCTTTATAAATAGTAGAGATCCAGAAACAGCATACAAATACCATTTATACTTGCAGTAGACCCGCACAATGCGAGGGAATAATATAAGATATTTGATATATTTATTTTAAAATGTTAAGATGTATACAAACATATTATATTCACTTAATACCATCTATCACCAAAAGTTAAGGAAAAAAAATATTCAGGAACACATCATTGTGAACATTGTTTTTGCTTTGTAGGTCCCATTTGGATAGTGAAAATGTTTCATCTCATCTTATAATTACAACTTTCTCAAATTCATATACAAAATATAATAAACAATTCAACTTTTTCAACTTCTAAAAAAATAATAATATTAAAAAATAATATTCTAACAATACTTTATTCAACTTTCAATTTTCATCCCAACTCACTATCTAAACGGGCATCGTATTATAATCAATAATGAGGTTAGTTATTCTCTATACTCTTTCATAGATTCATTTTCCTCTTTAAAATAATCGCATCTTGAAAATTAAGAGATTTTAAATAAAAATGCGTAACTCCATTAGATATATTATTTTCCATTTAGTTTTTCTTATCGGTATATTATTGTTTTTTTAATATAATGATAGATACTATATAATAAGATACCAAGAAAGAACATCAAGAGAAAGTTTGACAAAACCCATCTTTGTAAACCTATTTTTTCTCCAATATCATCAACTAATGAAATTAGTCATGTTTCTATACTGTTGCTCCAGTTTATTTTTAAAAGAAATGCATTTAAAAAACTTAAAAGGCTGCTAGGTCAGGTAGGTCTACCGTCTTAATCAAGTAAATCATATAAGTTGAGTGAATATAGAGTAAACAAAAGTGACTGTAATACTCAATTCCACAGATAAAAGTACCAAAATTAGAAAGAATAAAAAAATCATCTAAAACGTAAACAAGAAATTTACCAGGAGATACTTGAGATTAGTAGCACTGATATCGTCCATGGTCTCATTCGCTAAAAACATCCCCAGCTTATTTATCATGTCCTCACACTTCTCCAAAACCTCGCAACCCTTCAGCACAAGCTCCTTTCTTTTTATGTTAGGAACTTTGATAGTTGGGAATATTCGGATTTCTGAATGCTGGATAGTGGTGTATATAGGATTGTTGTGTGCTGTTTGTAAATCAGGAATTGATGGCAATGATGGAAGGATGATTACTCAATGGAGAACAGAGTGCATGCCAAATGTATGAAGAAATGCTGAAAAGATAATTCAAATGGATAGCTACGGGAGTGCTTCGAGGGCTCCCAACCTCCTTACAGAATTACCCTACTAAATTTCAAAATATTTCAGATGCCTTTCCACTCACTTCCCTTGCCTTAAGACACTGACCATCCTAACAGAATTGAGAATAAACTAGATTGACCTTGACAGCAAATACAAAAATAACAGACGAACGCACCGTTTGGTAAAATTACCAAACGTTGCGTTTATATACTAAATAAAAAGACCCATTGATACGGTGCGTATCACCCAACTCTCTTAACACACTAAACGGTGCGCAAGACCAGCCTCCCTTCTCTTTAACGACGTCGTCTTTAGTTTTAAGTCTTCAACTTCTTCCAGCTTCTATACTTCACTTACTCGACAGTTTCTTCAAGTCCCTCTTCAGTTTCAGCACTTCATCTCAACCTGTCGGAACCCTAACATTCTCCCCCTCTTCACAAAACCTTGTCCACAAGGTGTGGATAAAGGCCTTGAAGCTTCCACAAATCCTCCAACTACTTTCTTCCATCGACAACCCATTCCATTTTACCAACACCTCGGTCACAGCCCGATCTCCTTGCCTCTTCATCCTTCGGTCCAAAATTAGCTCTGGCTCTGGCTGAATCTCTCCAGACGAATCGGTGGGTGGAGTTTGGGAGGACAGGAACCTGCGAACCCAACTTTCTTTTCAAACAAGACACATGAAAAGTGGGATGTATCTTTGAAGTTTCCGGCAGCTTTAGTCGATAGGCTACAGAACCGATCTTTTCCTCCACCTGGAAAGGCCCATAGAACCTGGGTGACAACTTAAGGTTTCGTCTCAAAGCTAGGGTCTTTTGACAGTATGGCTGAAGCTTCAGGTAAACCCAGTCCCCCTTCTCAAACACACGCTCAGTTCTCTTTCTATCTGCATAATACTTCATCCTTTGTTGGGCCTCTGTTAAGTTTTGTTTAAGCAAGTTAATTATCTGATCCCTGTTGTTGAGAAATTGATCTGCTGACTCGTTTGTTACTGTACCCGGAATGTATTCCATAAGTGAGGATGGCGGGTAGCCACAGACAGCTTGGTAAGGAGTCATTTTTGTGCCAGAATGATAGGTGGTATTATACCACCATTCAGCCATTGGAAGCCAGTAAGACCAACCCTTGGGTTTAGAACTTGCATAACAGCGTAAATAACCCTCCACACACTTATTCACGGCTTCCGTTTGGCCATCTGACTGAGGATGATACGCCGAACTAAAGTCAAGTGAAGACCCTTGTGCATTAAAAACAACCTTCCAAAAGGTGCTCAGAAAAATGGGGTCTCTATCTGACACCACCAACCTAGGAACCCCATGGAGCTTAAAAATATTTTTCATAAATTCCTCTGCTACTACCTGTGCTATATAGGGATGGGCCAAGGGTATGAAATGCCTGTATTTAGAGAGTCGATCAACCACCACTAGTATTACACTATACCCTCTTGAAACTGGTAGACCCTCTACAAAATCAAGTGATATATCGGTCCAGGGCTGATTGGGAATGGGAAGAGGCTGTAGTAATCCAGCTGGGTGTACAGTCTCATTTTTAATTACTTGGCAGGTATCACATTCCCTCACTAGCTTCTTGATATCTTTCTTCATACCCTTCCAATAGAAATCTAGTTTAGCCCTCTTGTATGTTTTTAAGTATCCCGAGTGGCCTGCTTGCGGGTTGTCATGAACAAACTGCAATACTTTCCCTTTGAATTTAGAGTCTCTAGCCAATACAATTCTCCCCTTCTTGAGAATCACCCCCTGCCTTAGTGAGAACCCTTTAGGTATATTCTGGTTGGACTAAAGCTGGTCCAATAATTCAACTAGCTCACTAGACTCTTGGTAGCTCTTTTTTAACTCATCTAGCCACAAAGGAGTAGGGAAAGACAGGATAGCTGCACATTCAGCCTTAACCGAGTCCTCCATTCTTCTTAAGAGTGCGTCTGCCACTCTATTTTCCTTCCCTTTTTTGTATTCAATAGAGAATTGATATCCCATTAATTTTGCCACCCACTTGTGTTGCATCTCAGTTCCCACCCGCTGTTCCCGTAAAAACTTGATGGTCTGTTGGTCAGTCCTAACTAGGAAAGATTGACCAAGGAGGTAAGGCCTCCATTTTTGGACAACTGTCACGAGGGCTAGTAATTCCTTCTCATAGGTCGATAAGAGTAAGGCTTTGCCCTTAATTTCCTTACTAAGATAAGCAATAGGCTGTCCCGACTGCATTAATACTGCTCCCAGCCCAATTCCACTAGCATCACACTCAATAATGAAGGGCTTGCTGAAATCTGGTAACCTTAAAACTGGAGGGTGTGCAACAGCCTGTTTCAAGGCTGTAAACGCCTTCCTTGTTTCCTCACTCCAAGAGAAAGCATTTTTCTTCAACAGTTTAGTGAGGGGGGCTACACTACTCCCATAATTTCGGATGAACTTCCAATAATACCCTGTTAACCCAAGGAATCCCCTTAGAGACTTCACATTCTTAGGTTCAGGCCACTCTAACATAGCAGCCACCTTAGAAGCATCTGCCATCACCCCATCTGCATTAATCACATGTCTCAAGTAGTCAATTTCCCCGATAGCGAATTTGCACTTAGATCTTTTGGCATATAGGCTGTTTTGCTGCAGTAAGGATAGAACCTTCCTTAGATGCTCTAAATGTGTAGCTCGACTCTTGCTATAAACCAAGATGTCGTCAAAAAAGACAAGTACAAATTTCCTTAGATAAGGCTTAAAAACATCGTTCATTAGCCCTTGGAATGTGGCCGATGCATTAGTTAAGCCAAAGGGCATTACCAAAAAATCATACTACCCATCATGAGTGCGAAACGCTGTTTTTGGTATATCCTTCTCAGCTACCCTCACTTGGTGGTAACCTGGCCTTAAATCGAGTTTAGAAAAAATCACCGAGCCAAATAATTCATCTAACAGTTCATCAATCACCGGAATGGGAATTTTGCCTTCACCATCTCTTTGTTTAATGCCCTATAGTCCACACATAATCTCCAACTTCCATCGGCCTTGCGGACCAGCAGAACAGGAGAAGAAAAAGGGTTGGAGCTGGGTCGGACCACCCTTGACTGCAAGAGCTCAGCCACAATTTTTTCGATTTCTATTTTTTGGTAGTAAGGATACCGATAAGGCCTATTGGCCATGGGCTGGGTACCTTCCTTGAGAATTATCTGGTGATCATGGGGGCGAGATGGTGGTACCCCCTTAGGTTCGTTAAAAACCTTTTTAAATTCTTCCAATACTTGAGTAACATCACCAAGCATAGGTTTCTGTTCTTCCACTTCCCCCTCTACAGCCATAATGTGCAACAAAATACCCTTACCCTTCAGCATTTTGTGACCATCATCCATCACTGAGGGTTTCAGCTTTAACCCTTGTAATTCAATCAATTTTCCCTCATGTTTAAAACTCATCAGTAGTTTAGAGAAATCCCACGTAATGGGGCCCAAGGTCTCCAACCATTGTACTCCTAACACAACATCACACCCCGCAAGATCAAGTACATAAAGGGAGGGTTTAAACAAAGTACCTTGCACCTTCAAATTCACATCATTGCATATTCCTCCACTCCGTAGGTATTGCCCATTTGCTACTTTGACCCTTAATGCGATGGAAGTATCCACTGCTAACTTCAGCTTTGGAACCAAGGTTGCATCGAGGAAGTTATGAGAGCTGCCCGAGTCCACTAGAATCACCAATTCCTTGCCCTTGATGCTGCCCACCAGCCTCCTTGTACTTACTGTAGGAGTGCCCGCAATGGCAGCCAAAGAGATTTCAGGTACTTCCACTTTGTCATCAGCCTTGCTATTCTCATCCACCTTTTCAGTAACATTTGGAGGGTTGTCCTCCTCTTCCTCCACCTCTATGTCATCATCCTCAGCTTGGATGAAATAAACCCTTGGTTTACTACACTTATGGTTAGGGTTCCATTTATCATTGCAATGGTAACACAACCCATTTTTACATTTCTCATCCATCTGTGCTGAGAGAACTGGTCTGGTGGCACCCGTAGGTCCAGACCAATTTTTGTTGTTGCTACCCAAGTATGACCCTCGGGAAAAACCCCCAAAAGTTTCACTAGACTTCTCTCCTTTAAGCTTGCTAGATTTTTTTACACTTAAGAGGTATTCCTCTTGTATTCTTGCTAATCCATATGCTGCATTCATATTGACAGGATTAAACATTTTTATGGGCAGTCAGATTTCATCTTTCAGCCCGCTGAAGAAACAACATAGCTTGTGCTCATCTGAAAGGCCACTCAACTGATTGGCCAAGGCTTCAAATTGTGCTGTGTAAGCTGCATTAGTACTGGACTGTTTCAACCGAGTTAGTTCCTCCATGGGACTATCATAAGACGTTGGCCCGAATCGGAGAAGCATAGACCTGGTGAACGTGTCCCAGTCATGGAAAATGCCTCTCTCCGACGACTCTTGGTACCACACAAGAGCCTCGCCCTCCATGTTGTAGGACGACATGAGCATGCGGTGTGGCAAGGGAGTTTGATGAAATTCAAAATATTGGTGTGCTTTGAAAATCAATGAGGCTGGATGGTCTCCTTGAAAATGTGGAAAGTCTAAGCGCACGCCTCTGAAGTTGACTCTTCTTGGTTCTGGTTGTTCTTGGTCGTCATACTGCAGCTGGCGCTGTTTGTGGTGCTGGTGCTGATTGTTTTACTGGTGTTGGTGTTGCTGATTTTGTTATTGGTGTTGCTGGACTATTGTGCGCATCATAGCATTTAGTGTGTCCATGTTAGTCTTGAATTCCTGCATAGTCTGCTGTGTCTGATCATTCTGTTGCTTAAGTTCAAGAATCTGCTGTTGTAATTATTCATTTTGGTGATGTCTGGACCTTGTGTTTTCTGCCATAGGATCGTTGGATACTGATACCACTATTAGGAACTTTGATAGTTGGGAATATTCGGATTGCTGAATGCTAGATAGTGGTGTATATAGGATTGTTGTGTGTTGTTTGTAAATCAGGAATTGATGGCAACGATGGAAGGATGATTACTCAATGGAGAACAGAGTGCATGCCAAATGTATGAATAAATGCTGAAAAGATAATTCAAATGGATAGCTACGGGAGTGCTTCAAGGGCTCCCAACCTCCTTACAGAATTACTCTACTAAATTCCAAAATATTCCAGATGCCTTTCCACTCACCTTCCCTTGCCTTAAGACACTGACCATCCTAACAGAATTGAGAATAAACTTGACTGACCTTGACAGCAAATACAAAAATAACAGACGAACGCACCGTTTGGTAAAATTACCAAACGCTGCATTTACATACTAAATAAAAAGACCCATTGATACGGTGTGTATCACCCAGCTCTCTTAACACACTAAATGGTGCGCAAGACTAGCCTCCCTTCTCTTTAACGACGTCGTCTTTAGTTTTAAGTCTTCAACTTCTTTCAGCTTCTGTACTTCACTTACTCGACAGTTCCTTCAAGTCCCTCTTCAGTTTCAGCACTTCATCTCAATCTGTCGGAACCCTAACATTTTATGTCAAAATCAAATTGAAAATTTGAAACTCATAAGATCAAAATCTCAAAGGAAAGAGCTGAGGGGATTAAAGGCTGGACAAGCGTACCTGGTCGGCACCGGAGACTGCCGCAGTTGAATGGATCTTAAGGGCTTGTTCGAAAAGAGCTGGGAGAGGGACGACGTCCTCCATGTTGCATTACCTGCCATATGAGCTTATCGAAATCCTATTAATTGGGGAGTAAAACTAAGGGGAATTGGTGGGTGGCGGAATTGGCAATGTTTGTTTACGCTTTCAGTTGTGATTGAAATTCCAAAGAAATTGAGAGGAGATTGTTAGAATCCAAGCGGAACTACCGGCGCACATTAGATATAACTCATGTCAGATGCCGAAGGTGTACTGGCATCTCAGACTCACAATTCATGTTGGCGGGTCGTTCCTGTCGTACAAAGGGCAACACTACTATGCCACCCAGCGTTTACCCTGGGCGTGCCAACCAAGTTAATTTTTTTTTAATTATTTTTGTTTTAATATATTTAAATATTTTTAAAAAATAAAAAATATATACTAATATATTTAAAATCACTTCCTTAATTATTAAATAAAAAAAAATTAACCAACAGTAAGCTAAAACGGTCAAATAGAAAGGGCATAAAAGCTTTATCCTTAAATCATAAACATTCCACAATATGAGTTAATCTAATCCGAACCGTTAAGTTACACGCATCCAATCCATTTAAATAATAGATTATATTGTGTCACTTATTTTTATCTATTAAAAATAGGTCATATAACTCATACCAACACGTTTTATGTAAATATATTAAACTAACATTCATAATTCATTTGCTTGATTAACATTATTTTAAATTAAAATTAAAATCTATATTTATTAATAGTCACAAATTTAAGAAAAATAATAAGACTACCTACTAACAAAAAAATATTAATATTTTTCTAATTTTTAACCCATAATAAAACTAATATTACAGACCATATAATAACAAATATAAATATAGATCCATAACTACAATTCTAACAATGAAAATATAAACATATTGAAAAATATCAATATTACAATCTAATAATAATAAAATTAGAATTTTGAAAAAAGATTTAAACAAGTTATTGTAGGTTTATTTCGAGTTAAACGAGTTGACCCATAATTGACTCATTTATTAATCATGTCATAACATGTCAACCTATTTTGATATGAACCCATTTATATCAAATCCAAACATGCTAATTTAGGGTCATATTCGTATTAAATTTATCTATTGGGGTCACTAGCTAAATAACTCCTTCTAGCTACACAAAAGCAAGGCTCACTTTCAATGTGATGTGTGATGAAAATTTTGTGTTTGGCCACTGAGAATTTTCAGATGAGAATTTTGTGTTTTAAGATAAAATATTAAATTATTATATTTTAATATTATTATTGTTTTGGAATTTGAAAAAGTTAAGAAAAAATTAAATAGTTTATTATATTTTATATGGAGATTTGAAAAAGTTGTAATGATGAGATGAGAATTTTGTATTTGAGATAAAAAATTTATGTGGCCAAGCACAACCGAAATCTCCCTTTTGGAGATTTTTGTTTTTTAAAGAACACTTCTATCTGCATGTCAGTGTAAAGTATTCACCATTTACATTGTTGATATGGTAAGATTTAATTTTAATATTTAGATTTTGATATTTCCCTTATAAATAAAGCATATCATATCATCCACATGGAATGTAAATCCACCCAATTTGTAAATAAAAATTTTCTTTTCTTTTTCCTTTCACTAGATCTTTTTTCTCTTTTTTTTTTTTGGATAAATTTTCTTTCACTAGATCTAAATGTACAAATAAAGAGTTATAAATTTAGGACTTATTTAGGATCTCATTTCATCTCATCTCATTTCAAAACTTTTCATAATTTTCTTCACAAATATTACTCAAACACAAATATTTTTTCAATTTTAAATCTTCATCTTTTTCATCTAAACATTACCTAATTATTCTAACTTTCTCAAACTTCCAAATAAAACACAAAAAATAATACAAAATTTTCAATTTTCAAAATAACAAATATATATATTATAACAATATTTTAACTTTATAATATTTTTCTCTCTCACTTCTCAAAACCTAATAAAATAACTTAACTTAAACTATTTTACTATTATTCACATATTTCTTATCTCATCACATTAGCAAAACAAGCTCTTAGAGCACTCACATGATTTTTTATCTTATCCTATAAAAATTAAAATATATCATCAAAATCCACCTTTATTTTATTTTACATACTGAGAGAAATTATATTTGCAAACCAAATGTATTCTAGCATCATGTACTCCTTTTGAAAAAAGTGGGTAAATTTGAAACTCACATGAATTTTTTTTTTAATTGTGGACCCCATTGTTTTTCAAAAGGAGTGTGGCGGGACGTGCACACGCTTGGATTGTATCTAACATTATTTTTTTTTACAGTATATCATACATCAGTTTATCTATTTTTTCTCTATATCATTTAAATATTTTTTAATCATTTCAAATGTCTTCTAACTACCAATTATATCCTCATATCTTTTCATATCTGCAATATCTCCCAATATACAATTTTATATAATTATGTCCTATTTCAGATTAATCCAAATTTATAAGCCAACCAAAAGTTAAATTGGTCCAATATATATAAAGAGATTATTGTAAAAGAATATTTTTAAGATGTCTTGGGCATATTCTAAAAATATCCATTTTCGATAACTATGAAAATATTTTTTGGTATATTATGAGAATATTTATTTTTTATAATTGTAAAAGAATATTCACAACATATTCTTGAATATATTATAAGAATATACCTTATTTTAGTTTACTCAAAACTTTAACTATAAATAAGATTATTTGTTCTAAAGTTTTATCAACATAATAATTTCCATTCTCTGCACAATTCTTCTAATTCTCCTTTCTATACACTTCTTATAGTGCCAGTCTTTGAGATATTTTACTCTTTGTTGTTTGATGATGAGATGACATCAAATTCAATTCTTTCTATGGAAGAAGAACGCTTGGATAGTGAAAGAGACTCAAAATTGTGCCGCAATTCTATTCCATGATGTACATTCATTCAAAGAAATTATTTTGAAAGCCACTAACGCCTTTTTTCAAATTATTTTGCTGAATCACTTATATATCCTTTGAATATATTTTGTAGGAGGTTTCAAATGCTAAGTCCTTTTTTTTTGCATATTCAAGTTGCAGTCAAAGTATATGAAGCATATCATTAATGAAAACAAGCTTACAGAGTAAAAGACTTTGCATTAATGATATGATATTGATGAGTGTGCGAAAGTGCACTTCAAATATCCTATTATTATATTAAAATACTAAAATGTGAATATAAATCATAGGAATTAATGTGTATTCATAAATTGAGTTTCTATTTACATTGAGATACTCCTAAGCAGTTTTTTTATGTTTAATTTCAGAGTTTATAAAAGAGCAAGTCAAGTCCAGTCAAATTCAAAGGAGGACTTTCATGGGGTTTGAGAGCAATTTGGAAGAAAAGAAAAATAAAAAGAAATCACAAAAGGAAACCACAAGAAGTCCAAGTCTGAAATTCGCTAGGAGACAGTCTGGATATACTTTAGTCTTTTAATCGTAACCTTTTACTCACACATCTGATTGATGTGATTCTTGATGCGTTAGAAATCTGTCTTAAAGGGCTATAAATTTGTTTCTAATAAGAATTTCCAAATTCAGACTCGTGAAGTGTGTACATGGCTGCCAAGATGAGTTCTAAAATTTAGGCGATTTTTTTATGCAGAAATTAAGAGAACATTAGGGTTTCTTTCCTACCCTATATAAGCATATCATTAGCACGAAGTAGAGGGGGGAGGCATAAGAGGCAGATCTAAAGAGAGGAGAAAATCACTTACGTGGCCACCGTTCGTTTCAGTTTTCTATGGAGATTTTTGTTGTCCAGTATATTTGTAGGTAACTAAATTCTCAAGTAGAATTATGGATAAACTTGCACATTAGATGGTATTTTTAATTTATTTTTAATTTATGTATTTGTTCTTCAATTACTAAAACTCTTTTGTTTTATCATTCTCAATTTATTGTTGATGTTTTATTCTCCGAATAATCATAGAATTTATTCTATTTATGGATTCAGTCATGCTTTTTCTATTGAATGGATTGGTTCTTTGATTATGTTTGGATCAATTATTTATCTATATTGATTTAGTTCTTTGCTGCAATATCGCTCCTGAGTATATTGTCGTCGTTGGATTTTCTCAATAGGGATAGTAATTTACGTATTTTAAAAGTGGTGAATGATTTTTCAAAAGGTTACATTTAGTTTATAAATCTATACCTTCCGATTGGGAATTTGGGGAATTGAATTTCTAATTGAGTTATCCAATGAATTAAAAATAATTAAAATACCGGATTTGTACACGGGATTCCCGACGCTCTACTGTTCGTCAAATTTGAGTACTTTTTCCGTTGATCACTTTGCTTCATTTTAATTTGCATTTAAAATTAATCTTTGTTCTCTACTTATCATTTAATATTTTCCTTTAGTTTCTTTGTTCCTTCTACTATTCTTTTAATTTGTCTCTTTGTGGAAACGACACCCCAAAGCTGTGCTACAACTACCGCATTATTCTTTGGGCATAATCAGATATGAATGTCCCCACTAATGAAAGCATGACTAAAAAAATCTAAGACTACTGTAGCTTAACATCAAATCCAACATTAGATTATCCTTATATTCATCTAGGGGGGTCTAAACAGTATGTTATGCTATTAACAATTACTTGGTTAAATTATATTTAGCAGGCAATTCACCAATGTGCACAATCTGGTACAAATTCAAATATAAGAAATATTAATAATTAAAAAAAAAACTTTGTTTATAACTCAAGTTGAAATAATAGATGCAACCAGTGTTTTTAAAGACAATGTACATATTTCACATGCTTCAATTAGTTGCACTATTTTGACAAAGAAATACATTATATATTCCTAGGAATCACCATTTTTCTATTATATAAACATGCATAAATGTTGGATTATCAATAAACCCTTTAAGTTCATAAGTCTGACACACCAACACATACTCATGACTTCTTCTTTAATATCATAGAACACATCAATAGAGACAATACCATGCGTACAAATACATAATTCAGTAAACAACTATTTTTTATCTCCCATGCTTCATATAGCAGAATGCTTGTTTTAAACTCATTTAATCTTGAATAATAACTAATCACTCTCAAAATAGCTACCAATAATTTATCACTCTTAGAACAACTAAGAACACCATACCTTGGTATCTTCAACCATCATGTGATATAATTTAGAACTAATTTGCTTATTATGCCTCTTACAAGTAACTTTCGCAACAACTCAAAAAATGAATACCTATAATAAACTCTAAATTATTTTCTTCTCTCTACTCTTTCCCTCCATGTGAAGACACTCACAAAAAGCAGACATATAACTCCACTATCCTCCTTTCATTCTTAAAAGGAGTTTAGAGATGTAAAATAAATAAGAAATAAAAAGTCCTTTCCAATATATATATAACCCCAATATAGTCAATAACATACATATAACAACTTTAGTATACAATAGAAGCCCTACCATAATGTATATATACAATCCTATATTATATGTCTAGCGAGCGGCTGCGACCCTTATCATTTGCATACAACAGAAAGGCCTCACCATTTACATACATACATCTATAATATTCATATATGATAGTTAATATTTCATACATCCATAATAGTCATGAAATCCATACACCATTGTCTAAGTCTACAAACATAACAAAGTTGTTATGATGGCATGACATTTTAATATGCCACCCAGCTTATGAAAAGAGAAAGAGAGAACAACACAGTCTATGCCTATTTCTATAGTCAATATGCATGCACAAGTGGGTTTACATCTTATAGTACTATTCTTTACAAAAAAATATCAAAATCTAACTATCTAAAGTGGCTACTTTTGTGTAGTCATTAAGGTACTGTTTGGCCACACAGATTTTTCATTTCAAACACAAAATTCTCATCTCATCATTACAACTTTCCCAATTCCCCATATAAAATACAATAAACTATTCAACTTTTTCTCAACTTTTTCAAATCCTAAAACAATAATAATATTAAAATATAATATTTGAATATTTCATTTTAAAACACAAAATTCTCATCTGAGAATTCTCAATGGCCAATCAGAACCTTACTACTCATATTGGTTTTCAACTTTAAGTTGCGTTCTTTACAAAAAAACCTATCAAGATATAACTATCTAAAGTGATTGCATTTTTGTAGTCAATATGCATTCACATGTAAATTTCCAGGTTTGAGTTGTGTTATTTACAAAACATGATCAAAATATAATTATTAAAAGTGGCTGCATTGTTACCTTTTAAAAAAATTTCCTTTGCAACTCATGTTGAACCCATAGTCACGGTTTTGTATACCTTTGTTTTTCAAGTATTCCCAATTAGATGTAATGGAAATACTATTGTTGCATTGGAGGCAAAGTTGAGGTGTCCATCCTCATAATTTCATTCTTCTCTCTTTCATGGTCCAATTCAAGCCTCTATTTTGTAAGGTAGATAATATTTTTCCTATCTTTTATTTTCTCAATATTTGCTCCAATTTTCTCCTCTTTCATCTTATTCACTAAGTCAATAAGATTAGAAGCTATGATATCTTGTCTCTTTCACTTTTTCTCTCGCTCTTTCCCAACTTTCTTTCCTTTTAGGTTAGCGATGGTGTCTGCATCTATATATGTAAACTTCAGCACATGAGCTTCTTCGGTTAGTGATTTTCTCTTAGTTTTATCTTCCATTTGACCATTGTCTGTTTCCATTTCGGGTGATACCTTATAATAGTTCAATAATGAAAGAAGTTGAATGTGGTGGAGTGATTACCTCGATAGAGCTCCTTCACTTGTTCAATATGAAAAACCAATAAATGAGATCCAATAAAATATCTAATACAATGAAATTGAAAGTAGATATTGATGGTATTATAAGTGCACTATATCTTGTTCAGAAACCTCATTTGTCAACCTCCCTTCAATTTTTGGCTAAGGCCCCCAAAATTTGTTTTTGGCATGTTAGATGGTTGACTACCTATTCATGAGAGAGATGGGGCAATGTTCACAAGAAGTGGATTTCTTGGTTTCCACATAGTGTTCATGTACTTTAGCCAAAAATGAATGTTTAGATTGATCAACCCCATGGATTAGGTCCAACTAGTACTAAACAAAGTCGATACTAGTAAATAGTTGTCTTCTACACTTAAGTTTCCTTGTCTTGATTTTATTTTTTTTAATATTCGCTTGTTTTAGTTTGACTAACTTGGTATTCTAAGTTGTTATTCAATGATGCCATGAGATAGTCATTGTAATTTTCTTCCCCCTCTTGTAAGAGGATAGTAAAGGAAGAAGCTCCATGGAGTTGTGAATCCATCCTTCAAAACAAAAATAGTTAGAATCATGCAACTCAATCAAACTCAATTAAAAATTTTGTAAAACTCTAAATAATAAGTACCTCATGTTTTGATCAAAGCTCAATAAAAAATAGAATGATCAATTTATATGGTTTCTAACCACTGAAAAAATAGAGGCCAAAATTGAAACATTATCTAGCCACTACAAAAAACAAAGGGAAACGTGACACCTTATCTAGCTATTGCAAAAACAGAGGCAAAAGTTGAAATAGTTTCTAGCTACTGCAAAAGCAAAGGCAACAATTGACACTAACTACAAAAAAACAGGGGAAAAACAAAGGTAAATGCCACACCATATCTACCTACTGAAACAATAGATACAAAAACTGATATGGTTTGTATAATATATGTAGATATTGTACTAAAAAACAGTTCATACATTTTAATTTTCTGGTTCATAATGTGAAAATGAATGAAATTAGCATACAGTTCTAATTTCTCATTTACTTTCTTTAGACAATTTTAAGTAATGATAACGTGAATTGACACATCAAAATATATGGGCCAAACATCAATAGTTATGATATTAGATATTATTTTTTAAACCAAATAGCTTAAAACATTTACAAACATAATTATAAAGTTAATCATTAGAGATCACGGGTAATTTGATAGTACCGTTTTTGCTCGAGGTAAATTCTAACTTAGAAAACAAAGTTAACTTAATACATGAGTGTATACTTTATCCCACATATGCCCAAGCATACGCCCATGCAATGCCTTCCATAATCCAAAACAATTTAGCACATAATAATATACAACTCAAAACCAATGTCATAAAGCAGAGCCCTTATGCCACACGGCATTACTGGATTGGGTATGATACCAATTGTTATGTCATAAAGCAGGGCCCTTATGCCACACGACATTACTAGATTGGGTATGATACCAATTGCCATGACATTTGGTTTTGAAACAAACATTTACAAACATAATTATATCAGCACCACGCTTTGAAACAAATAATCACAATAAAGCTCCTTCTAATTGTTTCCATAGACTAAACTTATCTTTCATACAACCAATGGGAAACTTAGAACGTGCACACACAACAGTTTTTACAATCCAAACCAAACCAATATGGGTATCACATTATCTTTGCTAAACTTTTCTTTTTACCAATGTTTACTCCTCTATCATTTTTAGCATTTCGAAAATTAAAAGAGAAAAAAAAAAGTTGATGAGAATCATGCAGGGTGTTTCTAGTTTAGTCTTTTTATACTTTAAATATTTTTCTATAACTTCAAATAAATACATTGTTACAACATCAGAAAATGGAGAAAAAGTAAATTGACATTTAGGGCACGAATAGAAAATTGAGACTTCATAATCATACTCAAACTAGAAACATCCCACTTAACAACAACAACACTATCATATCTTCTTCCTTGGGAAGATGACAACAACAAACTCAAACCAGTTTTTGAATATATATATATATATATGCAATCAGTGAATTTTTTAATCAAATCACTGCATGTCAAGACCCAACGAATACAGTAAACAAATATATATAATCAAACCCAACAAGTGTTTCACATTTGAAGAGGTAGAAGTTGCCATTCTGAGGAAAATAAAACAAAAAAACCTAAATATTTGACCATCCTCAAATTTGCACAAGAAAAAAAATCCAAAAAATGCCAACATACTTGAAAATATTAGATTTCATTGACTATAAATTTTTTGCATAACTTATCATATGGAGAATAAAGAGCTCGAGAAACAATAGGTTGAAGCATACCTAAAACCCACTAAAAAAATGAGTGATAGGAATAATCTTTTCAAAACTTTTATCTTAGGTGGACAGCGAGATGCTTGAACTGAAGTGTAGCAAGTTTGAAGCACTTCCAATGCAAGCCCTGGTTGGTGGAATCGACGAGGAGAACCAAACTGTGAGGAAGTGAAGATGGCGTAAAATAAATGGAGGGGCCAAAATAAAATAAAGGTAAACACTATAAACTTCAGCAATGGAGAAAAAATTACAAAGAAGAGAGAGAAATTAATTAAAAATGGTAAACATTTATGCACAGTGCACGCCAGATGTAGTAGTACTATAGCAAACTGAAAATTAGTAATGAAATACATAATCCTTTGGATGGGCCTTTTGAGCTAGTTTCTTCAAATTTTATAGATATGTGGGTTTTGCATAACCCATTGGGAATGTGCTTAGATACTTGAGTAAGAGGAGATGAGAATCTAACAAGCCTCCCTTTCCAACAAGTGCAAGAATTAAAAATAAATAAAAAATGGTTCCTCCCATCCTGATGAGACAAGATGTGTTGTCTAACTATGATTTCATGATTTTCTTATTGTGTAATTTCATAGTTTCAGCCATTTGGCTAGCTTTCTATGTATGGTAGATACATAGTTTTAACCTGTTTATAGTCTAATTGTAAACATTTGACTTGTATTCTATTTAAAATCAATGAAAGGCCTAGACATAAAACATGTTATTATTCTGCATGGTATCAGACACCTCGAAGTACTAGTAATGGAGTCTTCTTCAACCTCTTCGGTCCCTCTTGTGGATTCTTTTGCTTCTCTAGAATTTACTCCAACAAAATCCTCTCTTCTAGATATTTCCATGAAATTAGCCTCCAGTAATTACTTGTATTTGAAAGCACAAGTGTTCTTTTTTCTCCATGGTCATGGCCTTCTTGATTACATGAAAAATGAAGTTTCATGCCCACCTGCAACACATGTCGAAGAAAATGGTGTGTTGCATCCCAACCTAGTTGCAATAGTTTGGTTGAGAATTGATAAGTTAATTATACTCTTTTTTCCCAGGTGATCAACAGTGAGAATTCACAAGATACTTGGGAGGTATTAGAAATTTTGTATGAAAGCCATACATGAGATCTAAGCTCAACAAATGAAGAATAAGATTCAAACGCTCACTCAAGGTACTTCCTCACTTGAGGATTATTTACACTAAGCCAAATCATTGGCTCTCTCTCTCTTCATGGCCCTAGAAAACTCATGGATGATGACGACTTCATCATCTACATACTCCGAGGAGTGAGTTGTGAGTTTGATCCCATTGTGGTAGCCATTAATGCACAAGATACCTTTTCTCAACTTGAATAAGTTATTAGCAAGATTCAGGACTACAAAATGTGCATCGCCATTTCCCATCAATTTTCTCCCATTATTACCTTCGACACCAATCATGGTGGCTCTGCCAATGGTTCTCTAGTTGGACATCCACCAATCACACTTCTTCTTAACTGCAACAAAAGACTACTTAATAGGGTAACAAACCTCAAGAAACTCCACCTAGTGGTCATTCTCCATGGTACCACACCATGAAGGGTGTGGACATGGCCGTGCTCGAAGTGATGGCTACCATATCACTTGCTTTCATTGTCGTGGTCCAAATCACAAAGCTGATACTTGCTATGCACCAATGAGGAAGCCAAACATCATAAGACATTTGCTGCCTTACAGGTTGGTGATACTGGTAATGATAACTAGTATCTTAATACTGGTGCAAATCAACATATAACCTCTACTTAAACTGATGTGTAAGGTATTAAACCTATTTTGGAAATGACTAAGTCATAGTCGGTAATATGTGGTGTTGCTACTTTTACAATTCCCTCTACTGATCTTAAACTATAAAATGTTCTTATTGTTCTTGCCATTAAAAAGAGTAAACTTTCGATCTCTCCATTTACTCAAAATTATCATTGTTGTTTCTCATTTTATCCCTAGAGTTTTGTTATTAAGAAGTTTAAGACAGGACAAGTAATGCTTAAAGGCTCAGGATACCCCATCTTGAATTGGGGTCGTGAGACACACCCACACACATACCTTACATTAAAACAACCATATTCTCTTTAACTGAAACACAATCCCATAAAAGTTTCAAAATTCTTATTTAATAAACCAGAAAACATCTTGTAACAAAATATAAGGTAAGCTCCATGAAATTTGCTAAGTATTTGAGTAAACATAAAGAGGTATGTAGAGGAGAATGTTAGGATAATCAAGGCATAGGATATCCATACTCTTTCTAGTACACAAGACGTGGACTAAACATGTATGCTTTATGACCATAGGCATACATTGTCAGCATTGTCTCAATCAGAGACCTAATTACCTAAAATGTGAAGGTTAATGTTCTGGTCTTGGTTTATGGCGGGTTGGCTTTTCCTCTATTGAGTCAAAGATGACCACATGTTTCCAACGCGAGTACAAACATAGGCTTAAAAGAAATCTGGCTCCTCTATTAGAAAGGAAACTAGGTTGGACAGTAGAGATGAAAGACAAAAAAAAGTTATTTGAAATGAAGTTAGAGTACAAGGATGATCGTTGAGGAGAATAAAAAGGAGAAAAATGCATCACAGTATTCTATCACCAATTGTTGGATTGTTTGGCGAGTTCTCAACTATCCAAGTGTATGTCAAATTAGAGGGTATGACAGTAGTTGATGGGCTCAGCTGCATTCAAAAGTTTTTCCAAGAAAAGATTGGTTCCTTAGATGGAGTTGGGTCTCTTGGTCTATCGCCAGTGAATGTTGTCCACGTGGCAATAAAGTCTTTATGCATGGTCGAGCAGAAAATAAACATGTGACTCTGCTCGCAATAGTGTCGTATTTGCAAAAACTGAGGGATGCGTAGGTGCTTCAGTTGGGTTGTTACTACTAATCGCTCCTTCATTGTTTCTTAGCAATCCACTCATGTTAGAGAGCTCCCTATGACTCGTAGGTGTGGAAGGCAAACTTGTTTTTCTTACTGTTTGGGCTCATATTGCTTTGTTTACTGCTCGCCTATTGTATATGTTACACGTTATCTGTTACATATTTATATGTTACATGAATGCTATGTCACATGCCACAAATGCCACATCATCTATCACGTTTTTATATGTTACACACCACGAATGCCATGTCATCTATCACATGTTTATCTATAAAAAGTCACGAATGCCATGTCATCTATTACACGCCATGAATGCCATGTCTTTAATTATGTTACATTATTATCTATTACTTGCCATAAACACTATGTCATAAACATTTAGTAAGTCACGAAATATTTCCAAGTCATGCATGAGTCTTTTATGTTATCATGACTCAAAGTAGATAAGAGTTTGTCATGAAATATTATGAGACAAGCATGAAACATTTATCAAAATAAATTGTACTAACTTCAAGGATATAAAATCTACCGCATACTACGGTGAAGGCACATGAGCTGTTGAATACTAGGATGAAGGGCATATATTTGCCATAATGTAAAGGGTACTCAGTATGAAGGCGTGCGAGCTGGCTGAGTACTCCTATTATTAGGCCCCGTTTGGATGTTGAGCTGAGTTGAGATGATTTAAATTCTTTATGAATAGTAGTGAGTTAAAATGGTAGAGTGAGTTTTGTGGGGCTCACTAAAGTTGAGTTCAGATTTGTTTGGATGTTAAGATGAGTTTTAAATGTATTTATAAAAAATTGAAAACGGTTGTGGATCCCCTGTGTAAAAAGGTGCTAAGTTGGTAAAGGTTGTGGGTCTCATGTGTAAAGAGGAGCTGAGTCGAGATAATTTTAGTGATTTGAGAGTGGGGTATTTAGATATTAGACTCAATATAAAATTAGACTGAACTCAATCTAAGTTCCAAATGGGGTCTTAGTTAGAATGCAAGAACTTAGTTTACACAAGAAAGCATGCCATGTTCATGTCAAGTCAAGTCAAATTATTTCCAATCATGTCACATTCATGTCAAGGTATGTCACATTCAAATCAAGTCAAGTCATGTCACACATGTTCACGTTCATGTCATGATGCATATATGTCATATTATTATCATGCATGCATATTCATACTATTGCTAGTTTAAAAGCTTTACTTACTGAGATTTTATAAATCTCATTGGGTAGTTCCAACTACCATGGGAGGAATAGTAGGAGCTATGCAAGGACACGATGGAGCATCGTATCCCAAATTGGATGATGTCATATAGATCGGGATCAAGTCTTAAAGAATTAGTGGGGATGATAATTTAGTTTTTTAATGTGGTTTTGGCACTGATAACTGAGCTGTGTCAGCAGCTTGGTATATAGACTAGATATATATTAGTTTGTAACAAAGGAGTTCCAAATCAAGTACAATGTCTATTTAGTTTGATGACTGGTTGAACTAATGATGTTACTTTTGAGTATGCTTATATGAATGAAACAGAAAAATGTTTTGAGGTTAGTATTTAGGTACATTGTTTCAACATTCTTTTGAGTATGCTTATATGAATGAAATGTAAAGATGTTTTGAGATTAGGATTAATATCCTAGTTGGTCTTATCCTTCATTCATCTGGATTTACCCAGTAATTCATATCCTTTACATAGGGCCATGCGAAAGGTTCCAATTGCCTCTGGGCAGGGTTCTCACATAATTCCTTCATGCATCAAGAGGTTTCTATTAGGCTAAAAAATATTTCCCAATTTATTTGCAAAATTAGCATTAATGATTTCCTACTCAGTAAACATACAAGAGTTAACCATAGTTGTGACGCCCCCAAATTCCGCTTGGGATTGAACGGGCATTTGAAGCGTCGAGACATGCAACACAAGGTTACCTGCCCCCGTTCATGACATATAAGATGCAATGTTCCTAACATGCATCTAGCATTATGCAATATTCGCAGCGGATTATTTTTTTTTTTCTTTAGCAATACTATGCACCAAACTAAAAATATCCCAAATACTTGAAACATATTTCATACATAAAAACATACTAAAAAGCCGTGATCACTACACTAGTCCAAAATGGTTGTGATCAAAAGAATACTTGAGATACAACTCCAAAAGTACAAGCATTAACCTAAGTTAAATACTATACCATCATCAACATCGCACCGTAGCCTAGATGACCGTATTCAGATGGTCAGATTCCAATTCTTCTTTGGGTCCTGTAACAAGATCTACCATTCGGGGGGAATGGTAGTTGGGACTACCACAGTGAGATTTGATTACAAATCTCAGTAAGTTAACATAAAACTCACACACAGGTTAAAGATGCATGCATGGCAGTAAAAGCATAAATGCATAAGTAAAGTCGTACATAAGCATAGCATAACTTGACATATAACATGACATAACCAGAACTTAAACGTGAACTGAACTTGACTTAACATGACATGAACTTGAGTTTAAAACATAACATGGACTTGAAATGTAGCATGAACGTAAACATGCATAACATAAATATGAACTTGAAAATAACATAAACTTGAACATATCATGACATAAACGTGAACTTGAGACATACTGTAAACGTGAACTTAACATGATGTGAACATGAACTTGGAACATAACTTGATCATGAACATAACATGTACGTGTACATAACAAAACATGAACTTGATCTGAAACTTGACTTATCATGCACTTGATCTGAAACTTGACTTAATACGTACTCCACAGTTGTTGTGGCCCCACGTATTCTACGTGTCACAATTGCTGTGTCTCACGTAGTGTATGCTCCACAGTTGTTGTGGCCCCATACTTCATGCTCCACAGTTGTTGTGGCCCCATGAATACACGTAACATAAAATATAATACGTACTCCACAGTTGTTGTGGCCCCACGTATACACGTAACATAAAATATAATACGTACTCCACAGTTGTTGTGGCCCCACGTATACACGTAACATAAAATATAATACGTACTCCACAGTTGTTGTGGCCCCACGTATACACGTAACATAAAATATAATACGTACTCCACAGTTGTTGTGGCCCCACGTATACACGTAACATAAAATATAATACGTACTCCACAGTTGTTGTGGCCCCACGTATACACGTAACATAAAATATAATACGTACTCCACAGTTGTTGTGGCCCCACGTATACACGTAACATAAAATATAATACGTACTCCACAGTTGTTGTGGCCCCACGTATACACGTAACATAAAATATAATACGTACTCCACAGTTGTTGTGGCCCCACGTATACACGTAACATAAAATATAATACGTACTCCACAGTTGTTGTGGCCCCACGTATACACGTAACATAAAAAATAATACGTACTCCACAGTTGTTGTGGCCCCACGTATACACGTAACATAAAAATATAATACGTACTCCACAGTTGTTGTGGCCCCACGTATATACGTAACATTAAATATAATACGTACTCCACAGTTGTTGTGGCCCCACGTATTCACGTAACATAAAATATAATACGTACTCCACAGTTGTTGTGGCCCCACGTATTATACGTAACATAACATGTCTTATCTTTCTTAATGCATGAGATATTAATTAATATCATATACTTTTCTAACATGGCGTATACTTGTAAATGGCACAATATGATTTAATCATAACATTTCATGGCATACTTAACATGGCATACTTATAACATACATCATTGTATGACAGAAAAGATTATGTAACAGATAATTATTCATGAGAGATTAAATCATACGTAGCAGATAAACATGTAATGACATAGCATGACATGGCATATACGATAACATACATACATAAATTGTAGTTCTCTTACCCATCACACATACACAATAAACTGATAGTAAGTTAGAGGCTAACTTACCTCGATCGTCGCGTTCTATGAGAATAGAGCGCGAGACACGAGGAACTGCACAACAGCTGGAAGAGGAACACTCAAGTCCTTAAGATTTTCACTTCTGAACTCAATTGCCATATTGTAAGCACTTGCAACACCACGGCCAACTTGAGGTTTCACTATACTCGGAAGAGATAAATTGACTTCAGAAAGCCTTTGCACTAAAACAAGTTCATTAAAATTATCAATAACAACCAAACAAACAACTCATTTCTCAATCCATATACTCTTAGCCATAGTCAACCACAAGATGACACCAGTCATCCCGGACTATAATCCATATCATCACTGCTTCGGGACACTGTCATACAGTTTCCCAACATTACACCATACGCTCCACACTTCTCTGCTACGCCATCCAACCCTTCGTGACACGCCATCCGGTGTATCACGACTTAGTACAGAGTACACTCACGTGAACTCTCTTCCATTCACACTACAAAACCCATCACTGCGATACACGTCTCACGGTGCATCGCTACGCGACACGGAGTACGCGCTACGCGTACTTCCTTCGCTACAACACTCATCAACACGATGCACATCACACGATGCATCGCCATACCACACGGAGTACACTACATGCGTACTCCCTTCCTTCTACGACCCACATCACTACAGCGCACGTCGCGCGGCGCGTCGCTGCATTACACAGAATACGCTACACGCGTATTCTCTTCACACAACCCGCCGTATCACATCTACGGCATCCATCTCACGCCTATACTTCACAGCACAGTCCACAAAACTACAAAATCAAGCCTAACACTTCACAACCACACTTCGTTTCACAACTACGCAGCGAACTCCACAAACACTAACTACACAGTCTACAGCCAACCAAATCAACTATGTTAAACATAAATAACTAAAGATAGAGGGTTATACCATCGACGGGATAACCCGTGCGTCGCTCGCTGCTCGTCACGAACATGCGTCGGAGGAGCATACGTGGCGGTACGGTGTCTGTCCACCACATAAAGTGGTAGTTTGGGCTTGAGAAAGGCTAGGCGTGGTCTTGGAAGACTCACGGTCGCCTTGTGATGGTCAAAGGTGGCGGAGCACGGCGGCATCACGCCGTGAACAGTAACTCCGAACGGTGAGCGGAGGAGACGCGAGGTAGCGAAAAGCCATAGAACTTCATGGAAAGCTAGGGAAAGGTAGAGGAACATGTGGTGGAGCTGTGGTGGCGAGGTGGTGGTCGGACGGTGGCTAACGGCGGCAGATCGGCCGTTTGAAACCATTTTTGGCCTTGGAGAGTGCGGGAGAGTGTGAGCTCTACGAAGCTCCGTTGGCCATGAAATTTCTTGGAGAGGTTCATGAGGATGAGAGGAACAAGATGGTGGTGGTGAAACACCACGGGTGGCCGTGTACGGCGGCGCACGGTGGTGCAACCGAACGGGTGTTTTGAGAAACCCATATGAGAAAAAGTGAGAGTTTGGGAAAAAGAAAGACATGGGGAGGAAGCCCTTGATGTGGTGAATCCAATGGTGGTGCTTGGTGGCTGATTTGGCCGTGTATGGTGGTCCAAAATGGTGAAAAGCCTTAAAAACCCATTTGTTTGGAGGCGAGAGTGGCGGCTAACCGTGGCTCGGATGGAGGTGAAACTTGGAGGGGATGTTCACCGGTGAGAGGGGAAGAAATCTGGGTGGGTGGTGTAGTCCACGCCGCCGGCGAGCGGCGGTTCTGGGCGGAGAAAGAAATCGGCAACAGGGGAGAAAACAGGGCAGGGGCAGCAACTTCCGGGGGCTCTCGGCGACTAACGGCTGGTCCGATGGCTCTGAAAATTGGTGTGTATGAACTATGGTGAAAGGGGAAGAGAATGGCGGGGGTGGTGTACGACACCTCCACCGGACGGCGGAGAAACGGGCGGTCAAAGGGGCGGCGACGGTAATGAGACAAGAAGGAAGAGCACGGGAAGAGAGAGAGAATTGGTGGCCGGCGTTGCACACCTCCGGTGCAGATGTGTTCGCCGGTGAGGGAGGGACATGCCGGAGGTGGAGGTGAGGCACGGCGGCCGGAGGTGGCGCCGGTAGGAAGCTAGAACCGATCAGCTATGGTGGAAGGGTGTAAGTCGACCATGGAGAGAAGGAGAGGAAAGAGAAGAAAAAAAAAGAAAAAAGGAAAAATGAAGGAAAAAGGGTAGGAGCCTAGGTAATAAACTTCAATCCTACGTTTTGGGATCCTCAAATAATTCAACGGTGAATTAAAACACTGATTAAAAACGCGTAAATGTTTTATTTTAAATAAAACACTTTAAATAAAACACCACGATGAATTAAGGTAGAATATTATTTTATAAACTAAAATTTATAAAATAATATTTCCTCATCATTATATAAAATGATAAAGTACCGTTAATTAATCGAAGATGATAAAACCAATTAATTTAAATAAGAGTTTTCAACGTAAAATTAAACATCTTAATATCTTAAAACAACTAAAATATTTAATCTAAATAAATATCCACAATTATAATATTTTCAGAGCTCATTAAATTATTATAATTGTGCTACTTTAAAAACAAGCTTATCTAATACTTTGAAATTCGATGGATAAGATCCGGGAAAACGCCATCGAGGTACAACGCTTAGGATAAAACTGTTCATGATTTTACAGCTGTCGGTGAAGAACAAATTACGTGATTTACGAAAAAGATAATCTATACGCGTGATTCCAGATGAGGGTAAAGACGAGAGAGATGTGATTGCTGTCGGAAAAATAATCCAAAACTGATAATTTTAGCGGGCTGTTACAGGTATTTTTGTAAAACACCTTATAAAAATAATATCATTTTAAATTTCCTCATCTTACAACATTATTGTGAAATGTGTTGTGTATATATCATTACTCTTTTATAAAATAACTTATAAAAGTAACATCAGTATTGTATATAAATATCCTTATATTAACACAAAGTTGTATAAAAGTTGTAAAAAAAAAAAAGTTGTATGCATATCATTACTCATCATAAAATAGGCAATCACCCTGAGTGATTTACAATCTCCACTAGGGGTGAGATTTGGCCAGTCCGGACTGGAGAAACCAATCGGACCAGCCATTTTTTAACCGGACGGTCTGGTCTAAATTATATAAGACCGAATTCATTCAGTCCAGTCCCTAGTTCAGGAGTTTTTCACCCTAAACCAGGCCAAATGAAAATAAAAAATATATATATTATTATTTATATAAATAATTGTATATAATTAATTGTTAATATATCACAATATTACATAAGTATGATATTCTTTAATGTATAACTATAATATATAGTGTTAGTATATATTAATATATTAACATATTATAAGAGTTATAATATAAATTATAATATATGTATAAATTTATAATAGTATTAATATAGTTAACTTAATATATTAAAATTAAATCACTATAACTACATAGAGTATTATTTAATATAGTATTACCAATTTATTACTAACATATAGTATATTAGTAATATTACTAGTATAGTTATTAGTTATAGTATTGGTACTAAGTCTATAACTATATATATTAAGATCAATGTATTATTATATTCTTTAATGTATAACTATAATATAAAGTACTAATATATATTAATAATTGTACAATTTATTATGTAATTTTTATTTAATAAGTAACTTAATTTTTAATTTAGAATTTTAAATAAATTTTTTTATTAATCGATTAAAAAAAAGTTGGACCGAACAAGACCCAATCCCTAGGGATGTTCGGTCCGGTTTGAGGAAAATGGTCCATCACCCAGACCGAACCGTACTCACCCCTAATCCCCACCAAAAGTAGAATTTTACTAATATTATAAGCAAAAAGATCCTGCTAGCAGGTCGCCTAGCGTTTACCGCTGGGCATACAACTAGCTCAAAAGTTTTTGTTTTTGTTTTAATTTTCTTTTAAACATTTTTATAACATCATTAATCATTAGAAAAAAATTTTAAAAATACACAATTTACTAATAGTCATTTTCTTAATCGTTAAGTTAAAAAAATTAAAGAAGTAAAAAAAAATGTATGAGCAATAAGATTGAAGAGGCAAACTCATGGGGGATTTAGCATTGAGTAATACTAAATACAATTGTAAGAGGATTTTCCCCCAACTAAAATCCTAGAAGGCAAGCCCATATAAAGAAAGCCCAGTTCGGCTGGATGGCCCCTCGGCCTACTAAGGCTGCCCGGCCTAAAAGCTGAAGCTGACCGACGACCACAATCGCGCAGGAAAAACCAAGAGCAAAGAGGGAAATGACTCGTCGTCCCAATACTCCCTATGACACCTAGTACTTAAGAACTTGCACAGGCTTTTTGGCGGGAAGTATATGGAGAGCCATTGATCTTCTAACAGCAGGCATGAAGAATTTTGACGAGATGTACCCACGGGATAAAGATGTCAGGAAGCCATGCCGCATTAATGGTGCCGATCCCTGGACTCCACACCACATTAATTGCGCAACGCCGAAAGTCATGCCACATTATAGGATTCTAACTAAGTGAGCAGTTCATGGGACATATACTCCCCAGGATAGTGTATTGGTTGTCCTTCCTCATAAACCTAATATAAAAGCTGATTCCTAAGTACAAAAAACTTTCTCTGATTCCTCTAGACTCTTGCACAAACTACTAAGAATATATTAACTTAAGCATCAAAGACTCTTCGGCCTCCACCAAGGCCTCCAACTCTCTGTGTTTTCTCTAAGTGTGCAAGTGAAAGACTGGAGACCTAAGTTACTGGAACTCGACCCAAAGATATACAAAACACGACGTTAACAACAATCATGAGTTATGCAAGCGTTGTGCACTCATTTTAAAAAAGTGTGGAATCTTATTAACAATTATTTTTTTATATGAGTCCTACATTTACTTACTTTTTTTTAAAATGGTACATGTGGCTTACATTTTATGACTATAAATATCATTTTTCTTTAGTATTTTTCTAAGCAAAAATCAAACCTTCCAAATGGAAGTGTCCCTTTGAGAACAACTTTCGGGCATAATTAAGCCTCAGTTGAGCCAATAGGGAAAATATAATAAAGGCATCATGATTAATACACGTTATTCAGAATTTTTTATTTATCAATCTTAACGCAACATGCTTCAACTTGTATTTTCAGAAATAAGACTTTCTAACAAAAAGAAAAAAAGATAATAATAAGAAAACATACTGTTCCAAGTGAGCCAGAATATTATTGTTACTATCGGGTACAATATGTTAATGACTCACTATCAATAAACAATAAATAATTCACTATTTAACTCACTATCCAAACCTAACCTTAATGACTCCAACGAGTCACGAACAACTAGTAGTGTGCTAACTTAAAAAGGTTGCAAAAACTAATGATTTTTTAAGGTTTTAGTTATCTAAGTTAATTAGTGGGCTGTTTAATTTGGTTAGTATAAGATTGGACATTGTGGATTTAATTCTACTCTAAGTCCAAATGGTTGCAAATTTTGAGGTTAAACAGAGTATCTCAACTTTTCTTCTTGTTTTTTCCCTTCATCTTTCACCTGATACCCTATGTATCATGTATTTATGCGCGTGTGGGTGTAATTATCTAAACAAAATGCATACAATTTCAAAGCGTCCATTAAAAGTCTGCATCACTTCACATCACAAGGGAATACAAACCAAAGAGTGAAAATCGAAGTTGATCTTTTAGGAGCAATTTCAACATCCACCACGTACCCCCATAGAAGGAGTAGAAAAATTTACTGAGGGCCAGCAATCCCTTTTGTATGTTTCTCATTGGCACTACTACTGCAGGTCGTCTGTACAAGATGCTTTAGTTGGCATTTCTTATTTATTTTCCCTTCAAGAAGCCTGCACTAATTTAATTAACAACTAAAATCTGCCTAGAGCAGGAGCACGTACATTTTTTTATTTTATTTTATTTTTTATTTTTTGTCTTCATTTATAAAGGAAAGGATTTGACCCCTCTTTGTGACCATCTAACCATCCAAATCCTTATTTAGTGGTTGATTATTGTACTAAAAAGCTTCCCCATTCTCCTACTCTAGACTTTCCAACTTGGTTGTAATGCAGACTTTTCAATTTGATGTCATTATGTTTAACAGACTCTTTTCTGTTTTTGGGTGGATTAGCAGTCATTGTCATTTCTATGATCTGGATCAAATTATTTAGGCATCATGTTCAAAAAAAGTTTCTGACAGTATGTAGAGACGAAAATTATGATGGCAAATTCTTCAATCATGAACAATCAACTATCTTTACACAACTTGAAAGGTTGAAACTAAATAAGAGCCACTCACAAAATGCAGTACAGCAATAAAACCATGGTTCTTCTTAAATTTAATAGCTTTGTGGATTACAAAAGGAGAGGATTTTTTTGGTTTTGATCTAGTTTCTTTAAAATGTTAAAAATAAATTAAATGAACTTACCTTTACAATTATTATGGCTCTAAAATTGTGCAGGAGCATAAAACCTCCAGTCATAGAGAAGATAAGAGAGGAAAATTTCATCTGATCACAAGAAGAACAATCAGAGATAGTGAACCAGTCAATTCGCAAGGGACCCAAGGATTCCACTCATTACAGGTCCATCTTGTGAACGTGGGTTGTCATTAAAAATGTTGACACTTGATTGCGACCCTTGTTTATTCTCTCTAGTTTGTGTTTCGTATGCTCATGTGTGTGTGTTTACAATATTTTCCTCTCAATCAATGGAGAGAGAGAGAGAGACCTTGGGATGTGACCACCAGATTTTTACGCTTTACTGTGACCTTAATTTAAGTCTATATTGTGTGAGAATTTTAAGAGAGAGAGAAAGAAATTGCTTAGTTTTTAATCAAATGAATCAAAGATGGCCAAGTCCTGACCTTGGAATATAAAATGCAAATGTGGGTGACCATTGGCCTTCATGGCACTTCTATTATTTTATGATACTGTTCTTTTCTTCCCTTCTGAAATACATGTTTTGTATGAACTTTCCTGGACAGGTTCCTACTTTACAGGTCTCACCCAAGAAGCATCCTACCTGGTTTCTTAGGTGGCTCCATAATTATAATTGTCAGAGACAGTGATTTTCCTGCTTGCTGCCTTTTCTTCTTTGCACAAAGAGCTCTTCTCATCCACTATGGCCCAATTGGACATTTCACAGGAATATTAAAAGAAAAAACAACATAAATTATAGTTGTGTGTTAGATATGCATTATTCGGAAGAAAGAGGTTTAAATTTCTTTAATTTTTTGTATAAAAATTTATAAATGGGTTGGTGGATATTTCTGTTTTGAGTTTATTTGATTGGCACATGTTTGTCTGTTGGGATTTTCCATTAGGTTTTCTGAGGGATGCTAGGATTTGCCATAAGGTTTTCTTTTACTGTCTATTTTAGAACTCATTTTATGATCAATTAATATAATTGTGCCATTTATTAAAAATAATTTAAATTAAATTTTACAATCAAACTCTTTTATCCATGGTTTTGACTGACTTATAAGAAGTTGGTAAGGGGTCCAATAAACATTATCAACTATAATTTTACACAATATCTTTTAATCCTGGTAAGAGATAAGCCACCCTGGAAAACTACAGTTTTCTGAGATCTGTTTGATAGAGATATACCTCATTTTCCGTTCACATCACTTTCTTTTTATGTAAAATGGTGACAAACAACCGGGATTCTAGTGATTTTGCATCTAATCACACTATAACAGTCATAACCTGAGCTGAAGTGGAAAAGGAGAAGAAAATTTTGGTGGGAAGAGAAAAGAAAAGCAAGTGGGGTTCACGGGCCAGTCTTTCACTGAAAACCAGGGAATGATATTCATAGTTTTTTCTTCTATGCTGTAACAGTTCAGAACTTTTCAACTGAATTTGCGTAATTCCAGACACGTGCTGAGCCATGCTTTTGACATTCAATAGCCTTGTATAATGGATGACTTCCACATCACACATAATGTTATGCTGTTGAGGATCTCCTTCCAAACCCTGCTACTTCTGACTCACAATTTCTGCCCCTAACTAGATTATGTTCCCTTATTTTGAGTTCAAGAAGCCTTCAGCCTGTTGTTTCTGTAAGTTTCTTATTGCTTCAGTGTTGGATTATGAAGACTAATGATCTAATGGTTTCTCTGCAACTGGAATTGTAATACGATTTTTTAGGTCTCATTTCTGCAATCATTTGTTTTATGCGTTTTTAGTTTCTCAGATTATTGAATTTTTTTTTTATAGAGTTGATGTACGGTGTTTTTCGTATTTTAATTTGTATATGTGAATTCTTCCAGCTGTTCCAAAGAAGACAAGGCTTCAGTTTTCTCAAGTGGATTTTCTTATACAATCCCTTTGAAAGGGAGCAGCAGCAGATTCCTAAATAATGGATGAGAAGAAAAGCTCTGGTTTGTATGCAGTAGAATCTGACAAGAGTGATACCTTGTATCCAATGTGTTTTGGTGTTTCTTGTGCATTCTTTGCCCTCCAACTCTTGTCCAATCCTGAGGTGGAAGATGAAAGATGGTCTGGAATATGTGATAAAATGCTTCAAGGAAGTGCCCAACTCCTGGGGTTGCTTTTGTGGAAGGTTCAGAGAGAGGGAACTAATGGAGGAAAGTGTGAGCTTCTCCTTAAACTTGAAACCACTGAGAAAGAGATTGATGAGTTGAAGAAAAGGAGACATGAAGATGCAAGAGCCAATGAGAAAGTTGTGAGCATATTTGCTGCACAAGAACAGAGCTGGTTGAATGAAAGGAAGAAACTAAGGCAGCAGATCGGGGCTCTTATGAATGAATTGAGGGTTCTTGAGAAAAAGAAGGGTGAAGCTATTTTTGAATTGAATGAAAAGTTGAAGAACGTGGAGACTATGCTGCAGGGTAATGATAAGGTAGTGGAGGATGAGAAGCAGCAGAAGCGGGAGTTGGAAGAGAAACTAAAAGAGGCAGAAAAGGTAGTGGAAGACTTGAGAGAAACTGCAAAACGTGAAGCCCAGGAGCATTCTTCTGAGCTTTGGAAGCACAAAATGGCCTTTATTGAAGTTGTATCAAACCAACGGCAGCTTGAAGCTGAGATGGGCCGTTTGATAAGGCAAGTTGAAACTCGGAAACAAGAATTTGGTGTGGTCTTAAAGCAAAAGGAGGAGGCAGTCTTGATGGCTCAAAAAATGTCAATTGAGATGGTAAAAATGCAACAGGATTTGGAACAGAAAGACAAAATTCTGTCAGCAATGCTTAGGAAGTCCAAACTGGACATAGCAGAGAAGCAAATGTTTTTAAAAGAGGTTAAATTATCAAAGGCTAAGAGAAAGCAAGCCGAACTAGAAACAGAAAGGTGGAGGGCAGTATCAGAGTCTAAACATGAGAGAAATTCATTGAGAAGCATGTTGGCTAACCAACTCAACTCAAGGTTGGATGTTTACACGAGTGCAAGAGGGGTGCACCCCAGTGCAACAGGATCATCTAACACTGGAAAGACAAGATCACAGTCAACTGATCTTGCTTTTGAGTTTGGGCATCTTGGGTTAAAAAAGGAGAGAAAGGAGTCAGAACTTTCTCAGCTCTCTGAGGACTTCTCACTCGAAGGGAATGTGGAATTGGGTAAGGAAAAAGTACTCAATTTCCCTTCTGATTTAACAATATGATATATTTATGTAGCCAACAATCGTAAAAACCAACTCCGACATGATATGTGTGTGCGTGCGTGTGTATCCTTTCTCGTATTTTCTTTTACAAAATATGGTCACAATGCTCAAATTCCCTGCTCTAGATTTTTCTTTTCCTAATACTTTGCCTTTGTTGCCATTGAAAATATCACAGCTGATATTAAGCAATTGGAAGGTTGGGTACACTCAGAAGCTGAAAAGTATGCAACTGTAATTCAGCAGAGGCATCACTTAGAACTAGATGCTTTTGCAGAACAAATGAGAATCAAAGATGAGAAATTAAAAGCATTTCATTGGCAGTTGCTAAGCATGGAACTAGAATCGAAGCGGCTCCAGGGCCATATTAGGGGACTAAACGAGGATATGTCACAGCTCAGACATAGCAATATGAAACTTGAAGCCTTGTTATTGGAGCAAGATGAAGAGTTAACTTTCTTTAAGGAGCAACTAAAGTCAACATTGAAGTGCCTAAACTGCCAGAATACCAAATCAAACTCATCTCTTCATAGTCCAGCAATAGCACATAATACCATTTCTCCTGAAGACAAGATCATAAAGGAAACACCCTGTGAGACAGAACAAGAAACAAAGACAAAATGCTTGGTGGATAAGTATCAAGGGGAAGACACTCGGAATGAAGAAACAAAGCATTCCAATGATGTAAGTTCAACAACTCAATCTTCTGAGGAAGAGTTAGGAGATGCTAAATATATTGATATTGCTAATGTGCGTCGTGTGCAAGAGCGATGCACGAGTCCGGTGGAGATTGATACCTCCGAAACGTTAGCACCCCCAAACCACCCCTCGGATAAGACACACAATTCTCCATGGAGGATGGATATTCATGCTCTTGGAGTTTCTTATAAAATCAAAAGGCTGAAGCAACAACTTTTTATGTTTGAGAGGTTGGCAGGAAAGCAAGAAAGCAATGAAGATACAGGAAGCAATGACAATAGGCAAATTGGGATGAAGGGATTCATTTCCCTAATGTCTTCACTAAATAAACAAGTTGGCAGGTACCAGTCCCTTCAAGGGAAGACAGATGACCTTTGCAAACGGATGGTAAGCTTGGATTAATTCAGTGAAGTTTAAAGTTTGAAAATTTATGTCATACAAATTGACTTCTAGCAATCCTATGCTTTCAACACTTCAATAATTAGAAAATTTCAACCATCTCTATAAAAAATATTGGAATGCTTTTGAAATTGGGCCTCAACTGATGTCCAACATTAAAACTGGTAATCGTCCTTGCCCACCATATGACAGTTTCATTGAACTCTTTGGAAATTTGAAAACGTACTAACAAACTTCTTAATTCTTGCCTATATTTTCAGCATGAGAATAATCTAAATGTGAATCATGGACATTCTAGCATAACAAGAGCAAAGGGAGATTCTAAAGCACTAGAGCACTTCCTTGAGGAAACAATTCAACTACAGAGATATACAGTTGCAACAGGACAGAAACTGTTGGAAATTCAATCAAACGTTGCTTCAGGATTTGTTGAGGTCGCTGAAGAACTGATCAAGACAGTTAATTTTGACATGAAAAGCTTTGCTGAGAGTGTTGGAACATTATTTCAGGAAGTTCAGAAGGGCCTGGAAGTTAGGATATCTCGAATTATTGGAGATCTTGGGGGGACTCTGGCGTGTGAGGGGATGTTACATTTGAGGAGTTAGTGATGAAACTAAAAAGACAAGAAGAGGTATTTTTATATGTGGTAGATGGTCATGAAGTGGTTTTTTTACTGTCTCTACTGATAGCTATATATGAATTTGTAAAGGGAAAAAGCTCAAAATCATTTTAACCTTGTAGAAATTATTTAGAGTACATCCTTTGCTCTTAAAATCCTGATTTGAAGGAAACCATCCATCAACAAAAACAAGTTCACCGTGACAGAACAGCTCAAAAAATTAAGGAATTTGGAAAAAAAATTATCATTCTCACCATGGTTTCCCCCCGCCGCTCTTCCCGCGGGATGATCTTGCAGTTTGTTTGTTTTGTATTTTCAGTGAATTTGCTGCATTGCAATTGCATTTTCAAGATTTAAAAAGGATTGTTTTAACAGAAATATCGAATCCTGTCTATGTCTATGGGTATGTGTCACACAATTCTAGATCATGGCCATAATTCACTTTGATAGTTACTTTTAAATGCAGTTTGGTCCTTGTGGTGCGTAAATATGTGACACATGTTCAGTTAAACGTGAAGAATTATAGACCTCTATCATACCAGTGATGATACTAAACAGATTTTAGATCTGCATAATATAAAGGAAGTATTTTTCTTTTGGTTTTCATTGAAGTGAATAGATATATAGCGTATCTATCATATTACAAAAGGATGGGATAGAGAGCCCAGACAATCACCCCGAGTGCATAGCAACAAAAGGAAAAGGAAAGTTGAAGGGGAGGGGAAATGGGACCACAATGGTGGTCTGTACAACAATCTCTTGGCTTTGAGGGTGTCTCCCTTTTCAAGATAAAGGTAGCTTTTGCCGGTTGAGGTGTAGATTACGAAGTAGACTATAAATTTTGTACAGCATCTAGTGAGATTTGATGCTACAGTAATGGTGTACTAATCTTGACTGGACTAGATCAATCAAAGAAGATCTGTAGGTAAAGTTATTTCTGTAGGTAACCTTTTATTTATGAGCTGCTAGCAATAGGGAAAATAACCTCCTAGATTCTGCAAGTTCTTGATCTGAAAGGTTTGGATATAGATCTAAGAAGTTTGGATCTTCAAAATCACTCCTGAAATTTTGATGAAAAGCCATTTAAGCAATAAGAAGTGGGGACTGGGGACACCATTCTTGATCCCCTAGCATTGTCCTATATTAGAAGGTGTCGTTTTATTTTTTATTTTTTTCTGGTGATTGGACTTTTTTGACTTTTGTGGGATTTTTCCAAGTGCCAAATATTATTAATAATGGTCCATACCAATTAATTTACCTTCTCAACCTCTGTGATTCAAGTTATTTCCTTCATCATGGCTCGAGTATTGATTTGCCTGATAAAGATGCAACCTTTTGCTTACATGCAGCATGCTAGCTTTCCTTTTACTAAACCATATGCAAATCCTGCATAACGTATATTTACTGCTAATGGATTCAAGCATTAGAAAAAACGTTAAAGATATATGAAAAAGTTTGCTCTTTTCTCATGAATTATATGGGAAAAGATACTAATTCCATACCAATTAAAACACGAAAGTTTTAAAAAAGAGAAAAAAAAAAAAGAAAAGGAAAAGCATAAAGGTATATGGATCTCAATTTTGTTGCATTATTCTACCAAATAATGTTTTGTTTGATTATATATTTTTAATGAGATAAGATGTTTTATTGAAAATTGAATAAAATATTGTTATATATAATATTTTAATATCAATTTTATTTTGAAATTTAAAAAAATTAAATTATTTATTATATTTTATATAAAAATTTATAAAAATTATAATAATTATATAAAATAGGATGGTTTAATTTTGTATAATGAAATCAATTAAAAATAAATTATATGAAAACAAAAGGATTGAAAAGTATTTAGGATGTGACAATGGAAGTAGAGGCTCCAGCTTGCATTTCTAGTGCTAGTCTTGATCACTTTAAATGCTTAGTCTATACGCAATTCTGTGCGTGTTCCCATTTTCAACGGTGTCTCAAATGAAGGTCATCCAGAATTTAAGATCTCTGAGAAGTGATTGAAAAAAACATCTCCGAGTCCAGTTAAAGAACCAGATTTTTTTTTTTTTTTTTTTTAAGAACCTAGAAAAATATTCTCTTTGATCACTGAGAAATTTTAGATAAAAATTTTATATTTTAAGATGAAATATTAAATTATTATTATTATTTTAAAATTTTAAAAAATTAAATAATTTATTACATTTTATATAGAGATTTAAAAAAATTATAATGATGAGATAAAAATTTTATATTTAAAATAAAAAATCTGTGTGGCCAAACCGTACCTAAAATAAAAGTTAATTCCTTGCTTGTACAGCAACATAGAAGGAGAGAGTATTACAATTGCATTTTTATAAAAAAATTTATCTCATCTTATCTCATTATTATAATTTTTTTAAATTTTTATATAAAATAAAATAAACAGTGCAAAATTTTGCAAATTTCAATAAAAAAATAATATTAAAACAATATATTCTAATAATATTTTATTTAACTTTTAATTTTAATCTTAATTCATCCATCTTATCTCATTTTATATCTAAAAGTAATTGAGACAGTCGAGTCGAGTCGAGTCGAGTCGAGTTTTTTTATTTGAGTATGTACAATTGATCAGTTGAGCTAATCACTATAACAAATTTGTCTATTTCTCCCAAGTTCTTTTTCCAAAATATAAGCCGGTGAAAAATACTTACCTTATATTATAAACACCGTCCGTGAAATGAAAAAAAAAAAAAAAAAAACCTTTTGCCACGAAATAACATCCTACAACCAAGGTATAATATTTCATATTCACGACTAGCTAGGTGATCATTCATTTATTTCTTTAAAAGGAATTCAAGTTTTCTTTTGATTTTTTTTATTATAAATTCGTATGAATAATAGTTACTAGATTGTTCATGTTAAGATTATATCGTTAAGTTAATTAGGTGAACTATATATATATATATGGATTTAAAAAAGTTAAATTGAAAATCTTAGTATTTATATATAATAAATCATACATAAGTTTTTCATCATAAATGGATATTATATATATGCATACGTGCATATTTGAGAGTTATATATATTCGTAAGGATTTAATAGAACTTTAAAAAGATACTATAAAAATTAATACAAATATTAGACACATTAGCACCACACGTCGCGACATTTAACTCCCACAAAAAAATGCACACGACTAGTAGATTTTGCAGCCTCAGCTTCAAAATGCGTCACACCCCACTCTATTCTCGCTCATCTCTAGCTATGTAACAATACAGCTTAATAATTCTAAGGTTGAAATATTGATAATTTTTATTAGACTTAAATTATATTTAATGGGTCATATTGAATAAGTCCACCAGCGATAAATTATTAAAGTTGATTATGAGTTTTAATTAAGTTCAATAACTAGGTTAAATCTAATTTATTCTTTATTAAATGAGTTAGACTCATTTTAGAATTTAAAGATTGGCTATTAGATACTTATTTCAAATTAAACTCATCATTGATTAAAGTTCCCTATGTAGTTATAGTGATTTCAAACGTGTTCAGGGAAATGTCTTTTGCAAGCGCCGGATACAAACGGCACGCAATTGGCCCATTTAATAATTTTTTAAAATTCTCTCTCATCTCTCTTTCGTTATCCCACCAGCCCAACTTCTCTCCCCCGAACTTTCCTCTTCAGAAGTCGAACCCCCAATAAGCTTGCCTTTCACGTTTTCTTCTTTTAGACATGGAATTACGTCTTCCTCACTAAACACGGTCCTTTGAAAGGAGATTGTCTTCCATCGGCGGTTGAATTTGCCACCCAATGCTTGATATTTGACTTTGAAGAACCATAACAGAAACCCGACAAGGAGCAAACGCAGATAGTCAGAATAACTGCAAAATACAAAGCAGCGCGTCTAGGTTTCGAACATGGTGGCAAGGGCTTCAGATTAGAGCTACAGAGATCTGGATTGCCCAGTAGACTATCAAGGTACAACTCGTTATTGAACCCAATAGGTATTTCTCCTTGCAATTTGTTGTTTGAGACGTTAAATTCGTTCAACTTTAGCTTTGTCAGCTCCACCGGAATTTCTCCACAAAGTGAATTGTAGGTGAGGTCTAGATACATCAACATTGGTAAATTCCCAAGTGTCGCAAGAATTTTTCCGAAGAAACGGTTTCTCGATAGGTTCAACTCGACCATGTCGGACCACGAGCCCACTGAGCCCGGGATCTCCCCGGAGAACTGGTTCTCTTGCATTCTAAGCTTCTGTAGTTTCTTCAATCCAATTATACAAGTCAGAACATCGCCGGAAAATCGATTTTTGCTCACATCGATCGCGATGAGTTCATGCATCTCGCAAATCTCCGCCGGGATTTCGCCCTCAAACTTATTGTCGAAGATGAAGATCTGAGTAAGCCTACGAGTACGGGATATTGAACCCAAAACAGAACCTTCGAGTCTATTATTATGCATTTCATTGGGATGAGCACGTCAAGCGGATGGTCAAGCGGGACGAACGAACGGTGGGCATAGCAGTTTTGTTTTTATTTTTTTAATTCTTTCCGTACAGTCATTTACACGCCGCTTGTATATTGCGACTGTACCTAGCAATTCTGTTGATTAAAGTTCCCTATACAGCCTCAGTCACTCCAAATTTTACATTAAATGAACTAGATCATGTTTTTTAAATTTAAACTCTCTTCTTGAATAATCGTGACTGAGTCCAACTCGATTCAAATTCGTCAACGCCCTATTCCATCAAGGATACAATTTTACAAGTCATCTTCATGTTAAAACTCTTTAACTGAATCCAACTCGAATTGGCCGTACCCTCTCCCAAATCTCTCTATAAATATCTCCCTATCCCATGTTATTTGAAAAAAAAAAAAAAAAAAAAAAAACCATAAACCTCTTAGTCCAACACCGTGATCAATTTTGTGTCAGAAATTTTACGAAGCAACACTATAAGATAAGTAGTTTGATCATATTAGTATATGTTAGCTAGTTATATATATTATTATTAAAGACAGTTCTTTCGAAACCAATGTTTACATACTATGCATGTCGTGATATTTGCAAGCACGTCATTCATCATGTTTCATTCTGAATATTATAATTATATATGTATTATGTATCTCACACATCTCACGTTACATAAGACACATAAGATTTCATAAGATCAAGTATAAAATAAGTTCAGAACGGTTAATCAGATGACCATTCAAATACATGGTACCAATGCAAATTTCAGGATGGGCATAAAAGCTACGGACTCAAGTGTGGTCCACTATAGTACGCCAAAGTATTGCACAGTTAGCTTCCTTTGCTGCAGCAGAGGAAGTTAGTACACGACTTTACACACAGAGTTAAGTGTGTTGGTCAGCCAGATAAGCCAGATCAGTTAGTTAATTCAGATAAATCAATCATATGCTTAGTATAAGCATCAGAATGAATTATCATGATTTTAAGTTCTCAACATTAAGTGCAGGCTTGGTAGATGAGAATTTTCATCTCAAACTCAAAATTCTCATCTCATCATTATAACTTTTCCAAATTTTCACACAAAATATAATAAATAATTCAACTTTTTCAAATCTCAATTCAACTTTTCAAATTTCAAAACAATAATAATACTAAAAAATAATATTTTAAATTTTTATTTTAAACTCAAAATTCTCATCTCTACCCCCCAAACCTGTCCAATGTTTTATGAAAAATCTATGTTAAGTATGTTTATATTATAATGGGTTTCTTACTGAGTCATCGACTTATTTTAGTTATTTTTATATTTTTAAACCACCCTAAGTAACGATAATTATGATGATAGAGCTGCTGCGGGATGAGACTTAGTCTAAGGAGGTGTAACAGTGGCCTAGATCATATATAGAAATTTTTAGTTATGATTTTTATGGTACAAGCTTTGAGAAATTTTAATAAATGTTTTTGCATACTTTCATTTATGATTTTAGTATTTTAATACAAAACGACTTTATTTATAATATAAAACCTTTGTCTTTAGAGCAAGTATAAGAAAACATTTTTAAGTCAAGTTAAATAATAGCTCTCCAACTCTCAAAAATTTCTAAAAATAACTTCATTCTTAAACCTGGAAGCGGGATATTACAAGCTATATATATATCTCACTATATTTCTACACTCCTAATAAAAACGTTAAGGTAGTACTGGAACTGAAATTCTCCTACAAAATGTCCAAAACATATCATCACAATGTCTTTCTGACTTTTGTGGCCAACTGATCTTTTATTTGATCAATGCTGCAAGTCGCTTTTGGCTCAATCAAAGAACGTACCCGAACCCATGATTCATTGCCTCTTTCTTTTTATTTTATCACTTCTCCGTTTGAGCTTTACGTACAGTCGCGTAATGAAATTCTTCTATAAAAAAAAGTAAAAACATGACTTTATTATTTGATGTGGCAGATCTTTACACATGTCAACATATAGACTTGCTAATAGATTTTATTTTATTTTTTAAAATCATTATTTCATCTCTACGTACACGCGCTTTATGCATATTGCTCTTATCAACTTAATTATACCTCCAAATTAAGTACTCTTAAAATGTGATACACTATTCTTTTCATCGTATTTAGTATGACGTGTCTTTAAGAACTAAAAGGAAAGATTTAACAGAACGAACAAGAAAATAATATATATATATATATATATACACGCACACATAGTCAAATATACTAAATAATTAATATATATACATGAACTAATTAAATAGGAAAATACTAAACACATAGATGGTGTTCACCGATGGTGGCCATCGATTCCCTTTTTTATTTTATTTTTTATTTAATTGTTAAGTAAATATTTTTTAATTAATTTATAATTTTTTAAATGATTTTTTTTAAAATCTTATATTGATTTAAAAATTATTTAAAAAAATAAATAAAAGATAAAAACTGAATTGCCTGTTCGGTAGAGTTTTCGGTGGGCTGCATCGGTGGGAGTAGCAGCTCCCAATTAAATAACAACCCATAAAAATATCTAACGAAAGGATCGAATATTCTTATAGTCATGATGGTTTTGGTACGGCGTGTTTTGTTGGCCGGAGTTTACACAGTTTTAAGCTTTTAATTTGCTGTTTTAAGTTGGGTTTAGTCAGTGAAGTGATATAGATATTTTGTAAATAATAATAATAAATAATTTAAAAAATTTAAATAATAATAAAATAATAAATAATAAATAACAGTAACACCATCCAAATCAGCCCTTAACAATGAGGGCGATAAACACAATGATATTCCCCGGTTTTGTACCGATCGGTCAACACGACTTTAACTGAGGCCATGCATGCAGTTAATTATGATTTCCCGATATATACAACTCTCACGTTCGTCAAAGTCCATAATCCAAACACAAAGACAAACTAAACTCTTGCTACTTTTGGTGGAAGCAAAGCTCGCAACTCTTTATATGTATATATATAATATATATATATATATATATGCATCTTATAAACTCTTTCAATAGCCGGCATATAGGCTAAGGGTCCAAAAGCGGATTAATCATTAAACCTATATTAATTATTGCGTGTAGACTAGTTGTAATAGCTAGTACTTGACAATTATTGGCATGCATATATGACATCATCATCTCCCCCCATAAATAGCATGACTATGCCTTCACCTAATCACCCTTTATAATTTGCATGATGCCCATTCTGATCTCCTCATGATATAGTTCATGTTCATGCAGTAATACTTCCTTTCATTTGTTTATTATATTTATATTTTTATGGATAATATATATATATATATAAAGTTAATTGAAAGCACCATAGAAAGGGTGTAAATTAAAGACTCATATAAACGTACGTGTCAAAAGAAGCCTGACAATGCAGTCTTATATCTCTACATAGAAATTAATATTTTATTTATAAAAAAATTAAAAAATTAAAAAATTTACGTTAATTAATATAATACATTAAATAATAAAATTAGTTATAATGCATATAAAATAAATCCGACCATTTCATATCAAATTATTTCGTTTCGTACATGTATCTTTATATATGAAATCCGTATATCAATCCATCAATTTTCTTCTAAATTGGCGGTCAAGAGTAAGAGGCCGCGGACGGTACTGCTGACATGACTGATCTCTCCTGCTATGACTTTTCAAAAGAACAAGTAGACCAATGGCCGTTGCTGGTCGTTATCCACCAATAAAACAAAACAAGGACTTATAAGGTCGGACCTCACCTCACCTAGGGTACTTTCGTCAAAAAGGCATGCTATGGAAGGAAAAATAACGGCAATTATTTCTGGTGAATAAGAAGCGCCAGGAGCGTTGCTGTAACCCTCACAATTCGCATTCACCACCTCACCTGCCCCGCTCTCTCTCACTCTCTCTCTCTCTCTCTCAAATCTAGTCCCTGTTGTCTATCTATAAAAGTCGTAAACCTACTCACAAAGTGATCCAAAAATCAACTTGGGTATGCATGTTTTTCTACATAGAGAATTGGGTTTTGGAGTTGATCTTAAACAAAGGTAAACCCATAGAGAGAGAGGAATGGGGTCGGCTGAGCCAGCAGAGTCATGCGAAACAAGTTCCATACCAAAGCTCTCTTTTCTCTCACTTTCAAGCAAGCTAGCCGAGTCGTCTCCTACAGGAATGCTAACACCGCCGCCGCGATCGGTCACAGCTTCAATTCCATTCCAGTGGGAGGAAGCACCAGGCAAGCCAAGGCCATGCGCCGCCGATTCCAAACCAAAGATCAGTGCAAGAACCTTGGAACTGCCTCCCAGATTACAAAGCGAGAGTAAAGCCGCCAACATGCCGTCCCCAACGACGGTCTTGAACGGGCCATACGTGGGGGGGCGGCCTGTGTCTCACAGCCGATCAAGCAGTACAGTAGAGGATCTGCACAGCAGGAGATTAGCACCGGCTAAAGAGAAGGGAGTAGGAGTTCATTTTGGATCCATGAGATGGGGTAGTTTCGGGAAGAATAGGGAGGCTCTCCACGGTAGTTTTCGCTTTTCATCTTCGGTAGGTAACGATTATCATGATGGCGGTGACGAAAGTGCTACTAAGGTGAAAATCACAAGGGTTAGGAGGAGAAAAAGTGTGATGAGTCTCGCAGGCACAGGCTCAAATTTGTTGGTAAGTACAAAAATCAAAGGTTTCAAAGGCCCATTAATTAATTCCCATATTCATCTATTTCATTCTCTTTTTAGTTTCAATTTAAACTATATAATATGAATCATTGTGCATGATTGATTAGGACTTATATAGTGTCAAACAAACTTGAGCTATCTTTATATGAATTTATCGTAGGGTTTTGAGAGCAAATTTTTTCAGATTTAGGGTATCATGTTTGGATGATGAGAAATTATTAAAACTTTTCACAATTTCTTTCATTACTCAAATATAAAAGTATACTTTTTAATTTCAAATCTTAACTTTTTAATTTAATAATTACCTAATTGTTATAACTTTTATAAATTTCAAAACAAAACACAAAAATCCATACAATTTTTTCAAGTTTCAAAACAAAAATTAGATTAAAAAATTATATCTAAACAATTATTTAAACTTTATAATATTTTTATTTAATTTTTTTTCTATTTTTTCAAAACTCAATAAAAACATCTTAATTCAAATAATTTCACTACTATTCACAGAATTATGATCAAAGTGTCCAAACAAGCCCTTAAACTTCCAGATTTCACGCCTTGTTATCATTTAAGATGATCAACTGGATGATTGTTTATCACTTTTATGGAGATTTTTCTTTCTGCATTATATAATTTGTTTCTCTTCCCCTCAATACACCTAAAAAAAAGTTTAAAAAAATGGAACACGCTTAAATGATCAATTATTTGTTAAAACAAGAAATATTTCACATTGTTTGTAGACAAAAATCTAGCTATATTTATAAGGGATGAGTAGCTTTTTTTTGTTAAATCAGTTTTATAATATGAGTTAGACCTATAAATTTCTTCAAACTAAATCACCGATATCTTATAACAATTAATTATTGCAAATTTCATCATTTTAATTAGTTGAAGTACGTAGTAGATTTTCCTGAAAAACCTTTTGGCTCCTCCGCCATGCATGCAGGAAAAGAAATTAAAGAAAATAATTAAATACTCTTCAATGTATGAGAATTCATTTACTGGTCTGTAATTATAAATTATTATTATTTTGATTAATTTCAGTACTTGAATAATTAATCATTGATCGATATATGTATCCGTTATCTAATCATACTAATTATATATATTGTATATATTTAACTGCAGGCAAGTATTTATGAAAGCGTTAAGCAAGTGGTCCCATGGAGATCACGTCGGTAAGAAATTCTGAAAAAAGATGCCGGCCGCCTCCTGATTTATATATATATATATATATATATATATATTATAGTTGCAGTTATAAGTGTATAAATATCGTGTAATCATTTTTAAAAAAATAAATAAATAAATACGAAATTTATATTAAAAAATTAATTTCTTAATAATAGATCTAACTTTTTTTTAAAGTGATTGTACGATATTTACGTACTTTAAGACTATAGAGAGTATTATTACTCTATATATAACTAGTGCTATAATTAAAATCATGTATAGTTCAAAAACAATCTAATAATGTTTTTATTTCATGTGTACGTACTGATCATCTTCATGTTTATGTGATGGTCCCTGATCAAGATATATTTACTGATCATCTTCATCTTCAAAATTCTTATTGACATAGTCGACAATGATCTGATATTTATTGTGTATTTAATTCTGTGATCAGCTTACAATATCTCGTCTCGCCCACTTTGAAAGTTGGTTTTTATAAACAGCTTGCTCATATATATAGAGGCTTCCTTGTAGGTGTGGAAACTAAAAACTAGTGCTACCCTTATATATAGTAGATCATAAATATATAGGGTTTGACTAGTGGCCGGAAAAGGTGTGCTTGATTTCATTGACTAGAACATGTGGCTGTGAATAGCATAATAATTCTTGACAAGCATCGATTAGCATCACCCCTTTAATGCCAATATAAACAATGTACCTGATACGTCTCCTTTGCTTTCAGTGCCTCTCTGTCATCTCTCCGATGATCACCTTCTTCTCGTAATTATTGGCTATGAAATTAACAAGCCTAGCTGGCCTGCAGCCTCAGCTCCACATGAACTGGCACGTTCTCTTGAATCTCTTTAAGTTGTTCCTCCAATTAGTTGAATACGCCAAACTACCTTAAACTATTGTATGATGGATAAGATAAGATCACTGCAGATTGAAAAACAAGAACTTATATGCAATGCATCTCCGACCCAAAACATTTGGCACCCGAACATAGACTAGGTCTAATTTTAAATTGAATTTAATATTTAAATATTCAAACTTTTAAATTATTAAACTAATCTCAAAACCTCGTTATATATAAGTCCCATAATTGTTTTTTAACTTCCTATAAATATATCTAAATTCATCTTAACATTCAAATATATCTAAACTCATTTTAAGTAGATCTCACAAAACTCATTTCACCATCTCAACTTATTACTATTCATAAAGAACTCAACTCATTTCAAATCAGCTTAACATCCAAACGGGGCCTTAAAGTCTTACTTTCATATATTTTAAGGTCTAGTTTGATTTCACAAACCTTCCAAACTATCTTAAATATTATCTCATGATCTCAACATTCAAATACCATTCAAATATAAATATTTTTCAATTTCAAATTTTTAATTTTTTTATTTAATTATTACCTAATCATTATAACTTTTTCAAACTTCTAAATAAAACATAAAAAATAATTCAAGTTTTTCAAATTTTAAAACAAAAATAATATTAAAAAATTATATTCTCTTTTTATTTTATATTTGTTTATTTAAATTTTTCTTTCTTTTTTCTCAAAATTTCATGAAAATATTAACTTAAATTATTTTACTACTATTTATAGATTTCTCATCTCATATCTCATGATCTTATCTTTATAACCAAAAGAGATTTAAGAGAAATCCTAAAATTACTACTACATATTGTAAAAATAAATATTTAATATAATAAGTCAAATCTATTTTAAAATTAACAAAAATAGTTTATAATCTAATGCCTTATATTAAACCACATTAATTTATATATTTTCTTTGTTATTAAATCTATTTGTAGAGTAAATATTTTTATTATTTCAAATTTATGTTGTTGAGTAAGGTAATCATAAAAAAACGAAAATTCCTAACCGCATGCAAGTGAGTAGGTAATATTAGAGCATTGGATTAATCAAATATTAAATTCATCCTCTATTTAATTATTAGATTCCAAAATATTATCACAATAAATTAGTCAAAATTTAAATATTTAGATTTTAGTTACAGTAAATATTAAAATTATTTTTAAATTTGTTTGTTACTGTATTTTCATTAAATGTTTATTTTATCTACCATTTTTCTCTCTTCATCATTCTTTTCATTATTCCACTCAATTCCAATTATTATTTTCTTAAAAAATTCACCTCGTACAACTCAAATAAAATAAATTAGTAAAAAGTGATAAAAATAAAATCAATTAATATATAGTTAAAAAATATTAAATATTTTTTTAATTATTAATTATTTTATTATTATATAATAAATAAATAGATAATTCAATATGAAAATTTGATGTGAATAATTAAAATAAAATTTATCTTTTATTATTTTATTATTATATAATAATAAAATAATTATTTTAATACAAAATTTATATGAATGAAATAATTAAAAATTAAAATTTATTTCACATTTATTAAAAATATTTGTTAAGTTTGACTAATTCATTGTAATTAATGCTCTTACATCTTTTTTATTTTCTCGGAATTTGAGTAAAGTCAACAAATTTTAATATGCATTAATTTGCCTGTCAAATATTGTAAGTGATTTGACGTACAGTGGACCGAAAATATACCTGGTAATCAGAGCGATGCAGGTTAAAGTACACGACATACATTTATATATAATTATATATTTTATATCATGTGTTGTCCAATCATAATCACAAAACGCAACTAGATTTTCGAGAAAATAAAAAAATCTATTTGTCGTTTCTTACCTTGTATATTATTAATATGTGATGTATATTTTTATTTATTTATTTAAATATATATTAATATATAAATATATGTATTTAAATAAAAAATAAAAAAAACAAATTATATATTAATGTATAGCCTGGATATGATACGTAGTATTTTTCTTTTACGAATCAACCTATCAATGCTCTTCTATTTAAAATTTTTACACTTCTATCAATGCTCATCTTTTACAAATCATATTTCACTTTTTATTTTTTTGTTTTATTTTTACTAAACTAAATGAATTCTTTTACTAGTTATTTATATATCAGATATTTAATAAGGAACAAATAAAAAAAATCATTTGTGGTATAAGAATAATGAGTAAAAATTTTTCAATCAATACCATTATGATTTAAGGCATAAGAATAATAAATAATAAATACAAAATCATGAAACTAAATTAAATTATAAAAATAAAATCATTATATAAAAATACCATCATTATTAAAAACTTATAAAAATGATTGTGTGTATCAAATCTTTCTATGAGGCCACTGCAAAAGGGATTTCTATAATTCTTTTACATAAATATTTTCTATAATTGTTTTAAAAAATAGATACAATAGGTGAACTTGTGTTATATGTTGTTTAAATTAACAATAACATGTTGGGTTTATCTCCAAATTCATGATATCTTTATGCAGCTAATTTCAAAGATATGATCTCGTGATTAAATTCTAACGGTATATCCAACTTCTTCCTCAAAGTGGTGCTTATCCTTTTGAGCGGTGTTATTTTACCGCTTGACTAATACCTCTCATTGTTATTGTTAGTAGATTTTGATTTTTTTTTTCATATTTTTTTAATATTTTTAAATAATTTTAAAAAATAAAAAAAATACCAAAATACATTTAAAATTATTTATTTAATTATTAAGTAAAAGAAATTAAAATGACAAGCGATACATTTGAACGGTACACTTCGAACGATAAAGTAGTAGTGTTTTTCTATCCTTTTTCCCTCTTTAGCTAGCCTTAATTGCTTAATTTTTTTTAAATCCTTAATTGCATAAACTTGCATATTCACTCTGAATTATGGTTTGAAGTGTTGTGAAAACGATGACAATAAAGTGAAAAAGTATGGAATATGAAAAAAAAAATCACACACGACACACAGATATACATGGTTCAGCAAATTGCCTACGTCCAAGGGAGCTGCAGAGGATTTTATTGCTTGAGGAATCACACTACGATGGAGGGGCGAAATACTGTTCACCAACAGTGTTATACAGTACGGCCAAATATGTAGAAAACATATATTTATAGTCAAACGGTGGAAAAAACCCTAGATCTGAAAATATACGATATTCGCTCGAGCGGCATGTCGAGCGCGCGTCGAGCGAACTCCCTTCCGCAACGGCTCGAGCTCACTGTCGAGTGGACATCGAGCGTTCAACTCTGCCTGACTTCGCTCGAGCAAACTCCCTTTCCCGCAACCGCTCGAGCTCACTGTCGAGCTGCCTTCGAGCGTTTGAATTTGCCTGGCTTCGGGACCAGACTCCACAATACTCAACAATTCTCCCACTTGGAGACTGGTACATTCGTTGCATCGTTCTCTTCCTCAAACGTGATATCCTCCACCTTTGCAACTCACTGCCCCTGTCTTCATGCTAGAAGACCAACTGAAGTTGCGCACAACTTCAGTTTCTCAAGTGTAACACCCTTAATCAACATATCAGCAGGATTCTTGCTTCCACAAATTTTCTCAAGTAACAATTGTCTGTCATCTAACAATGATCGTATGAAGTGATACATGATCTGAATATGCTTGGTCCTGGAATGAAATGCTGGATTCTTGACAAAAAATATGGCGCTCTGACTATCATTGTAGAGAGTGCCTTTTTTATTCTTCTTATCCAATTCCTCCAAGAAGCTTTGTAGCCATATCATCTCCTTTGCAGCCTCTGACACTGCAATATACTCAGCTTCTGTAGTAGACAAAGAAACTGTTTTCTGTAGATTAGAACCCCATGACACTGCAGTACCACCAAGAGTATAAACAAAACCCGTGGTACTCTTCCTACTATCAATGTCTCCAGCTAAATCAGCATCAACATAGCCCTGCACCTCTAAACACTCTCCTGAGAAACACAAGTACGTTTCTGAGGAGCCTTTTAGGTACCTCAAAATCCACTTCACTGCTTCCCAATGTTCTTTTCCTAGGTTACTCATGTATCTACTCACAACTCCCACTGCATGGGCAATATCCGGTCTTGTGCAGACCATAGTATACATAAGTGAACCAATAGCTGAGGCGTAAGGAACCTTACTCATGTAGTCTTGTTCCTCCTCTGACTCGGGTGACTGATTCTTGCTGAGTTTGAAGTAACTGCCCAAGGGTGTGCCAACTGGTTTGGGCTTGTCCATATTGAACCTGCTGAGTACCTTTTTCACATACTCAGCCTGTGAGAGTCTCAACGTACCTCTGACTCTATCTCTGACAATTCTCATGCCAAGATTTACTTTGCAACTCCCAAATCCTTCATTGCAAAGTGCTCTGACATCTGCTTCTTCAGATTATTGATCTCATCAATACTAGACCCTGCAATAAGCATGTCATCCACATACAACAGTAGAATGATATAAGAATTATCAAAATGCCTGACATAGCAACAGTGATCTGCCTGACATCTGATGTATCCTGCACTGTGCATGAAATTATCAAATTTCTTGTACCACTGTCTATGAGCTTGCTTCAGGCCATACAAGCTCTTCTTCAGTCTGCAAACTGAATTTTCATTTCCCTGTACTACAAACCCCTCAGGCTGGTGCATGTAGATGTCTTATTCAAGGTCTCCATAAAGAAAGGCTGTCTTCACATCTAACTGCTCAAGAAATAAATTTTCAGTAGTAACCATAGACAGTACCATCCTGATGGTTGTGATCTTCACCACAGGAGAAAAGATCTCAGAGTAATCAATACCCTGCTTCTGCTGAAAGCCTTTTACAACAAGTCTAGCCTTGTACCTCTTACTGCCATCATGCTCAGTTTTCACCCGGTACATCCACTTGTTGTGTAATGCCTTCTTCCCTGATGGAAGTTCTGTCAACTCCCATGTCTGATTCCCTAGCAGGGAATCTATCTCATCTTTCATGGCCAGCTCCCACTTGCTAGAATTTTCATCTTGCAAGGTTTCTTCATAACTTTGCGGTTCTCCACCATTTGTCAACAGAATGTAGTTCAAGGTTGGGGAGAAACGCTGTGGAGGACGTCTAGTCCTAACTGACCTGCGAACTGCAGCTGTAGAAGTGGACGGCTCTGAAACTGACTGCGGAATAGTAGGAATGGGTGCACTGGACCCACTCTCCTCGTCACTCACATCTCTACACTGCACTGTGACCTCTGGTAGGTCATTAAATCTTACGAACTCGGACTCCTGAGGAGCTACTTCAGAAACTGTACTAGACTTATCCTTGTACACAATCTTCTCATTAAAAATCACATTCCTGCTTCTTATGATCTTCCGACCCTGATCATCCCAGAAACGATAGCCAAATGCCTCATCTCCATAACCAATGAAATAACATTTATTTGACTTAGCCTTAAGTTTACTACGAGCATCAGGATTAATAAGAACATAAGAAAGACAACCAAAAGTTTTAAGGTGAGAAAATTTGACCTCTTTCCCGCTCCAAACCTCCTCAAGCAATTCACAATCTAATGGGACGGATGGCCCATTGTTGATCAAGTAGACGGCAGTGCTGACCGCATCTGCCCAGAAAGTTGGTGGTAATCCGGCGTGCAATCTCATGCTTCTAGCACGCTCATTTATGGTCCTGTTCATACGCTCCGCAACTCCATTTTGCTGTGGTGTCCCAGGAATGGTCTTCTCCATTCTGATATCCTGAGCTGCACAGTACTCCTTGAACCCACCATCAATGTACTCACCACCATTGTCAGACCTCAAACATTTCAGTTTTAAGTCTGTCTCTGTCTCAACCATGGTCTTCCAAGTTTTGAACACATTAAATACGTCAGATTTATGCTTCAAGAAATAAACCCATACCTTCCTACTATGGTCATCAATGAACGTGACATAGTAACGAGAACCTCCAAGAGATGCCACTGGGGAAGGTCCCCACACATCTGTGTGTACAAGATCCAGTTTTCCTGTCTTTGGCGTTCTGCCACTTTTCAAGAAACTGACTTTCTTCTGTTTCTCCATAATGAAACTCTCACACATACTAAGATCAACTGACTTCAGTTTTGGTAGCTTGCCTCTGGACAGAAGTTCTTTCATACCCTTCTGACTCATATGGCCAAGCCTGCAATGCCACAAATCTGTTGTGCTCTCTGCAACGGTAGTAGCAATAGTGTTAATTAAACCGGTAGTCATATATAGTGTACCAGTTTTCTTACCCTGAGCCATACCAATGCCCCTTTTGTGACCTTCCAGGTGCTATCTGAGAACACTACTGAATGACCACACTCATCGAGTTGCCCAACAGAAATGAGGTTCTTCTTCAACTCAGGAATGTGTCTGACCTTGTGCAATGTCTATTTGTTCTTGTTAGGGAGTGCAATGTCAATGTCTCTCATCCCCACCACGTTCAAAGCCTCTCCATCAGCAAGATACTCCTTCCCAAAGTCACCTGCAACATAATTCCGCATTAACTCTCGGTGGGAAGATGTATGGAAGGAAGCCCCTGAATCCAGTATCCAGTCATCAACTGGACTATGAACTGCAAGCAATAGTGCATCATGTACTTCTTCAGTTACAACATTAGCACTATCATTCTCTGTCTTCTTAGGATTTTTACAGTTCTTCTTTATGTGGCCAGCTTTGCCACAATTCCAGCAAGTTATCTGCTGACTAGGCATTGACTTGCTTTTGCCCCTGTACTTTGATTTTGATCTTCCTCTGTTTGAGTTCCTATCTTGTGATCTCTCTCGAGAATCAACATTCAGTGTTGAACTCAAACCCGAGGTCTCGCCAGAATCTTTCATGCGCACCTCCTCAGCCAAAATCAAATCACGAATATCATCATATTTTGGGTTAGATTTATCGGCAGAATTACTAACAGCCATTCTCATGGCTTCCCAGCTATTTGACAATGAAGCCAACAATATCAGTGCACGTATCTCATCATCAAATTCAATTTCAACAGACGAAAATTGATTTGTGATAGTATTAAAATCATTCAGATGTTGTGCAACAGACATACCATCCGCCATCTTTAAATTGAATAACTTTTTCATCAAGTGTACCTTGTTATTCGCTGACGGCTTTTCATACATACCTGACAAAGCCGTCATGAGATCCGCAGTCGTCTTCTCCTTGATGATGTTGTGTGCAACGGATCTCGATAGGATTAATCGAATAACCCCCAGAACCTGTCGATCCAACAGATTCCAATCAGCCTCATCCATCTTTTCCGGTCGCTTCCCCAATAACGGAAGATGAAGTTTCTTCCCATAGAGATAGTCCTCTATTTGCATCCTCCAGTAACCAAAATCCCTGCCATCAAACTTCTCGATCCCCGATACCTTCACTTCATCTCCAGCCATCGTTTTCCCTCGGACCCGAACTTGGCTCTGATACCAATTGTTGTGAAAACGAAGACAATAAAGTGAAAAATGTTAAACCTAAGGTTTCAAGTTTTGTGTAATTATATATTTACACATGGATTTTGATGATAACAAATGAATTCATAGAATAAAGGAGTCTCAAGCTCAATTTGTCCACACAATGGAGTCAAGCACATCAAGGAACCAAGCATGAGCAAGAAGGAAACAAGTTCACATTAAAGTCATAGAGTAATGTTGTAAATCTCTTAAAATTCGAAATTAGGATTAAGGCTCAAAATTAATATTTTATCATAAAGCATTAAAATACATTTTCCACATGTGCATGAATATTTTTGAAAATTAAATTTGAATATTTTGAAAGATAATTGATTGTCATCTTTCACATGTGCATGCCATGATTAAAGGTTTGAACTTTGAAAATATTAAAGATGATTGATTGTCATCTTTCACATGTGCATGTTTTATTTGAATAATTTCAAAAGTGATTGATGCTTTTCTTGACTTATGCAAAAGGAAGATGTCTTTGTTTGAAAAATTTGAAAAGTAAAGTGTGCTCCTTTTGTCATATGCAAAAAGTAAAAGATTAGGTTTGAAATTTTTGAAAAGCAAAGTGTGCTCCTTTTGTCATATGCAAAAAGTAAAAGATTAGGTTTGATTTTTTTGAAAAGCAAAGTGTGCTCCTTTTGTCATATGCAAAAAGTAAAAAGATTAGGTTTGAATTTTTGAAAAGTGAATGATGATGTCTTTGACATGTGAATCTTTTTAAATTTGAATATGAAGTCTCATATGCCTATAAATAGATCATTTGAGAGCTTCACATTCACAACACCAAGAGCATACAACTCTCATTCAAAGCTTTCATTCTCTCTTCTCTAAGCATTGAGCCTTAATCCTTTTTCATTTTGAGAGATATAGGTTGTGCTGTATTGTTCTTATTTCACTCATTGAGGAGTGTTTTCTGATATTCTACCCACTATCAATTCTTGTATCAGTAAAAGGGTGTGTACAACCCTTGTGCGTGTAGAAAGTGTTCTACACAGGGAATCGTTGAATCACCACGTGTAAGGTGATTGCAAGTGTAGAGGGTGTTCTACACGGATCCTTTGTAGCGGTGTTGTTCAAAGGTGTAATAGGTTTTTACCTCCACCTGAAGGAGGTTGAATAGTGAATTCGGGGATCCTCAAGGGGTAGCTTGAGGCGAGGACGTAGGCAGTGGGGCCGAACCTCGTTAACATACTGAGTTTGATTCTCTCTTACCCTTACTCTTTATATTTATTGCTATTTCGTATTTTGTTTATATTTGATATTGTATATTTGATTTATAATTTTTTTTTTTTTTTAAATACAACTCAATTCACCCCCCCTCTTGTGTTAGTCATCTGGGCAACAATTGGTATCAGAGCTAAAGCTCTGTTATAAGATTAACTATCTTTTGAGTTAAGATCTTATGGCTAACATTGCAGCTTCATTTGGTGAAGGTCAATCTAGCAGTCGGCCTCCACTCTTTTGTGGAGACAATTATTCATTCTGGAAAGTTAGAATGAGAATATTCCTTCAGGCTCAAGGTCGAGAGATCTGGAAATGCATTGTAAATGGACCTTATATTCCAACAAAAGTGGTTGGTGGAGTAAAGGTCAAAAAGGAAGAAGAAGAGTTTGATCGTGAAGACGATAGACTTTATACTTTGAATTTAACTGCTATGAATTTATTATATAATGCTCTCAATGGTAATGAGTTTAATAGAGTAATGACTTGTGCTACGGCAAAAGAAATTTGGGATAACTTGGAAGTTACTTATGAAGGAACTTCTCAAGTTAAGGAATCAAAAATTTATATTCTTACTCATGAATATGAAATGTTTAAGATGAATGATGATGAATCTATTTCTAGCATGCACACTCGTTTTACTAACATCATAAACAGTTTGACAGCTCTTGGTAAAGTTTATTCCAAAGTGGAAATGGTAAGAAAAATTCTCAACTCTCTACCAAAACGTTGGGAATCAAAAGTGACAGCGATTCTTGAAGCTAGAGACCTCAAGAAGCTCGAAGTGAATGAACTCATCGGGTCACTTATCACCCATGAGTACACATTGAAAAGAGGAGAAGAAGAAGGAAAGCCAAAGAAGAGCTTGGCACTTAAAGCTGTTCCTCATGAAAGTGAAAGTGATGAAGATGAGGAAAATGACGATAAAGATGAAGAAGTTGCGATGATAACAAGAAGAATTCAGAGATTCTTAAAGAAAAATAAAACTCCTCCGAGGAAATCATTCAAAAAGTTTTCCAAGAAAGATTCAGGTAAAAATGATACTTTAATTTGTTATAAATGCAATAAGCCTGGTCATATCAAGCCAGATTGTCCCCTGCTAAAGAAAGATCGAAACAAAGGCAAGAAAGCAATGAAAGCTACATGGGATGATGATTCAAGTAGCTCAGATAGTGAAGCAAGCAATGAAGAATCAGCAAATCTCTGTCTTATGGCTAAAGATGATATTGAGGTAACAAATTTTGATAATATTGAAAATCCTTCATATGAAGAATTGCAAAATGTTTTAGAAGAGGTATATGAAGAATTTGAAAAATTGGGTATCAAATATACTGCTTTGAAAAAGAAAAATTCTTCTTTAACAAACGAAATTGATATTTTAAGAAAAGAAAATATTGTTTTGAAAGACGAAAATCTTGAGTTGAAGAAAAAGAAAACTGATTTAGAAAATATTGTTGAAAACTTTACGAATGGAAAAAGAAATTTTGAAAAACTTCTTGGTAGTCAAAGATGTGTTTTTGACAAGGCAGGCTTGGGATATATGCCAAAACAAAAGTTCAAACCTTATAAAAACTTCTTTGATAATCCTTCTACATCAAAGTCTAATATTCAAAATTCTTTTCATAATAAGTTTGTCAAAAAAGGATACTATTATAATCATTCAAGATTTTCATATATGTCACATGCTATTTGTAATTTTTGTAATAGAAATGGTCATAATTATCATACTTGTCCTATTAGAAGAAAACATACAATGACTATTAGGGCCATATGGGTACCTAAAAATCTTGTTTCTTCTAATACTAATAAATAAAGGACCCAAAGAACTTGGGTACCAAGAAAAATCATTTTAATTGTTTTTATAGGTATGCATGAAGTCCTCTACAAGCAAAAACAAATGGTTTTTAGATAGTGGATGTTCAAGACACATGACGGGAGACAAGACTAAGTTCTTTGATCTTAGATCTAAAGAAGAAGGACACGTGACATTTGGAGACAACTCGAAAGGGAAGATCGTGGGAATAGGTAAAATTGGTAATAAATCTTCTCTCATAATTGAAGATGTTCTACTTGTTGAAGGTCTAAAACATAATCTTTTGAGTATAAGTCAATTATGTGATAAAGGATTTACAGTTACTTTCAAAATGGATAAGTGCATTATTTTGAATGATCATGATTATAACATTTGTTTTACTGCCTTTAGAAGTAATAATGTTTATACAATCGATTTTGAAGAAATTACCTCACAAGATGCTATTTGTTTTTCAGTACAAAATGAAACTAATTGGTTATGGCATAGAAGACTAGGTCATGCCAACATGGAACTTATTTCCAAACTTTCAAAAAATGATCTTGTGAGAGGTTTACCAAAGGCAAATTTTCTTAAAGACAAAATTTGTGATGCATGCCAATTTGGTAAACAAACAAAAACTTCTTTTAAAACCAAGAAATATATTTCCACTACTAGACCACTGCAACTGATACACATGGATCTTTTTGGACCAAATAGAGTTGCAAGTCTAGGAGGAAAATATTATGCTTTTGTTATTGTTGATGATTTCTCTAGATATACTTGGGTCATCTTTCTTGCTCATAAAGATGAGGCACATAATGCTTTTACCAAGTTATGCAAGAGAATTCAAAATGAAAAGGGCTATACTATTTCAAGTATCCGAAGTGATAGGGGAAAAGAGTTTGTTAATAAAAATATTGAAACATTTTGTGATGAAAATGGTTTTGTGCATAATTTTTCTGCTCCTCGAACTCCTCAACAAAATGGGGTAGTAGAGAGGAAAAATAGATCTCTTCAAGAGATGGCAAGAACAATTCTTAATGAGAACAACTTGCCTAGTTATTTTTGGGCCGAAGCGGTAAGTACTGCATGTTATGTTATAAATAGAGTTATGTTAAGGTCTAAATTAGATAAAACCCCCTATGAGCTTTGGAATGAGAAAAAGCCCAACATTGGTTACTTTCATGTATTTGGATGCAAATGTTTTATTTTGAATGACAGGGATAATTTAGGCAAATTTGATGCAAAATCGGATGAAGGTATTTTTCTCGGGTATTCTACAAATAGTAAAGCTTATAGAGTATTCAATAAAAAGACTTTAACTGTACAAGAATCTATGCATGTAGTATTTGATGAATCTAATTCTCTACTCTCCAAGAAATCCATTGATGAAGAAACAGGAGGTATAAATAATACAGAAAGTCTCAATCTCAACAAAGAGAACACAATAGAGGAAGTCCAACATGGAGACATCAGGAAAGATCATCAAAATTTAATACGAGATGCAACCAAACAGTGGAAATTTGTGAAAGATCATCCAGTGGAACAAATTCTGGGAGAACCTTCACAAGGTGTAAGCACTCGATCATCTCTTAGAAATATTTGCAATCATACTGCTTTTTTATCTCAGATTGAACCTAAAAATATTGATGAAGCACTTCTTGATGAATCTTGGATTCTAGCTATGCAAGAAGAGCTTAATCAATTTGAAAGAAATGATGTTTGGACACTTGTTCCTAAACCCAAAAATCATACTATTATTGGAACAAAATGGGTTTTTAGAAACAAGAAAGATGAGTCCGGAGTCATTACTAGAAATAAGGCTCGACTTGTAGCCCAAGGTTACAATCAAGAAGAAGGAATTGATTATGATGAGACATATGCACCAGTCGCAAGATTAGAAGCTATTCGAATGCTACTTGCATATGCTTGTTATAAAGATTTCAAACTTTTTCAAATGGATGTTAAAAGTGCTTTCTTAAATGGTTTTATAAATGAAGAGGTATATGTTGAGCAACCTCCAGGTTTTGAAAATCATATTTCTCCAAATCATGTTTTCAAACTCACAAAAGCACTATATGGACTCAAACAAGCTCCTAGAGCGTGGTACGAGAGACTCAGTGGTTTCTTGATTAAAAAAGGTTTCTCAAGAGGAAAAATCGACACAACTCTTTTCATTAAATACGAAAATGATGATATTCTTTTGGTTCAGATTTATGTTGATGATATAATATTCGGTGCTACTAATGAAAATATGTGTCAAGTTTTTGCTAAGACTATGCAGGATGAATTTGAAATGAGCATGATGGGAGAACTTACATTCTTTCTCGGATTGCAAATTAAGCAAGTAAAAAGTGGGACATTCATCAATCAATCAAAATATATTAAGGAATTGCTGAAGAAGTTTGGGATGGAAGGTGCTAAGGAAACTGGAACACCAATGAGCCCATCTACTAAACTTGATAAAGATGAATCCGGTAAGACAGTTGACTCGAAAGTATATCGAGGTATGATTGGTAGCTTATTATATTTGACAGCCAGTAGACCAGATATTATGTTCAGTGTGTGTTTATGTGCACGTTTTCAATCATCTCCAAAAGAATCTCATTTAATTGCAGTTAAGCGCATTCTTAGATATCTTAGTGGTACAATTAACCTAGGGTTATGGTACCCTAAACACACATCTTTCGATCTAATCAGCTACACAGATGCAGATTATGCTGGTTGTAAAATAGATCGAAAAAGCACTAGTGGAGCATGTCACTTCTTAGGTCATGCATTAGTTTCCTGGTTTAGTAAAAAACAAAATTCTGTTGCACTATCTACTGCTGAGGCAGAATATGTTGCTGCGGGTAGTTGTTGTGCTCAAGTTCTTTACATGAAGCAACAACTTGAAGATTTTAAACTCATGTATAATCACATTCCAATCAAATGTGATAATACAAGTGCTATAAATCTTTCAAAAAACCCAATACAACATTCTAGAACTAAGCATATTGAAATAAGATATCATTTTCTTCGAGATCATGTGCAGAAAGGCGATATAGTACTAGAGTTCACAAACACACACGATCAGTTAGCAGATATATTCACAAAACCTTTACCAGAAGATAGATTATCTATGATTAGAAGAGAAATAGGTATGATGCATATTATGAATATCTCTTAAAAGACAGATCAAAGTTCATAAAAATAGATAGATTTTTCTTAAATACTTTTACATAAACTTGAGGTTCTTAGCCTCATGTTTGAGACGCTCATTCTCTTCATACAATATCATGTCATCCCTATTCATGGGAACTGGCAAGCGGAATGAAGAATCCAATAGAGATTTCAACTTTTTATTCTTCTGCCGAAGGATTCCTTCCCTTGTGTGAGACTCTTGAACAATTCGTTGAAGTACAACAATTTGTTCCTTAAGCTTTTCAACCTCATGGTTTTTTGCTTGAACCCGCTGGGAAAAAGCAACAATAGAGGATGAGTAGCGAGTCCCGAGACTCACCAAGTCGTAGATAGCATCGGAGTCTGACTTATTTGCCATACTATTATTTTCTTGCTGCAACATAGCACCAATGGCAGCTGCAGAAAGGACAGGAGGTTGAGATGTAGAAGAATGAGCCATTGAGAAAGGAATTGAAAACTTAAAGCGAGAATGTTGAAGGAATGCAGATGAGTTATAGAGATAAGAAGAAAACTTGATGCGGATTGGATGAACTTTAAGACTGTTTTTATAGAGATAGTATAAAGAACAAGACGAGCTATCATCCAAGTCAAAGAGCAATGTGTTTTTTCCCGATCAGTGAAAAAGACATTTTTTTTAGAAACTCGGAGCCTTCAATCTCGTTTGTCAACAACATCAGGCGATTTGTTTCTATCTTCAACCGCACTAAATTCATAGAGTTAGGCCTCGAGGCTTTGCAGGACTTGTCGGGTCACGGACGGCTCTCTTTTTCAACTATCTACAGTGTTTTTTAACGCACCGTTTTCTTCAGTCTATTTACTTGCTGTCGATCCTTTTTAATGATGCCAAAAGGGGGAGAAGTTTTAGACTAGAACATTAATATTGTTTAAATTGTTAAACTTGTTATATATGCTTGGAATTATTTTTTTTTTTTTGCTTGAAAAACTAACGCACATTCTCAGGGGGAGCTTAAGTATTAATACAGGCTTCAGGTTCTATCAAGTATTTGTCATCATCAAAAAGGGGGAGATTGTTAAACCTAAGGTTTCAAGTTTTGTGTAATTATATATTTACACATGGATTTTGATGATAACAAATGAATTCATAGAATAAAGGAGTCTCAAGCTCAAGTTATCTACACAATGGAGTCAAGCACATCAAGAAACCAAGCATGAGCAAGAAGGGAGCAAGTTCACATTAAAGTCATAGAATAATGTTGTAAATCTCTTTAAAATTCGAAATTAGGATTAAGGCTCAAAAATTAATATTTTATCATAAAGCATTAAAATACATTTTCCACATGTGCATGAATATTTTGAAAATTAAATTTGAAAATTTTGAAAGATAATTGATTGTCATCTTTCACATGTGCATGCCATGATTAAAGGTTTGAACTTTGAAAATATTAAAGATGATTGATTGTCATCTTTCACATGTGCATGTTTTATTTGAATATTTTCAAAAGTGATTGATGCTTTTCTTGACTTATGCAAAAGGAAGATGCCTTTGTTTGAATATTTTGAAAAGTAAAGTGTGCTCCTTTTGTCATATGCAAAAAGTAAAAAATTAGGTTTGAAATTTTTGAAAAGCAAAGTGTGCTCCTTTTGTCATATGCAAAAAGTAAAAAGATTAGGTTTGAAATTTTTGAAAAATGAATGATGATGTTTTTGACATGTGAATCTTTTTAAATTTGAATATGAAGTCTCATATGCCTATAAATAGATCATTTGAGAGCTTCACATTCACAACACCAAGAGCATACAACTCTCATTCAAAGCTTTCATTCTCTCTTCTCTAAGCATTGAGCCTTAACCCTTGTTCATTTTGAGAGATATAGTTTGTGCTTGTATTGTTCTTATTTCACTCATTGAGGAGTGTTTTCTGATATCCTACCCACTATCAATTCTTGTATCAGTAAAAGGGTGTGTACAACCCTTGTGCGTGTAGAAAGTGTTCTACACAGGGAATCGTTGAATCACCACGTGTAAGGTGATTGCAAGTGTAGAGGGTGTTCTACACGGATCCTTTGTAGCGGTGTTGTTCAAAGGTGTAATAGGTTTCTATCTCCACCTGAAGGAGATTGAATAGTGAATTCAGGGATCCTCAAGGGGTAGCTTGAGGCGAGGACGTAGGCAGTGGGGCCGAACCTCGTTAACATACTGAGTTTGCTTCTCTCTTACCCTTACTCTTTATATTTATTGTTGTTTCATATTTTGTTTATATTTTTATATTGTATATTTGATTTATAATTGTTATTTTTTTAAATACAACTCAATTCACCCCCCCTCTTGTGTTAGTCATCTGGGTAACAAAAAAGTATGGAATATGAAAGAGAAAATCACACACGACACACAGATATACGTGGTTCGGCAAATTACCTATGTCCATGGGAGCTGCAGAGGATTTTATTGCTTGAGGAATCACACTACAATGGAGGGGCGAAATACTGTTCACCAACAATGTTGTACAGTACAGCCAAATATGTAGAAAACACATATTTATAATCAAACGATGAAAAAATAATAGATCTGGAAATATACGATATTCACTCGAGCGGCGTGTCGAGTGCGCGTCGAGCGAACTCCCTTCCGCAACGGCTCGAGCTCACTGTCGAGCGGACATCAAGCGTTCAACTCTGTCTAACTTCGCTCGAGCGGCTAATGCCTCCGCTCGAGCGAACTCCCTTTCCCGCAACCGCTCGAGCTCACTGTCGAACTGCCTTCGAGCGTTTGAATTTGTTTGGCTTCGCTCCAGCGGCCAAAAGCCGCCGCTCGAGCGAAGTGAACCAGACTCCACAATACTCAAGATGAAGGTTCACTTTGGCAAGTTCGAAGATTCTCAAAATTAATGACCAATAGATTTAGAGGCCTTTTGGTCGACGACCACATGTTCATGATGCTATGGAATGGAAGGAGTCGAAGGACATATCATATCCTTGAGTTATTTTGGCAACAACTAATGATGTTAATTGTAAAACTGATGTTCGGCCCTATACAAGTTTGTGTAACCATTAAAATACTCCTTATAATCATCACATGCAAAATTTCTTTTAACAACCAAATCAATTCTAGGACACTGTAAAATATTGTAGATGTCATATCTTGTTTTCAAAATATCTATTGAACAATCAATCTTCATGTAAAGTCTCTCTCTATGCAACTTTACTGAAACAATCCCAACTATTCTCATCTTGGTATTAAAATTCAATCTCAATTGCGAATTATGTCTCACTCATAAATTTTAATTTTAAAGTTCTTTAGAGACGGAACTTTAATATTATACTACAAACCTCGATTTCTACTGGCCAAAACATCATTACATGCATGACCATAAATACATATATACTCTCACTGGCCTTCAAATTATATATATCAACAATAAATATTTTCCTTAAATGCAAAAATAGTATTGGTATTATCAAACTTTAGATACCATTTTCAAAAACTCTTTCACCTTTTCTAAGTAGCCTTTTTGTTCAGTTCTTGTAGACTTTAAACTTTTACTCTATAATTATTTTCACATCCATTTGATATAACTCTAAATTGTAATGAGCTATTAATCTATTAATGTCATAGTAATTCTAAATGAGTCATTTCAGGTGTATTATAAAATCACTATTTCTAATCAATAATCATTTATGAGTAAAATCATTAATTACAAGTCTGACTTCAGATTGTTTAACATTGCCTTTAAAGTTAGTGTTTTGCCTCCAAAATACATTTACGTTTGACTTTTTATGCTTTTTAGACAATTAGACAAAATTAGAGATTTACGTTTGACTTGTGGTTGTTCCCTCAATTGATTGAGAAAAAATAAGTTCCAAAACTTATTTCATAGTTTTGGAATGTTATGGTACATAGTGGAAGCTTTTACTGCAAGCGGTAAATTTTGAATCTAATGCAGTTGTTTTACGAGATTTTCCACTACTTTGTTTGCTCGAATTCATTCTCGTTAATGGTGGAGTGTTTTACATGATAAAATTAGAATAACACTCACATTTTCTATAGCCTAAATGTTGAGATGGAGAGACGCATATCTTTCGAGAAAGATTTCTTGTATCAAAATCCATATGTTTGAAGAGTGTGGGGCCCGGTTATATATAACCCTTCCAATTTGTAACTCTCGGCTAGTTGGGCTCAATGCCCCGCTAATAAAACACTTTTAATAGCCATTTCATATGCCTAGTCGTGCCACATCTAACGGCTATGCTTACGAAGAGCAAGGGATGCCCAATATGAGTGCTCATTTAGTACAAAAGGGATTACTTATTTCACATCTAATAAAATTTTCACCCCACCTCCTCTTGTTAAGACCATAAAAAGTTCTAAAAAATTACAATATTTGCCAGAATGCGAGCAAATACTCAGATTTAATCTAACTAGTGCAGTCTCTTTTTGTCATTGAGGTTTATATCAGCATGTGTGCTCTTACAAGAAATAAGAGAAACAGGGAACTAAGAAAAGAAAAACATTACCTCTACCTGTTATGTTTTTTTTAGCACATCAGCTTCAAAGAAATGCTACTATGATAAATGAAAAGAGAAAAAAAAAAAAAATCAATACATATCTTCTAGCACCAAATCAAAGGCCAAGTCCATCACTAACTTGTACCATAAAAAGATGATAAATGTTTCAACCACAAATGTATTTTACAAAAGTAAATTAAGGAACTGACATAATTTGATATGATACGTCATATTATAAAGACACTCTGAAGGTCCCAGTTAAAATAACCCACCATTATAACATTTGTATGATATAAAATTTTGATAATAAGTAATACTAAATATAGTTTTAAGTTATGCAAATTCCATCCACTTCTTTTGAAAAAAAAAAAAAATGACCCACCATTAAAACCTCCATACAATATAGAATTTTGATAATGAATAATACTAAATACCGTCTTAAGGTGTGCAAATTCTACCCACTTCTTTTGAAAAAAATATATGACCCTTTATTAGAAAGTAAATTTTTTTCATATATATCCCATATTTATTTATTTTTTTTCAAAATAAGTGCGTGGACCTTACGGACTCTAGAATTATATAAATAAGAGAATGATAGATACAGTCATGAGTTGTGTAAGCGTCGATTACTTTTTTTTTGAAAAAAAGTAGAGTCTTATTCTTAAAGAATTTAATGTAGGTCTCATATTTTTTTCATTTTTTAAAAAGAAATGTGCAGTACTTAAATATTCTATAACTATAAATATCATTTCTCTTTATTTTATTTTTTTATTCTATTCACTTTTTTGGTTTTTGGTGGCAGAGCGTGAGTGCATGTCCTTGTTAAGAAGGTAAAGCAGCCAAGTGGGTAAAAGACTTGACCTTGGAGTAGGCATGGGCTCCGACTCCAACGGAGTTGGAATGCCCAACTCCAACTTCTGACTCTAACCAAAGTTGGAGACCAAGTTAGACTCCGACTCCGAACTTGATTCTGACTTCGATCGGAATTGCTGGAGTCGGAGTCGGAGTTAGAGCGTCGAAGCCCAACTCAGAGCTAGGTTTTTTTTTTCAATTTTCTTACCACTTTCCTAGCATCCAAACAACATACAATATATGAAAAAAATAAACAAATCAAAAAACAGCATCCAAACATCATCAAAGACAAGATCAAGATTCACGGGTTGGATAAAAAAGGCTTTACCAGCATCCAAACGACATCAAGGGACGGATCTAAAGGAAGCTTCATGGTAGAGATGAGATCCAGAGTGGATGGAAACGAGATCCAAAAGGAAGCTTGCAAAAGAAAGAAAACAAAGGATTCATTACGAAGCTGCTGTTGAAATGAAAAAAAAAAAACAATTCATTTATCCTGATCAAGGCTTTTCCTTGATTTCATCTCTTGAGAGGCTTTGTTGAAACAAAGCTGTTGTCAAGGGTGTCCTTGAAGACGGAAACGGCAAGGAAGAGACTAAGATAAGACAATTGATAGTAGAAGAAGAACGATGAGGAAGAGATTGAGCTAAGAAAGAGACTGAGTAGAATGAAATGAGGGTTAGGGTTAGTGAAAAGAAAATGATGAATACATATTAAGAGAAAAACAACATCATTTAAGAAAATAAAATGTTAAAAACAAAAAAAAAAAAGGAAAGAAAGAAAGAGAGAGAAATCGGTGTTGTGGGGGCTCGAATGCCTTTATGGGTTTTAAAATATTGAGAAATAATATTTGTAGTCGTGGTTGTGCAAGCGGCGTGCAGTCGTTTTGAAAAAAGTGAATTAATATAGGACTCACATGAAAAAAAACTATTTTTATAACTTTTTTTTATTCATATAGTACATCTGTTTACCTTCCGCTTACATGTGCCGACTACATCTAACAGTTCCGTAAAATATTATACCTCAACCATTAGGCTAATCAGTCATCCATTACAAAATAAAATATATGAACTATATTAATCGGGTCAGAGTCGATACTACTAACTCTTGTCCAACTCTGAACTCTGACTGTTTTTCCCTCCAACTTCAATTTCGATTTCAAATTTTGAATTGTTTAACTCATTCGAAATCAGAGTCAGAAGAATCGAAATAGATGTTAGTCATAAACAGCATAACCAGAATTTTTGTCCATCCCTACCTTGGAGTCGCTTACAAAATACATAAACGAACCCCCAGCCCATGGTATTGCGGCTTTGTCGTGCAACAGTGTCAATTGCATCACACCCCAACAAAATTGCAGGTCCCAAGTAAACTCTCCAATCATAACTCACATGCATTCTTTTTTCTTCCTATGCAAGGAAATCTTCGTCTCCTAGCACGGGTCATTGGATCAGATAACTATCAATAATCTTTAAATATGGACGCGTGAAAGTTTTATAAAAAGTTAAGAAATTTTTGATTTCTGTAATAATTTTATTTTAAATGAAAAGTAGTTCTATAAAGAATAATATTATATATAATTTTATGCGATGGCTATGTATTCTTTTTTAAAAAGAGTAAGATTTATTATTAAAATTAATTTTTTAAATGTGTAATATATACTCATTTTTTTTAAATGAACGCGTGCGACGCTTGCACACTCTATGACTGTAAATATCATTAAAATTAAAATTATATTTAATTAAGAGATAGAATATATTGAGTGTAAAATTAAATGTCAAACAGTAGAAGTATCAAGTACCGTTTGGATAATGAATTAAAATGAAATGAGTTAAAATGAAATTTAAAAGTTATATAAAATATTGTTAAAATATTATTATTATTTTAAAATTTAAAAAAATTAAATTATTTATTATATTTTTATAAAAATTATAAAAAATTATAATAATAAAATAAAATAAGTTGAGATCAACTTTAAATCCAAACCGTTCATTTTTCATTTATGAAAAAAACTCCATCGGCTTTACTCAAAGGATTATGGACCCCACAGACTTTGGGAGTCAAGATAATTTTAACAGAATCTTAATTGTGGGTCCTCAGAAGATCTAGGAGAGACAAGAAAATAAATAATAAATAATGGCCTCATGGAACTTGGAAGGTTGATTGATAATGATATATCAATTTATATACTTTTACGAAGAAATCAAACATTTTTGCTATTCATCACTGTTCACATTAACAAGATTAGCCAAATTTAATGTAAATTCTGGGAATTACTCCAGTATTTGCATAAAAAACTCCAAACGAAAAAGAATGCAGTTAAAATTGAGTCATATAAAACTTAATTTTTGATAGTGAGTTGAGATAAGATAAGTTGAGATAGTTTGTAAATAATAGTGAGATATTTCAATTGAGATAAGATGAGTTATAAATGGTTTTAATTAAAATATTTTATGAGATTTTGGAAAAAGAAAATATGAATAAAAATATTATAAAGTTAAAATATTGTTAGAATATGATTTTTAATATTATTTTTTATTTTGAAATTTAGAAAAATTGAATTATTTTTTATATTTTGTTTAGAAATTTAAATAGTTATAATAATTAGGTAATGATTAGATGAACAAAATAAAGATTTGAAATTGAAAAGTGTTTGTATTTATAGTGTTTCAATATTGAGATAAGATGAAATGAAAATATTTATCTAACCAAATAAGTCCTAAATGTGTATTATTGTGTATCCAAAATGCGACACCATATGCCATTAGTCATATATGAGATCAGAAAAATCTAATTGTAAGCGATTATACGTACCAATACGCTTATCTATTTAACGCAATTGGTCAGAAAGTTAGATTTTAATATAAATAATATTAATTTAAATTTTAAATATAAATATAAAAGCATTGATATATAGATTTGATATGTAAATTCATTTGTATACAGCAAAACTTCAATGAATAACGGGAATTGCAAGTTGGCATCCATTCTGTAATTTATGTCAAGTCAGCGTGCCATTGAAGGGGCAAGTTTGCATAAAATGCGCCTGGGGCTATCTTTCCTTTTACCACTGTAAACTAAAACACAGAGATATTCTATTATTTTAATTGAACGGCTAAAAGCTTTTGCTAGCTTTTCCTTATTTGTTTTGTTTTAAAAAATTATTTAAAATAATAAATTTATAAATTAAAGTGAGTATTATATAAAATTATGTTAATTTATAAATTAATTTTTATAAATTCTATTTGTAAATCAAATATTTCTTTTATCTCAAAACGATAACCGTGAGGGACTCAATAAATAAATCAATTAATAAAAAGTGGCAAGCATAAAAAGTTGATTATACCAATTAATAAAAAGATGGCAATGCTACCATGTGCTACATATATTAAATCCTTATCCTTGTCAACTTCTTCACTTCATCTACTATATAATAACCCAAAAAAATAATTTAGATTTTCGTGTCTTTAAAAATTTGTCACGGGTTCTTCAGCAATTTAAAATGACACCGTTTTAGCCATTGTCTAGCAGTTAGATTTAGCTCTCGCTTAGTTACGTAGTTAAGATAAGATGAGATGATATATTTTATTAAAAATTAAATAAAATATTTTTATAATATAATTTTTTAATATTATTTTTATTTCGAAATTTAAAAAAATTAAATTATTTATTATATTTTGTGTAGGAGTTAAGGAAAGTATACAAAATAAAATGTTTATAACCAAACAAGCTCTTAGAATTTCGTGAATGGAAGAATAATGGATATGATAAAGTCGAGAGCATGCGAGGTATGGGTATGATTTAACATAACCCACCGCATGGCAAGCTGAATCAATTCTATTTTAGAAGCATGACAATGGATGCTTAATAAAAAATAAACATAATTAACTTGCTAACATCATGATTATTAACTATTAATTAATGTTGTCCTATGGTTTCCTTTTTTAAAGAAAATATTTAATTAAATATATAAGATCATGTATAATTTAACTTGTTTAATACTCGAGTATAATCGGATTGACCCGTTTTGATTTGAATCCTATTATAATAAAAGTGTGATACTTTAATCTCATATGATATATCGTCCTTATGAAATGTTGCATTATGATTATTTATTTAGCTTTCACAAGGTAGCCATCAAGAAAATTTAACCTAAATTTGATCCTAAAAGTATTTCAGTTAGAGTACTTACAAATAATAATAAACCACGGTATCTTACCGCTAGTCCAAATTCTTCTTATCAATTTTTGTTTTAATAGTTTTTTTTATAATTTTAAAATATTTTTTAAAAATATAAAAAGATATTAATACATTAAAAATCACTTTCTTAATCATTAAGTAAAATAAATAAATAAATAAATTATTAGAGCGGTCAAATATGGACGGCAATCTAGCTTTATTCATAACATTTTTCTAGTTCTTTGCTAAGGAGCCAATGGTGGAGCCACGTTGGGGCAGGGGCCATGGTCCCCCCAAGAAATTTGAAAAAAAAAATACATATCTTAATTTTTTTAATTTAATAAAAGAATATTAATTTATAATGCGTTTGGCCCCCCTCTAAATTTTATTTTGAGCTCTCTATAAATTTATTCTCATACAAAGAAGAAATAAATAAAACACATCCTATATAAAATAAAATACATATTATTATTATAAATAAAATTTTAAAAAAATTTATAACTAAAACTGGTATCATTGCTAGACCCTTTACATTTTCTAAAGCAATTCAATCGATTTATGGCAATTTGCCAGATATACTTTTACACACTAAATTTTCTTCTCACACGGCAGAATACTGTATTTTCACATCGCATCCTTCACTTTTATTTTCTCCATTTTTTAACATCAAAATGAAGAAGAAAGGAAGCAGAAGATTTTACCTGCGCTGCTCTGCTGCTCGACTGTGAGGTGCGACCCGGTGACTGCCGACGGCCCGACAGACCATTTTCAGTTTCTCACGGTCTCACTGCTAGCGCATGTACGCATCTCACGAGCATTTTCAGCTATGAAGATTGTTAAAACAAGGCTTCGCAACAAGATTGAAGATGAATTCTTAGCAAATAATTTAGTTATCTATATTGAAAGAGAAATAGTTAAGAATTTTGATTTAGATTCAATACTTGATGATTTTGTTTGTTTAAAAGAACGTAAGTTACAATTTTAGACACTGTATATTTTTTTGTTTAATATATTAATATGAATGTCTTCATATTATTTCAATGATATATTGTTCTTGACATATCAAATACTTTTTTAATATATAAGTTGTATTAAATGTATTTTATTTTTATTGTAAATCTTCATATAGATTATTATATACCGTAAAATATATATATATATATATATATATATAAAAGTAGAATAAAAAATATGTTATATATATTATTTAAATTTTGTTTGGCCCCCCTAGAGTAAATTCCTGGCTCCGCCACTGTAAGGAGCCATGGAATTTTTTACTCCAGAATTTGGAGTGAACCCTCAAATGTACCACCCCTAAAGTTAAAAACAGAATATGTGCCACTAGGTTAAAGGGCAACAAAAACTTTACGTGCAGTTACTTTTATGTATTTTTTGTGTATTTTATGAATGTGATTGATTGTGTATCTTTTTTTAATTAAAAAATAATTATTTTGACCAATCACATGAATAGAACATGCGAGAAATATATAAAAATGATTATATATAGCAGAACTTTTAAAGTAATTATAAGGAAAGTAAAATATCCAATTAAATTATTATTATTATTATTATTATTATTATTATTATTATTATTATTTTTAAGTTAGTGATCTTCTAATTTTCTTAATTCTTGTCTTCTGATTTTCCCAAGTTATGATTCTGGATGGTCAAAGTTACTTTGATGCACTATATAACTATAAAGAATTATAGGTCCCCCCTTACTCTCAAACAAAGTTGGTAAGATTTCTCTTGAAGATAAAAAATATCAATATGATGATCGTTAAGAGATTGTTTAGATAGTGACATGAGATGCGATGATTTTAGATAAACGTTAAATTAAATATTGTTAGAATATTAATTTTTAATATTATTATTGTTTTGAAATTTGAAAAAGATAAATTGTTTATTATATTTTGTGTGAAAATTTAAAAAAGTTATAATAATAAGATTAGATGATATGAGTTAATAGTATTTTTCAACAAAAATTCTATTTGTAGACACTTTTACATACTCTACTGATGTGATTGGTTACGTATTAAAAAAATAATACAGTTAATTATATCAACAGAGTACATAGAAAGTATATAAAAATAATTATATATAAAATTACTCATTTTTTAATCCAAATGGCCATTAAAATATCGACATTTACGCTCTTTAAAATGTTCGACATAGTCATGCAAAACGTGCTAACTCAATACATATAATGTTTTTCTATCTAATAAATTGAGCTATTCTTATACGATTATTAGCTAACAAAAATTAAAATAGTAGGGAATTTCTTACGATCTGAAGTTGATGAAACCACCAAAACCAATTGTCAAGTCCCTCCAATTGAGGTCTTCCAACTACAATTGGAGGGACTTTAAAAAAAAAAAAAAAAAGTACCTCTAATTGTAGTTGGAAGACATCAATAAATAGATGAGCTGTTGCAGAGCCATGCTCTGTTTTCTTGGTAAAGAACCAACTAATGTTTCATTGTTCTGTGTAGCCCGGGCTCAGCTTGAAGAAATTGTGGACCCACCAGACCAAGAAAAAAAACCAAAGGCAGGACCCACCCTAATGGCAATGATGAGTTACCTGAGCTAACAACTGAGACCTGTTTTGGCTTGTCGAAGGAAGAAAAAGAAAAGGAAAAAAAAAATAATATAAAAAAAAGGACCAGTTCTTGCTTCCGAAAGGAGCTGTCTTTTTGCTTCCTTCAAAATCGAAATGCTCTGGATTCCCTGCCTATACTGACATGGTCACCTTGGTCCGTGATGCCTGTCCCTTCCTTCTTCGACCCTCTCACATTGCTACAATTTGAAGTTTTTGTCTGTTATTGGTCAAAATCTTAAACCAAACATTCTGGTCACTGTTAAAAGAGTGTCTTATTTTATGCACGGTTAGTTTTTTGGGCACCTTCAACATTTGGGTTTCACGTTTGGTTCTCAAAGTTTGAATTTTGGAACTGGGTTTTGTGTTATGGTCTGGAAGTGGGTTTCGTATTAGCGAGATAAGGTTCGTCTCTTCATTTTCGTTTGCACATTCTGTTGTCGTTTCGTTTTATCTCTGTTTGGTTGCCGGGAAACCATGGGAAAGGAAAGTGGATTAACCCAAGAGTGCAACAGCGGTCGCTCAACTGAGCCTCATAAATTAATTTTTTCACTTTAGCACAAGAATTTCTGTTCTTTGCCTCTGTTTTCTCAGTTTAAAAGAGGGTATCGAAATTTTACAGCTTTTGCGTTTTTAGCTTTTAAGGATTGGTTTGTCGGTTACTTTATGATGGTTTCGTTGTTAATCTTAATAGAATTTGAGTATTGGTGAAGATTCCAGAGGGCACTTTTTGAGATGATAGGGAATTTCAGTGTTTAATTTATTAGTCTGCCGATTTCCTGTCTCGAAGGGTTGCAGTAGTGTGGAAAAGCACTACCTGTTTTTATGCTGTTTGATTATCTTCCATCATCTCAGACACAGCCGAATATTATCATTAAAATAGAGCAGCCTTGTACTCTCTCTCTCTCTCTCTCTCTCTCTCTCTCTCCATACACAGTCACATTTGCTTTTATTATCATTGATTTCATTGTGGTTTTCTTAATCAAGTTCTCACGATCTTAATGCATTTCTGATGTTGAGCTCGTAGAAGAAATCAGGTTATTTTCTTCAAAATTAAGAAACAACAGTTTGTTGAAGTTCAAAACCGGAATTGTTTATCTAATGGCACTTGCTTTTTCAGTCACTTGTTACTATTTTTTTTCTTTATTGTTACTCAATTGGTCATCGTGATTGTTGCAGGATTAGGAAACTTGAGTTCCAATTTATCCTTCATGGGGACAATGAGTACATCTTCTACCCTGTCCGTCCCTGAAGAAGCATCTAATTTTGATGAGGTTTCGATGCAGCAGAGCTTGCTTTTCTCTGATAGTCTAATGGTACTCCTGCTCCTTTTTGCGGTTTTATCAATTGGCGATCAGGCTTGCAAATTATTTCAATCTAGTCAAAGACTGGATTTTAGGTGCTGTGCCTTTAGTTTTTTGGGGATTTGAATTTGCTGCAGTTTGTCGAACCTTGCCAGAAATTTAATCTTTATTAAGTTAGGCCCCTTTAACTTTAATTTTTGCAACTTCCTTTTCTCATATCACGTAGTTATTCAGGATCTGAAAAATCTGAGAACACAGTTGTATTCGGCTGCCGAGTATTTCGAACTATCATACACCATTGATGACCATAAACAGATGTGAGTTAATCTGATTCATTACTGTTGGTAATTTGAAGTGGCATTTCCCTTCTATTCTCTCTCTTATTGATATTTCTTAAAGAAACTAACTGTCTATATATGCAGAGTGATTGAAACGTTAAAAGATTATGCTACTAAAGCTATTGTGAATACTGTGGACCATCTGGGTTCTGTTACATATAAGGTTAATGATTTCTTGGATGAGAAGGTTGATGAAGTTTCCGGAACGGAGCTTTGTGTATCTTGCATTGAACAGGTGAGCTTGGATTAAGTTTTAACCGGTGAGATATCTGTAAGAAACCTTGTATAAATGTTTATGATAGGGATTCCCATTAGCAATCATTAAGATAAGTTCCTATGTACTCGGACTTTGCCTATGTACGTGGATCAATAAAATCTCTTTTACCTACAAAAAAAAAAAAAAAGCAATCATTAAGATAAAGACCTATAAATTTACCTTAACTTTATTTCGAACCTGCTCAGAATGATAAGATTTGATTTCTAAATTTGTGCAAATGTTTTTGCTGGGTTTTAGTGAAAATTAAATTGATTCTCATTATATAAAATGGATGATCTTGTAAGTCAGTTCTCTTCTTGTATTTCCCCCTTCCCATTACATGGGGAAAAGGCAATTCTAGAGAAAAATGTAGTTCCTATTTTGGGAAAAGTTAGGAATATATCAATCAAAAAAAAAACAAAGAAGTCGGTTAGGAAGAGTTGAAGACCAAAACAGCAGCTCAAAAATACTTTTCAAGTTGGTATTTAGGTTAGTGAAACCTATGATTTAGCAAAGAGAAGTTCTTTCCCCTGGGGGATTCATGTCCTGTATATTTCCAAAAGCGAAGCGACATCAAAGACAATCTTTCTTCATGTTCCAATTAAGTTACTGCTTTAAGATATTAAATTGTATCCTGCTGTATATATACTTGACAATCTAAAACACAAGTCTCATAATCTGAAGATATGTAGACCAACTTATAATAGCCCATTGACCCATGAATAGCTCAGACTGGCAAATAGTTCCTTCTTACTTTAAAAATTAGAAAGGGTTATACTCACTGTACTCTGCAAAGATATATCATATAAATGCAATTAATATTTTCTTTTTCTGCAAGTATTTAAGGCATTGTCCTACTTAAGGTGTCAGCCTACCTATTCTGAGTGCCGCCATTGAGCCTCTTTACAGATAGTCTGACCCATTATCTAAATTAAATACGGCCACCAAACCATTTTTTTGTTTTAGTCTGAGCCATTAATAATTGAAGCTGACCTGGATAGCATGTAGTTTAACATGTGGACCATGACCATTTTATTTTGGTAATGGGGCTCTACTGTTGGTTCTCTTACAAAAACATTGATAGCAGCCCTCAGATGTGGGATTTGAGAGACAGATTTTGGACTATTGTTGCCCAAAAATGTAGTCCAAGAATATGTGAGGCATAAGCCATTTGGTGCCAATGTTTGTATCACATAGCAGTATTGCTATTAGTGGACACAAGTGACTTGATGGTTGCACCATATCAGTACTAAGTGAATTGACGATTGCACCATAATAAATACTTGTTTGTAGCTAAGCTTCTCACTCTATTGAGGTACACATATTACTTACTTTCATTGTTAATTTGATGTGGTATGTTAGAGATTACGGACATGCCAAGAGTATATTGATCACAAGGGCCTTTCTCAACAGTCACTGGCGATAAATACTCCTAAGTACCATAAGCAGTACATCTTGCCAGGCAAATATATACTTCTCTCCATTTTTTCTTTTAATTTTGATATATCTGCTACATATTTTCCGAGTTTTGTTTCTAGAATTCTGGAAATAATAGTTTTTGACCCTTACCATTCCCCAAATTCATTGCAGTTGGGGAGACCATGCATGGTGCCAACCGCATTAAATCAAAATACCAGGGTTGCAGCCTAGTTGATGAAGATGAGCGGCACCAATTTAGGAATGGTAGTGTACTTTATCTTCTGTTTTGGTCCAAATCATACTACGCAGGCAATACTTTAACATGATCTAATTACTCTCATCAAATTTACTTCATGAAGCTGTTCAATCCACAATAAGAGAAGCCCCAACTTCTACGAGCAGGTACTATTGTTATATCTTCTTATGCATTAGACTGATAGACTCTGTTTGCTTTTTACGTGGATCATGATAAACTAAGTTATGATTCATGCAGTAGAGGGCGTCGGCATTCCCGTTCGCCTTCTCCACGTCCTTCCCAACGATCTGCAATTTTTTCCTTTACTGCTTCTATGCCCAAAAAAGAATTAGGTTTGTATGAATGCAGAATGTTGAACTATGAAAGTTATGAATCATGTTAATGCACTTTATCTATACTTTGTTTTTTTCCTTACAAAGATGATCTGTTTTTTTTCTTATAAAGATGATCTTCCATATATGTAATACATGTCTGTTGTCATTCTGCTGATGATGTCTATACAAAAATCAGAGAAGAGAACTGTTTCACCACATCGGTTTCCGCTATTACGTTCTGGATCTCTTTCAAGTAGGTCAGTAACACCAAATTCAACGCGACCCACTACTCCAAACTCAAGTAGGCCAACCACTCCAAATCCTAATGCAAGACGGCGTGTGAGTACATATTTACATTTCCTAAATTCCATGCAATTTATATCTGCAATTAATATGCCACTTTACTCACCATCTGAAATGTTCATATCTTTTCAACAAACACATGAATTGGTAAGAAGGAAAACAGAAAGGAAAAATGAAATATAAATATATATATAAATATATATCCTGTTTACTCTAAACTGAAAAGTTGCAATCTGTTATGCTTGTGCCAGTACCCTTCAGAGCCTCGGAAATCAGCTTCAATGCGATTGCCAGCAGAAAGAGAAAATGGCAAAGAGGTAGAACAATACCCTAGCAAAAGTAAACGTCTCCTGAAAGCTTTGCTTAGTCGACGCAAGTCAAAGAAAGATGAGATGCTATACACCTACTTGGATGAATACTGACCGCTAGATTTACACGGCGAAGTATTATTAACTTATTTTTCCTCTCTTATTCTATTTTTGTCACCCACAAGCAATATTTATCTTGAGTTATATGATGTATTATTCTGAGATCTTGCAGTGATGTATTGGATGATCGATACTGTATGTACGACATTTTCTTTCTCTTAAAAAGCACAATTTTAAGGTAGTCCTTGTTTTTGTTTCTATGTACGAAATTTGGAGTTGATGCATTAATTCCTTGCAGCTTGGATACCCAATTGAGCAGGTGAAATTTGCCACAGAAAAAAGACACCACTTTAGAAACAACACTGCCGCCCCCCCCCCCCCTTGTCTCAACAAGATAAAACTTTTATAGATAAACTAGCAGTTACAAGATACAAGTTTTAATGGGATGAGAGTCCTCTACAGTCTTCCCAAAACCAATATATTATAACACAAAAAAGAAAAAGAGGGATTTGGAGCCAAAAGTTTGGCTCCTATCCATTTCCCACCAGGGGAGATCGTTTGGTGACAGTTTTTATATAGTCTGCGAAACAAACTATAGACCTGTGGCTTCTAGCTACAGTAAAGGGTTGTGTGTTGCAATGTGTTGGTCTGGATTGGCTGAAAGAAACTTTCATGTCCACTTTCTTTCGATCTTTAGTTAGGGAAAGCGGGAACATAGGAAAACAACTAGAAATTATATGTCGAATCATCGACGAGGGGCCAACACAAGGGATGTGCCACCATTGGAGTGGAATGGACAGGTGGATTCGAATCCTTTAAAGCTGGAGGGGCTGTGCGTGGTTCAAAAGCAGCTCTAGAATGCAAAAGCATGTGGATGTCTTGCACGACATAAGCCTTGAATGTGACAAACGTGCCGAACAAAAGAGTGGATTTCTTCCGCGAACTAGAAGATCGGAGACTGGAGAGGTAGAAAAAGCAAAACATGTTGGTTGGAGGTTGCTTGAAAATAGGAGATCGGCAAGTTTTGGCGTTGTGGAGAAAAACCTAAGACAAAAATCAGGAAAAAGAAAAACAAAGCAGGAAAAGGTAAAATGGAAAAGCTACTACGGCTGGTTAGGGGAGAAGGTGGGTGGAGCTGAAGCTCCAAATCCCCTTCGCCTAGTGGACGGAAAAAAATTCTAGCTAAGGCAGGGGGGTTTTGCTTGATAGAGAGAAAAGGCAAGGAGTACGTAAGTTGGTAGAGAAAATCTTTTAGACCCTTATTTGCCTGAAAAGAGATTTGCATTTTTTTCTTGTTTCTTTCTTTTATGCTTATTTTCTCCCCATTTCAGATGAGTTGAAGACAAAATTTATCATTGTTTGTTCATTGCTGTCGGTAACATTCAAACCCTATTGTAACACAGATTGTAAAGAATGATAAGAAAGAGATGAATTGAAAAAGAACTGAGTAATGATTTCTATTGAAACGAGAATCTTATTACAAGAAAAGAACCATCTTCAATTCAACATGCCTGACTGCCCTTTTCACTTCGGGTTTCTATGTATGCAGTTGTAAACACTTAACATACCACAGCTATCACTTCAGAAGACACACCCAACAAGGTTCAGTGCACCCTTGTTGGGTGCTTAAGGCCCCCTTGGACCTTCACTAGAAGAGATACAACAATCTATCTTTTCTCCAAATCAGCCTCTACGTGGCACTTTTTTTTAGCCTTTTTGTCAAGAAATCCTGGAATCTGGCTAATTTGTTGGCTTAATTTCCCATTTTATTTTCTATTTTCTGACACTGTATTTATTTGGTTTAGGGAGGTTGTAGGGGTCCATCACCTAGTCCTTTTATATGAAAAGGTTAAATTTAAAGTCCTTATCTCATAATTTTGATTAGCAAATGCCAAAAAAAATTGTAAAATCATTCTTTTGCCTAAAGGGAAAGATAGAGATAAGCAGCTTTCTAAACCAGATTTCCAAGAAAGCCAATCTATCCTTTTGCCATTTCATATATCTTCTTCGAAGAAGAGAACCTACATTTCTAGACGAGGAGAAAAAAAGGGTAAGAGGGGTACATGGGTGGAATCAGGGGTCAAAAACCTTGCTAGATTCAAAGACGCAGGGTAGGGATACTACGAGGAAGATTTGTATTTGCTTCATTGGCATTATATTGTCTGAAGGAGTAATTTTCAATCCGGTTTATAAAAATTGTGACATTAGGGCCCATTTGGAACTTGGACTAAATTGAGACAAACTTAGTTCAGTTTAATTTTAAGCTGAATCTAATATCTAAACATCAAATTCTCAAATCACTAAATTCATTTTAACTCAAAACTTCTTTACACGTGAGATTTACAATATTTTTCAACTCAACAACTCTTTACACGCGGGATCAACAACCTTTTGCAACTTTCGATAAATACATCTAAACTTATTTTAACATTCAAACACATCTAAACTCATCTTAGGTAAGCTCCATAAAACTCACTTCATCATTTCAACTCATTACTATTCATAAAGAACTTAACTTAGCTCAACATTCAAACGAGCCCTAATTCTTGCAACTAACATAAGGAATTCTTTTCGACTGGCTAATCAAAGTTAAACTTGAGAGTTCGTGAAGAAGTAGGCGTCCAATGCTTATATTCTTTCCTTGTGGTGAGGGTAGGAACGTGTATTGCTGCAATGCTTCAAGGTGCTCCTTGTGATCTGCCTTTTCAACTTCGTTGAGCATGGCCAGAGTGTAAGAGGGAGGGTCTTTTAAAAGTTATTTTCCACAGGAGAAGACGTAGTGCATCATGAATTCTGGCAATCTAGAGTTGTTTCTAGTCATCCTCGCTTAAAGGATGTCATTTCTGGAACATTTATCAAGGCTACACTCTTTTAAAGCATACAATATCTACATGCTTAGAACAGCATGATAGCACACAACATAACATTACAACATCCTAACAAGAGAGAATATAGAGCTTGAAGAATCCTATATTTAAACCATAATCATTGCATAATTACAAACAACATTAGATAATTACCAAATATAGATATATATAATTTTACTTTCTTCATTTCCGCTATCTCCGACTCCGAAGAATAATACTCTAAGGCTTAAATAAGAAATTGATTTTTGGGTTTCTCAGCATAGTTTGAAGTTGTGGGAGTATCACCATATATGCATATTCCATTCAAAAAGAGAATGTTTTCTCACGATTCAAATATTTTATGGTACCACTTGAACCACTAACACCATAAAGCAAGTGAGTTTTATTAACTGTTTTTGAGTCTACTATAAAAAATAGAGTAGTGCTAGGTTGCCACCCAACAATGACCGGTGGGTGTGTCGCCTAGCAGAAAGTTGGATTTTTATTTTTTCATTCTTTTTCTTTTCATATTTTTTAACATATTTAAATATTTTTTAAAAATAAAAAAATACACCAATATTCTAAAAGTTACTTTTTTAATCAAGTAAAAAAATTAAAAAAAATAAATATATGAACGGTCAAAATGAAGGGACAAACTCAGATGACATATTAGCATTTTCCTAAAAAATATTATAAAACTTACGTGTCTCCCTCCTATTAGGGGGTGTAAAATTGAGTTTCTCACCTGTAGCATTGTGGCTCTAAAAGTGTGATTTTATTCTTATTATTATTAATTTAAGTAGAGTCACTTTAACTATTGGGTAGGATTAGTTATAGTTTTGAATTAGAATTCATTCCCACCTTAAAGCCATTACCCTATCAATGTTGGTACTCCCGTAGGAATAGGTTCCTAAAGTATAGTCATCCTCTAGTTCCCAGTTGAGTGGTCCCCTAATTGCCCTAATTGGAAACAAACTCCCAACTCTAAATTTTATCTAATTTCCTTGAAGACTCACATACTTGTTTTTTCCTCTCTATAAAACTCACGAGACCCTCAGCTAAAAAAGAGAAAACATTATGTTAAAGATATACTTAGTCATGATCCAGCACAATCTTCTGCACCATCTATTGCTCAATCACACGATCTCTCAAATGGCAAGATGACTCGAGATAGCAAGATAGGATAGTTGACTTTTATTTATCCTTAGGATCAATCTGTTATAATACTTTGTATACTTTCCTTACATGTATATTTCCATATATGTATAATTTCTTTGTTGATGGCACAGAACCATGCCTCCATCAGTTTCTTACTGATGAAACAGGAAAGACAACCACAGTAATCAATCTAGATTACCTTTTGTGGCAAAAGAAAGACCAGTATCTTCTTAGTTTGTTTACAACCACTCTGTCTGAGACTATTATGTCCTCCATATATGGATTGAACACCTCTAAACAAGTGTGGATATCCTTGGCAACAAGATTTGCTTCTCAATCACAATCTCGTATAGCTTATCTAAAGCTCCAGTTGCAGTCTCTACAGCAGGGATCTCAGACTTGTGCTGAGTATCTTGGTCTTGCTTTAAGTCATGGGCTGACCAATTGATGGTTGTAGGCAAATCAATAGAAGATGATGATCTCATCTCCTACATAATGGGTGGTTTGAATCCTGCATATACTCCCTTTATTACCTCTTACAACTTTGCTACTCGTGTTGTTCCTATGACATTTCAGGATTTTCAAGCTGAACTTTTGAATTTTGAAACTCTACTTGGCAACCAACATCAATCTGTTGGTAACTTGGGAAATTTTGCTCTCTACTCCGACAAGCAAAACCCATATGGACCAACAACAACAGCAAGGTCAAGACATTTGGACAGAATAAAAGCAGCTACAGACCCAATCAGAGAAGAGACAATAATAAAAATCCCTTTCAAGGTGACTCCAACAGAGCATCATGCCAAATCTGTGGGAAAGTGGGGCATTTAGCCTTGGACTACTACAAGCATATGGATTATGCTTATCAAGGCAAACATCCACATGCTCAACTAGCTGCAATGGCAGCAAGAACAAATTCTACAATGAAACACCCACAAGAGTAGGCCTGGTATGCTGATAGTGGTGCAAACAGCCATGTAACAGTAGCCTTGGAAAACTTATCTATCCAAGAACCATACAAAGGTGATGAGGAAATTGCTGTGAGAAATGGAACAGGTTTGACAATAACAATCAAGATTATGAAATTCTCTTTAATTCCAGTACTCCTTTCAAATTGAATAATATTCTTCACTGTCCATCAGCTACTACAAACTTACTCTCTATATAGAAGTTCTGTTCAGATAATCACTGTGTCTTTATTTGACTGAATCTCATTATTTTGTGAAGGACAAATGCACGGGCCAGACATTTTTGCAAGGGCTCAGTAAGGATGGACTATATCCAATCTCCTTTACCAATCAAATGAATAACACCAAGAAGATCACTGCCTTTCTCGGGGTCACTGTTGATTCCATCACTTGGCATAGAAGACTTGGTCATCCAGCTTCCACTACCTTTGACAAAATCAAATCCTTAGTAAAACTTTATGTTACTAAGTCTCCCAAGCAGTGTTCATTATTTGAATCTTGTCAATTAGCAAAATCTAAAGCTTTACCCTTCTTTGAGTCCCATAATGTAAGCCTTGAACCTCCTGAAATAATACACTAAGATCTTTGGAGTTCACCTATAGTTTCAAATAATGGTTACGAGTATTATGTGACTTTTATTGATAATTTTTCAAGATTCACTTGGATCTATCCCTTAGAATCAAAATATGAAACCTTTGAACGCTTTGTTAAGTTCAATGCATGGCTGAAAATCTCTTATCTAAGAAAATCAAAGCCTTTCATTCAGATGGTGGTGGTGAATTCATTTCAAACAGATTCAATCAATTCCTTGAAACACATGGTATCACACGTAGAATATCATGCCCTTATACTGCTCAACATAATGGTTTAGCAGAAAGAAAGCATAGACACATTGTAGAAACTAGTCTAGCTTTGATTTCTCAATCTAAGCTACCTTTAGGCTACTGGGTTGATGCTTTCAACACTGATGTTTACCTCATTAATCGCTTAGCTACTGCTCTTTTGAAACATCAGTCACCTTATTTCAAACTGCTCCACAAGCAACTAGATTATACCTCTCTTAAGGTATTTGGTTGTGCTTGCTTCCCTCTCATTCAACCATACAACCATCACAAGCAAATGTTTAGATCCAAAAAATGCATATTTTTAGGCTACTGCTCTAACTACAGAGGTTATAGATGTCTTGATCCTACAACTCGCAAAATCATTCTTAGCAAACATGTTGTGTTTGATGAAGGGTCTTTTCCTACTTAAGATTGGTTACCATCTTCTACTCAGCCCTCTGTAACAGCTTCTAGTTCCTCAGCAACAAGTTCTTCTTAGGTAATGACTCTTACTACCCCTCCATTCATATCTGCAGGCACTAATTCCAATTCTCCTATTATTTCCAATAATGACCTTACTGATCCAGTCACTCAAAATGAGTTAAATGACCTCTCTTCTGGTCCTGACCCTCATGTTATCATGCCACCTTTTGATGATCAGAGTCAAATACCTAGTTCTTCTAATCCCTCAAAAGTTGACCTGTCCTTATCACTTTCTCCAAATACTCAACCTTCACATCCAATGGTGACTAGATCTCAAGATGGTTCTAGAAAAGTAAAAAACTTTTTAGATTACAAAATTTATTCTACTAAATATCCTCTACAGGTCTATTCTGCCACAAGTGTCTTTGTCACTCCTAAAAATTTTGCACAAGCTAGCATAGATTCTCAATGGTGCCAAGCCATGCAAGAAGAATTTCAGGCCTTAAGAACAACCAGACTTGGACTCTTTGTCCTTGCCCTCCTGACAAAAACATTATCTCTAATAAATGGGTCTACAAGGTTTAACAAAAGGCTGATAGTACATTTCTCCATGGATCTCTTGAAGAGGAGGTGTATATGGAACAGCCCCAGGGCTTTGTTGACAAAATACATCCCACATATGTATGCAAGCTGCAAAAGGCAATCTATGGGCTAAAGCAAGCCCCTCGAGCCTGGTTCAACAAACTGGCCAGCACTCTTCTTGGTCTCGGATTTGTTGAATCCACAATTGATTACTCTCTTTTATCTTCCACAAATTCAATATTCATTTGTTCCTACTTATTTATGTTGATGACATAATTGTCACTGGAAACAATTCATCTGCCATCACACATCTTGTTGCATGCTTAAAGGATAGCTTTACTATGGAAGATCTTGGAGACTTGGCACTTTTTCTTGGGCATTCAGGTTCATCACACTACAACAAGTCTTCATCTTTCACAGCTCAAGTACATCACTGAACTCCTTGAGAAAGCTAAAATGGTTGGGGCAAAGCTAGCCAAAACTCCAATTCATGTTGGTACCAAACTGTCACAACATGATGGAGATCTTCTAGACAATGCCACTGAGTATCGACACTTGGTTGTGTTTTGACTAGACCTGATGTTGCATTTTCAATCAACCAGTTATGCCAATTCATGCACAATCCAACCACTACTCATTGGGCAGCAGCAAAAAGGGTCCTTAGATACCTTAAAGGCACCATTAAACAAGGTCTATGCTTCAGCTCAGGTTCACTTCAACTTAATGCCTACACTGACTCAGATTGGGCAGGGAATCCTGATGACAGAAGATCCACAACAAGTTATGCTATTTTCCTTCTTCCCTGCCTCATTAGTTGGACTGCTAAAAAGCAACATGTGGTGTCCAAATCCAGCACAGAAGTTGAATACAGATCCCTTGCTTGTGCTACTGCTGAACTCTTCTGGCTTAGAATGCTCTTCCAAGATCTGTATATTCCAATTACTAACACTCAGACTCTGTGGTGTGATAATATTTGTGCCATCTCACTTGATTCAAATCCAGTTTTTCATGCTCGTACTAAGCATATAGGAGTGGATTACCACTTTATTCAGGGCGAAGTAGTGCAGAAGGACATTGTCATTCATTATCTTCCTACAGCTCAACAAATTGCTGACATTTTTACCAAAGGTTTGACCTCTGATCATTTTTTTCTCTTAAGAGACAAGCTACAAGTGTGTCTTGCACCCATTAGCTTGCGAGATGATGTTAAAGATATACTTAGTCATGATCCAGCACAATCTTTAGCTCCTTCTACTGCTCAATCACAGGATCTCTCAAATGGCAAGATGACTCGAGATAGCAAGATAGGATAGTTGACTTTCATTTATCCTTAGGATCAATCTGTTGTAATACTATGTATACTTTCCTTACATGTATATTTTCTTATCTGTATAATTTCTTTATCTGCATACTTTCTTAATTCTGTACATAGCCTACGGATATATATACATAATGGAATACAACACTAGTTTGTGTGATCTCAAATCATTTTTTCATCCTTTCTTTCACATTATACTCACCAACCCATCTTAACAGCCTCTACAAATCGAGAAAAACCACCTTCTCAGCCAACCGAGACATTTAACTCGTTGGAAACAGCCACAGAAAATGCCGGCCAGCTCAACTTAGACGAACCCACCCCTTTCGGTAAGCCCACAACGGAATCTTCCTTCCTTCTCTCCCTCTCTATGATTCTTAGCTAGGTAGTTTCTCTCTAACTCTCTCTTTTGTTCTTTCTCTTTTGTCACACCACCATTCCGAGGAGTTTAGTGGTGTCGCTGACCAACCTAGCCACCCTTGAGCTGCCGTTGACTTAGCCTTCTTCTCTTGGTGAGTATCGCACGACTTCCCTCTTCCAAGTCCAGTTCCTTATTCGGCTGTTGTGTTCTTTTTCATTGCTATGTTTTAGACTTCCCAAAATGCCCTTCTTAGTGCACTCTCAATGGATGCTTTATAATACATTTTTCTTTAAAATATAAAGAAATGTTCTTAAAAGTACATTCCATTGGATCCTTTATTTTAAAATCACTTTACATTTTGCTACAGGGAATCCACTACATGAAGAGGAACTTGTTCATCCCTCTAAATGTTTGTAATTCATTTATCTTTCATAGCTGATTTTCCTCATTTCTCTTTATTCTCATTTCAGACCCTCTCTCTCTCTCTCTCTCTCTCTCTCTCTCCCACCATTTCTTCGTTGCTTGGTGCCGAAACAGAACCAGAGCCTTCCATGTTCCTTGACTTCACTCGTCAACTCCATCATTGATCATCCATCACTTTCTGCTTCAAGCTCTGCTCTGCTCTCTCTCTCTCTCTCTCTCTCTCTCTCTCTTCAAAACGCATGAAAGCATATATTTTTTTGGGTTTTTCGAGTTGGGTTTTTCTGGGTTCATTGATTCTTAAAAATCTAGGACGTTGGATTTTTCTGGGTTTGTCGAGTTGGTTTTACTGGTTTAGTCGAATGAATTCACGTTGGGACATTTGCTTTGGGGAAGACTTTTTTTGGTAGTGATTTGGGCGCTAGAATGATGTGGTGTTGTATGCTTTTGAGGAAAAATGAGTTGTGGATGTTGCTTATTAGTCCGATTGTTCATATTTGGTAATGGAAGTGTGGTACTTGATTGTCATTGTTTGGAAAGAATCGCAGGAAGATGGCTTCAACAGCCCCGTCTCCGAAATCTTAACAAAACTGCCAACTGGTTGGCTTAGTGCAAATATAAAAATATGAGGATATTAGAGAAAATATTTAAAATGAATAAAAAAGATTAAAAAATATAATATTTAAATGATATGAAAAAATAGATAAGCTGATGTATGGTATATTGCAAAAATCGATATGTAAAATAGAAAAAGTAAGTTTTGGTGATGTATTTTAAAGAATAAGATGAATGAACCATTGAGAGTGCTCTTAATAAATTGAGTTTTGCTGGGGTTGGGTTTTGATTGTAATTGGGCTAATGTTGTAAATTGGGTGGGCTGGATTTATTCAGAAAGTTTCATAATAGTTACGTGAGTTGAATTCACGAGGGCTTGATGTTTAAAGTAGGCCGGTTATATTTTTCACAAAACTGTTTTGAGTGTAAGTGGACTATATTTTTAATTAAGTCCATTGGGCTGAATGCCTACTTAAATTTCTGGTAAACTGATCCTACACATGAGATGTATGTGTTTTAAATTGGGCTTGATTTTATTACATTTCAGCAACTGTTTTAGTGATTTTATTGGGTTGATTATATTTTCATAAAAACATCACTTTTACAGGTGTTTTATCTACTTAAATAAATATATTAGTCATAGACTTGTTTTTTATAGAAAATATTTAAGGGATTTTAAGCATATTTTAAAGTACACTTTTTAGTCTATTATATTCTAATTGTCTATTCTATTTAACTATGTTTTTAGGAAAATTATTAAGTTATATTTTTTAAATAGAAGTTAGGGAATATGTTATGAGTTTTGAATAATATTATTTTATGTAATATTTGTATAATTGAATATTTATTAAATTATCTCTTGGATATTATTTTAAGTATTTAGAATGCTACGACACGTTTTTTTAGAAATGTTAGTGACGTTTGGTGCCTCGTATTGGTCACAAGCTACGACGTAAGATTTTGGAAGCAACAATAAGAGATAATTAGTATGATCATATAATTGCATGTGTACTGTAATTTTCTAATGATATATGAAAATATGATGTTTGTCTACGCTACGCTACGAGCTAAGTCAAAGTTAGATTCTTTTCACAATCTTTGATGAATTATGACATTATGTTTATATGAATGAATTTGTTGTTTGATAGAGTGAATGATTCTAAAATCACATAGAAGCCATGAATGTTCATGTAGTAATTTAAGTCATATGCCATATAATAAAATAGCCAAATTATGTATGTCATGTTCATGTAGTACCTAGATCATGTATGCTATGTTCATGTAGTGATTAATCATATATGCTATGTAATGTTACGAAGTATTTAGATCAAATATGTTATGTAAAGTTCATATAAAACTCAGATCACATATGTCATATAATGTTTATGTTTAGATCATATTATGTCACGTACAAGAATATGCCATGTTATGCTATGCCATAATAAGGATATGTCATGTCATGCTATACCATTTACAAGTATATGCCATGCTAGGAAAGTTCATGATATTAAATAATTTCTCATGCATTAAGAAAGATAAGATGTTTAAGGGTGATACGGACCTAAGCGTGTTCACCACAGGTTATGTTAAGACGGTGCCATTGATCTAAGCGTGGTTCACCATATGTTAAGTGAAACACAGATCTAAGCATATTTCATCTCAAGTTATGTTAAAGATGACACGGATCTAAACGTATTCATCATAAGTTATGTTAAGAATGACACAGACCTAAGCGTGTTCATTACAAGTTATGTTAAAAGTGACACGGACCTAAGCGTGTTCACCACAAGTTATGTTATGCGGTGCCACGGACTCAAGCGTAGTTCACATTATGTTAAGTGAAACGTGAACTTAAGTGTGTTTTACTCCATGTTATGACAAGTTATGGGGTACCACGGACTCAAGCGTGGCTCACCATATAATAAGTGAAAGACAAGATAAACAAATAATTTATGCATTCATGTTATATGTTTGCCATGATTATGTATACTTCCACTCATGTTGATGATGAATAGACATGCTATGAAAATCTGTGAATGATACATGTTGTTTGAAGAGTCTTTCAAAAATTAAGTTTAAGATAAGTTATATTTTACGCTATGATGTGCTATTTACTGAGTATTCGACTCTTTTTTTTTCTTTATTTTTTCCTACGTTTAACTATCACAAATGATTATTATAAGGACGTAAAGCTAGAAAACCAGGAATAGATCCAGTGCAAGGACTTAGTTTTCTTTTATGATTTTTGGATAAAAAGTCACATGTAGGTTTAGTTTACGTTTTACTTTACGTTTTCAGTTTCATATTTTAAAAAAAAAACAGTTATGTTCTATTTAATTGATGTTTTTAATAAATGAGATATTTTAGAATATGAATCTATTTATGAGGCATTATATTATATATGTTAATAACATTTATATCCTACAAGAACGGGGTGTTTCATCACCACTTCCGGTTTTGAAATTTTCCCTTAAAATAATAAAAATTATTAAAACTATTAAATTCAAAAATTAAAATCTAAAAACAAATCTATCCAAAATATTATAAGCATCTTAATAACTAAGCCTTTGATTTGCAAAGAAAAAAAAAAAACTAAGCCTTTGATTTATTTGTTTATTTTTCAAGTCAAGCTGAAGATTACCTCCACGTACGCTGAATTGCAGCCCAAAACCAAGACTAAGTTGGGCTTTATGGATTTCATTTAATAACATTAAGTGGCAGACATTATAATATTAATATCGAAATTCACTTTCGGCACAGATAGAACAACGAAGACTGCATGCGTTATAAATCAAAGAGATTAGCATTTTTAGCATCTTTCACTAAACCGTGAAAGAACCACCTACCGAAAATACTAAAATATTTTTATTTAAATTTAAAATCTTACATCACCGCCTTCTATTTCAAACATAATTATTAAAGATAATATTGTTAAAAAAATTGTAAGCGTATTAATACTCCATTATATAAAACCTTGCATACTTGGTTCGTACTTCTAAGAAATCTTCAATAGCTAATCATCTATTAAAAGTAAAATATATAACACTCCATGTTAGGATCAAATTAGTATTCATAAATCATAACCAAAAAAAAAAAAAATTACAAACTACAGCATAGATCAAGGTTTAAGAAGATGTCTTAAAAAAAAAAGAGCGAGAGCACATTTTAAAGAAAAAACAGCAGTGCTAGGTAGGTGAATCGTGAATGGGAGTCACAATTCCATTCCTTGTCCAAATTCTTCAATCGTTTTTGTGGCAAGTGTAAGGACGTCCACAAAAGCACTAAATGATGCACGAAGAAATCTTGCTTCTACTGCCTCAAAATGTCTGTACAAGAACAGAGAGATGCAATCAAAGCGCTCTTATACAATCACATTGCAAAAAATCTGGAAGAAAATTAATTCAAGCATCCATACTGGACTTGACCACACTTTTTCAAGAAGTAATGCTAGTCTTCATCCTAAATTTTGTCATCTCCAATCACACTTGTTGATGTGCCACATTTTAAATGGCTTCATATATCAACCACTTAAATAGTAGCCACTTAAAATATGTTTGTTTTTCTTGGCACCAGGTGTCTGAGAACAAAGTTCCGACTAATCCCGAGAGTGCACAAGCACCTCAAGTGATTTAATGAAAAATTCCCCTAGTCCAATGACCCCTAGAAATTATATGCCACCTAGCAAGTATGACTTGGATGACAAAATTTAAGATGAAGAAAAACTTCTCTCATAACATTAATAATAAATCAAAATGCAACATAAAAGAAAAATTAGTCATAATCCATAATTTCATTATTTTTTAGTAATTTCGGCAATGAAAATCAATTATTCATTGCCAAAGGATTCAACTGATAATTCTTAAATAAAGAAAGCTTACACTGTGAGTTTTCCATTTGATGCTGCCATCTGCCTTTTCACTTTGTCTGGCTGCAACTGCAATCAGAAACGAAACTGAATAAGAACCTTTTTTTTTCCCACAGAGAGAGAGAGAGAGAGAGAGAGAGAGAATTATGGTCTGAGCATCATGAAGGATCACCTCCTTATCAACAGCTAATGCTGCATATACCATGGAAGCATTCTCCTCAGACTCATAGTCTACTTCCAAGTCACTGCAGATCATCTTTCAATTTAAAATTAACATAGAGGTAGAGGCTTAAGTACAGCACTTGGGAAATAAATCATCAAAGGTAGATAAAAGTGCACCTGATCATCATGTTACAGAAATAGATACACTGTGGCCAGCGAACAACAGAATCCAAGTATCCTTTAATATATTTTTTATTACATTGTTCTAATGGTACAAACTCTCCTAGGCCATGGTTCATCATAAAAGTTTGGCATGGAGAAAAAAAGTACGAGCTTCGTAGTCCCAGTTAATACCAATGCTAGTGCTAGTAAAAACAAATGTTAAATTTTAGCCGTTCAGGTCTCCCAAGTTAGTAATATTTTGGTTTTGGCCACCATAAAGTTTTTTTTCTGGGGGGCACTGCCATAAAGTTATCAAAGCAGAAGAATGAAACAACCAATTTGAAAGGAGCTTCAGTCCATCTCTGGGTTTAGGCATGCGCCAGAAAGCTAGGGGTCCCTATGCTGTTCTTATTTATTGATAAACAAATATACAAAAGGAAGAAAAGAAGTCCTGTTTTTCCAATGTTTCTATTAACAGAATTCAACTAAACTAAGCAAACTGGGGTAAACAAATGGCATCCTATAAAACCAACTAAAAAATACCAGATTCACCAGGTCATGCAAGTAATTTATATCAGTCTAACATCAAGGTCATTATACACATTACACATGATCCATGCAAGATACTTAACTGAATCACTGCATTTGAGCACTAATGGTAGAATTCCCACTACCCTTCTAACCAATTTAGAGGTTAGTTTTCACATTGTCAACAGCTTATAAGAATATTTATCAATTCAATCATATATCATGCACTAGGAATTACAAGCAAAACACAGATCTCATACATCACAGATTATCAGTTCAACTATGATAAAACTACCAAAACAAACCATGCTACATGACCGCACACGTGAACAAAGTGAGTCATAACCATAATGGATGGCAATCACAGTCCCTACTTCAAGAATTTATAGAAAACACTGAAAAGTTAGTTTCCACATCCAGATAACGTCCTAACATCTAAACCCCGAAATGCCCAGTTGACTCAGGCTTGTATCACAGAATCCAATGCATGTGTAATCAAAATAAGAATTTGGAATATAGAGACAATAAAAGAGAGAGAGTAACCAGCTGAACTCCCATTGGCTTTGTTGCTGGAGATCTGCCATGTCACCAATTATAGCAGCCACTGCCCCTGATTCTCTGCGAAAAAAAAAAAAAAAAAAGAACAACAAGTGTTGTTAGGGGTGTGCACTGATGCTGTTGGATTAGGATTGCATATATCCAACTTTGACTCCGCCTCCAAACCCCTAAATCCGCTCCACTCTGACTCTGCCGGAGTAGAAGTTGAACTTGGCCAAGGTTACTCCAGGTCTTTTTTAGGCATTGAAACTATTTTCAATGTTTTCTAGATCTAAGGGTTCTTTTTAACTCTTTTGGGTCCCATTTAAGGACAATCATTTGTTGGGTAAATTACACTAATTTGCTCATGTTTATCAGTCTTTAAGGCCTTTTTATTCCCTAATATAATCATCCCCCACTTTGGCCATGTATATCAATAAGTCTAATTACCCATCTTTCTCTGATAGATCACCCAATATTGATAGGCTAAATTTCTATCTTATGCCTTGTTATTGTTGCAGCATGTTTAGCCTTTAATGCCTTTTAAATTTTTTATAAGTAATAAAATTAAATTAGCAATAGCAAATAATGCAACCCTTGTACACAGGTTGTATAGAAGAAAGAAACCTATTTAGAATAAGAAAAGGCTATAAAAAAAAAAAAAAATTAAGACCTTTTACAAAAGAATTAAGCGCGCTGAAATGCATGGAAATTTAAAACAAACAAGTCATTCACAGTTTTGAAAGAGGGAAAAAGAGGAAAAAAAAACACTAGCACCCGCCCACCTTCCAAGATACAATACTTCTATGCCTATAGAAAATATACTATTTGGCCTTTATGGCCTCATTGGTACATTCAAAACCATCCTCATACCCCAACTGGCAGGCACACCAACCCCAACATATTTTACAAATGACAATAAAAACAACACCAATATAGAAGCCAAGTTTTAAAATTCGAATCAAAATAGCAACAAGCACCATAAAGCAAACTAATGAAACATCTAATCATGGCATCCACCAAAAGTCCAAATGATGAAATGAAGCAGTTGCACTGTATATCCACCAAACAGCCTCCTCAATCACAATACTCTTGTGTAGCCCCTTCACCCAAGAAAATAATAAGCAATAATTTATTATAATAATGCAATAAAATATTACCTAACAAGATATTATAAGCAAAAAATAGCAATTCATTTTGCTGAGATCTATATATCTCAGCATGTAGTCAAATTACCTGTGTCGCAAAATAAAATGCATACAATAGGAATTTTAAATCAACTACCTGAGTTGTGAAATAAACTAAAACTTGAGAAATTAAAGAAATTACATAAACAAGTCCACACAAGAGGCAAATCAATGTGATCAAACAAGCTCGCACATAATATCGGAGGGAGAAATTAAGAGAGAGAGAAGCTGAGATAGGGGGAGAGAGGAACTCACGATGGTGGCCTCAGGTGGCTGAGCCCTAACGGAGAGAGGGGCGGAGAAGAGAACGAAAGAGAGGCAGAGAAAAGAGGAAGAAAGAAGGGGGAGGAAATTAGGATTTTTGTCTTCCCTTTGAATGGGCTGGGATTTTCATTTTGTCTTTGGGCTTCACACTCATTGGGCTGGGTTTAATCTAATGAAGGAAATTAAAGAAATAAACTGGGCTTGGGTTCTTGACGTTCACAACAAGGTGAAGCAGCAGCAGCTGCTGTGTGACAAGGCAAGTATGCAGCGGTGTAGGTAGGGATCTCTCCATCTTAACTTCATATTATTTTTCTCTTGGATATAACTGTAAATTATAATTAATACGTTGAGTTTAATATAACTAGCCTTAAGTTAATATATAATTTGTATTAGGGTTAAGTACGTAATTACACTCTTATCTTTTTATTGCTTTGGGTTTTAGATTTTCTTATTTTGATTCACAAATTTGTGATTTTTTCCATAATATTTCGGGTGTCATTCGTTCTTATAAATATTTAAAAAAAAAAAACAACTTAATATCATATAAACACAAAAATATATTTTCAAAAATAATAAATCCATATATTAGAATATTAAAAGCATTAAGGGTGGTCGCACGTTGTCACCTCTAACCCAAATCTAAGCAATGCACCCTGACCTGGCAGGATTTTATTTTGCAAGAAAAGTTCAAAATCAAATTCTCCTAGAGCACTCCCAAGTTGGATTATCTATTAATTTGGCTAAACTATTCAAATAATGTTTTTAATATTTCTCCAAAGGAAGTGAAAAGAAATCATCTAGACTTGCCCGGGGATATGAAGAAATAAGGAGGCAGAAGACCTTTGGAACACGAACAATGACAAATTGACTGGCCAACAAATGCATAATAAAGGTACCAAAAATTACTGAAACAGGAATGCGTGTAATTTAGGGGTGGGCTCCAGCTCCAATGGAGTAGACTCTGACTCCGATCAAAATGTTCAACGATGGCTGTGCCGTTGTGGTATAATCGACGCTGCTGAAGCCACTGTGATTATATGGAGCTTGTAAATTCCAATGCATTTCACAAAAGTATAAAAAGAAATGGGTAGAGACACAGTGTTGAAGAAGAGCTCGGATATTGATGAATGATGATATGGAGCCTTCTCGCGTGTTGCAGCAATTGAAGAGGGAAGTCTATTTTTTTTTCTCTTTTTTATATTTAGAGCCAGAGAGAAGTGATAAAGTGTTAAAAATACATAATTAAGTTGTTTTAGTGAGTGATTTATTACATCAAAAAAGGATTGAACACTTAATTATGCATCAAATTTTAACACTTAATGAAAAATTTATTGATGCTAATATTTTGCACATCAAAGTCTCATAGTTGCCCTTGAAATAATTAAATTATAATATCATTTTATTTACATATTGTAGGGCATTTATGGAAGGAAAGAAAGAGTGAAAGCTATGAGGAAATAGAATAATTGATTATAGATTTGATGAAAATCAATCTAATTCAAAAAAAAAAGAACAGAAGAAAGGGCAGCCAAATTAAAATCGTGACCGTCAAAACCAACCAGCCAATCACGCATGCATCAGAGCGTGGGACCACAGCAGCTCACACATAGTTTGTTTTTGGGGTCCAGGGGCACCAAACGAAAAGGGGGATAGAGTTATTTTTATTTTATTTTTTCGTTACACAGCAGGGGAGAAGGGTAGGTTCCAGACCTCATGAAGGGAGGCGGCTGGTTTTGTTTCATGGCATTTTTATTTTTTTCACTGTTTTGCTGGTAGACTGACAGTTTTCTTTTTCTTCGTTCTTTCATTGATGTTAGAGACAAGCTACTAGCTTTTACTTTACTTTTCATTTTCCAGCATTTGTGGAGTTTAGTTTTTATTTAGCTTTTAGTCTTCTTTTTCGTTCAAGCGTTTTCATTCGGTTCTAGAGTTTTCTTTTTGTCTTTAGTTTTCCTTTTTCTTTAGTTTTGAGAACGAGTCAGCGGCTTTAGTTTTACTTTTCATCCAGCATTTACGTTTCTTTCTTTCGTTCGGCGTTTGACTGTTCTTCACTTCAGCATTTAACTTACTTTTCGTTTTAGTTGAGCGCCTTTTACTTTTTAGTTTTTCTCTTGGTTACAGACGCAGACCTTGTGGGAGGCGGCTGCTTTTATTTTATTTTATTTTCTTTCCGTTTCGTTTACGTTGAGTTGCAGGTTTTCTTTCATTTTCTTACTTTTTCGTTCAGACGGGAGGCTTATTTTCCTTTATATTTCCGTTGGTTCGGTTGCAGAACACAGGGACGGAAGTCCTCTTTCTCGGTTTTGGTTTTTATTTTACTGTTTCTTTCTAGATTTATTCTTTTCGGCAGCAGATTTTTTTTAGTTCATTTATTTTGTTTATTTATCTCTTATTTACTTTAGTTCAGTTTTCAATAAACTCCCAAATGCTTAGAGAGATTATCCATTTAGAAATGATAGGCTAGATTCTTAGCTTGGGATTCAATGAGTAACCTATGACCATTTTGGGACAGATTTTCTTCAATGTTATGAAATTTCAATGATTAACTTGTTGGATGATATTTTAGTTTACATCTAGAAATGATTGAAGTTTTTTGTTCTTGGTTTAGATCAGTTGTCGACGTAAAGGCACAATTGATACTTGAACAAGTAACGAGATTTTGATGGCTTTCTTTCATTATTTTACAATTGTTATATAATCCATCAAGTAGTTTTATTAGACTAAGATTTGTGGTTCATTGCTATATTATCCGATCATGTCTTCTAGGAATGGGAGCATGGTTGAGAGAAGATAAAAAAGAAAAGGAAGAAAATCCATCGCCAAAACAGTGGGTGAAAATTGCATCCCAAGTGTTTGTTTTATTGTTCTTACAAGTTTAATTCATTTGTTACACACTTTCTTTTAGCTTCTTAGTTTTGGTAATTTTAGAAACTTAGATTCGCATTTATTTTCAGTTTAATTCGAGCTTGAACTTCCAAAACAGCCACTAATCACACTCTTAATTCAGTCCACACTTCATTAGTAAATAGTCCACGTTTTAGTTCAAGATTTTCTTCTTTTCGAAATTTCTTGTCTCCATAAACGTCAGCATTTTATCTTGTGATTATAAAAGGTTTGCTCAATTCCCATTGCCTCTGTGAATTCGATCTTGGGACTTACCCTTGTATTACTTTGATAGCTTCTACGCTTGGAAGACAAAATTATAAGTTGATCAAGAAGTCTTTATGCTGTTAGTGATTTCGAATCTCTTTTTAATATTAGAGGGAAGCCTTTCAGCTGACACAATTCCTTTCAAAGTCAAGAAAATGAGACGTCTTGTCACTTGAAGACCCTTGCAGTTTGTACTAGCTTAGGGGCGAGTGTAGAGCTCGGCTTTAAGAGCTAGGTGTGGTGAGAGACAGATCTTGATCGCATGGCTGTGGCGGGAGATGGAGCTCGATCGCACTAGGTGCTAGCACGAAGCTCGATTTGGAGAGCTAGGCGGGAGATGGCATGATTGCGCTAAATGCGAGAGCGGAGCTTGGCTTGGAGAGCTAGGCTAGAGATGGCTCAACCGTGCTAGGTGTGATCGCAAAGCTCGACTTGGAGAGCTAGGTGAGAGATGGCTCAACCATGCTAAGTGCAAGCACGGAGCTCGATTTTAAGAGCTAGGCAGGAGATGGCTCGATCACGCTAGTGGCGAGCACGAAACTTAAGCTTGAAGAGCCCGGCAGGAGATGGCTCGACTACGCTAGGTGTGGGCATGGAGCACAGCTTAGAGAGTTAGGCAGGAGAAGCTTGGTAGTATGGTTGCGGTGGGAGATGGAGCTCGACCACGCTACTGTGGAGGGATATGGATTTTGACTACACGACTATGGCGGGAGACAGATCTCAACCGCATGACTATGGCTGAAGAGATTGTTCGACCACACAGCTATGTTGGGAGACAGATTTCAACCGAATGGCTATGACGGGAGATAGTTCTGAATCGCACGACTGTGGTGGGAGACGAATCTCGACTACACAACTGTGGAGCGAGATAGAGCTCAACCGCACTGTTGCGGTGGGAGACAGATCTCGATCGCATGACTCCGGTGAGAGATGGACTCAACCGCGCTAAGGGCAAGTGTGGAGCTCGGCTTTGAGAGCTAGGAAAAAGATGGAACTCAACCGTACAGTTGTGCCTAGAGATGGATCTCAACCACACAGCTATTGAGGGAGATGGATCTCAACTGCACGACTGTGGCAGGAGACAAATCTCAACCTTATGGCTATTGCAGGAGTGAAGCTCGACCTCACTACTGTGGCAAGAGATGGATTTCGACCCCATGGCTATGGCGAGAGACGAATCTCAATCGTATGGCTATTGTGGGAATGGAGCTTGACCTCACTACTGTGGCAGGAGACAGATTTTGACCCCATGGCTATGGTAGGTGACTAAGCTTGATTGATCTCAACTACATGAGCATGGCAGGAGAGGGATCTCAATCGCACAACTGTGGCAGGATACTGGTCACGACTGTGGCGGGAGACTATGGTGGGAGATAGAGCTTGACTGCATGTCTTTGACGAGAGATGCATCTCAACTACACGGCTATGGTGGGAGAAGGATCTCGGTCGTATAACTGTGGCGGGAGACAAAGTTAAACCACGTTATTATGATGGGGGATGGATCTTGACTGCACAGCTATGGAAGGAGATGGGTCTGGACCATATGGCTATAGCAGGAGACGGAGCTCGACTGCTCTGCTATGGTGGAAGACAGATCTTGACTGCATAGCTACGACGGGAAACAGATCTCTACCGCTCTTCTGCGGAGGGAGACGAAAATCGATAACTCGGTTGTGGCAGGAGACAAAGCTTGACCGCATAAAAAAATCAAATAGGTTAGTATAGATAACCCAAATCACAAGTTTGAGATTTGCAAACCTGAACCATTTCGCTAGAGTTTGGTGAATGCTTGAGGCACACGAGCAAGGCCACAGACATCCTTGCTTTGGCAATGATGAAGACTCAGGGTAGCTGCAATATCAAATGATCTATTATGATGAAAATAGTTTAAGATGCTCGAGTGGTGCTCAAGAGGGGCTTTGTTGCCAATGTTTCGCGCCACACAAATGACTTCCAATGAATTGTTCCTGAGGCATGTAGCCACTAGGACTCTCACGCAACCTCGAGGAGTTTTGTGGAGAAAACCTCGAGCTATTTGGCTCTCCATTGCGTGTCTAGCAGGGATTGGTCGCTAGTGAGAGCTTTGGGTGAAGCGTTTCTTATTGACTCGTTTGTTTGTTTTTCACTACTCGTAGCACTCTTTTTATGCGCTGCTGGACTTCCGTCAACCATACTCCATCTGCTAGTTTCTTGAACATAACACTTCCAATCATTGTCTTCACAAGCTTCCATCCATCATTGTTTGCTTTTCGCTATGTGCAGTGCTCTTCCTTTCTTAGTTTCAACAGCCAACTAAATAGCAGCAGCAGCAAGTGCAATTGTAACAAAGCCATTTGCAGCCTCAACAGTTGTTGTCAAAGCAACCCATTAACATTTTGAGCCCATTTGCTCACAGTGACGTTTGTGGTAGGGTCTCATGTGTTTGTCAGTGGTCCTAAGCCGTGTGGATGATCACCTGATGCTCGTCATGCTGACATCCTCTTTTAAGATATAAACTAAATAATAAAATGTACCACTTCCCATCAACTAGCTTATAGCAGAATCATTGCTCCCTACGAAGGTTGCCCACTGTGTCTTCTAGACATCGTGTTCGTTGCATGCCGTGACAGGCTGAGCTACTGAGATAGCGAGGAAAGGTACTTGCTTGTAGTGTTCTCTAGGTGGTGGTGTCTGGTGTTCCTCGTTGTAGGCCTTGGGGGTGACTCCATGCTGCTGCTAGTCTTCAATTGGTAGGTGTCACAGACAAGGTCCTTAGCGCGTACGTAATGGATGGTGGAAGAGGTCCTGTCGTCTCCATTTGGCTGCGCTATTGTGGCGTCCTAGATGGTTCACAGCTTTCGAGGGGGTGGCGAAAAGAATTCCCAACACATGAGACTCTTGGGTGTATGAAGACATGCACTTTTCATTTGCCATGCAAGGTGGGGTTGAGTTCATCGACGGTTTCTGGGTTAAGGAGAGCCATGGAGGAGGTAGAAAACCCCGACGATCCAGATGGCTCACTGGTGATTTTGTTCGATCGTGAGCGATCTCCATGCCTGTGTGCGAGGAGGGACTGACCAACTGGCTTCCATTGAGGTAATGAAACTCATGTTGAGCCCCTATGCCCTGCCACTGGGAATGAATCTTTGTTGTGTTTTGGCTTGCCCATTCCTGTGAGACTGGGTGGGAAAGGTCCCGTAAGTGATCTCTGTCATGGCTTCATGTTTTATTGGGGCGAGCAAAGACTTGCCCGTTGTTGACTCGTTACTTGCTAAAAGGTGTGCTTCGTCGGGACCTGCAAAGACATGCCCACCTTTGGCTCGTTACCCACTAAGAGACGCTGGTTTGGTTGCATTGTGGAGACGTCGCCCGACACTTGCCATGGAACATTTTCAATCGAGTCAATTCCTCAGGGTTGTCTCCTAGGGCAAGGAAGCTCTCGAGGCTTGCAAGGTCTCGACTCCCCGTGGGTGGGAACGGTGATGTACACAGCTTCCATGGGCAAGAACCACCTAGCAGGTGACATAAAAGCATTGACACTTCAATTGGTGGCTGGTGGTGGCACCTTCTACCACACGGACGCTTGTGTGTGATCCTTGGCAACCTGTTGCTCTCTGCAAGGTGCACATATGATGGTAGATCCTATTGCTCCATCTCCGGATGCCACAGATTGGAGTGTCAGTAGTGAAAGAGATGGCTAGCGGGCCAAATGTTGTCAACGATGACCCCATTTCGCCACAAGTTAGTTGGGACGTTCCTGTACATGAGGGGGGAGAGCCATGGAACATGGTGAGAGGAGCTCGTGGCTTCCATAGGCTTTGTTTGGACGTCTTAACGTGGCAGCCAGACTTGATTTGTACCTTGCTGAGGACGCAGTGGGCCCTCTTGCCTGCAAACGTTTGCCCCTAGTCATGCACCCTTCATGTCCAGTATGCATGTCGTTTAGTTCATACATGTCATGCAGATCCCATGTGCATAGTGCTAGCCGCATGTGATCCACCCCCTAGATTCTTATTTATTTATTTTTTTCACTATTGTAGTGTTAAGAAAATAAATAAAAGAAAATAGGAAGGCTAAGGAGATCTTATATGTTTCTCTGTCTTGGCTAGGGAATGATCCTTCTTCCACTTTCGGTGTAAAGAATAAGTCAATCACACAAACGGCACCAATTGTTGAAACAAGAGAAAGAATAATCTCTAACCCATGGAGATGATTGGGACCTCGATGATGGAGTCTAAAGCCCACGATGGCAATTTGGGGCGTCGGCTTGGTTACCGTACGTACATTCATAGCAGTAAGTAGTAAACAAATACAAGAAATATAAATAGAGAAAGAGATAGATTTACGTGATTCGGCATCGAGTCTACGTTCATTGGTCGTTTGGAGGGCAAATCCACTATAATGTGTTTATTTTAAAATCTCTCATATCTTACTGTGCAATAAGGGTTGGTGACCCTTTTAGCTTAGAGAAGATAATATTTCTTCAGTCTCCAGTGGTGAGGTTGAAGAAGATCTCTCAATGTTCCAGTTAGAGTCAATAAGTTTTCCTCTCATCGACCTTTATTGAGGCCTTGGGGGTAGTGAAAAATATCAGTTTTATGTCATTTCATTGTCTTTCTTAGCGTGTTTGACTTGCCTTGTTTCTTTTTCCCTCTTAATTCTTGACTATTGCTTTACGGTGGACTGGCCTGGTGTGTTTTGGGCCAGGTACATTTACCTCCAACACATCATCACTCCAATTGTGCTATTATAAAGTAAAAAAATAATATATCCAATTAAATTACAAATGATAAGTAAAATTGAAATTGCCATGAATTATCTTGAACTATTCCTGCATATCACGAAGGTAAAAAAAAGTAGCAGTTATAATTACTGGAACAAATGAAACGGCTTTACATGGCAAGAACAGTTCTAAGGAGTCTATAATATAATCTATATGCAAATTGATAAAGTAAGAAAAAAAAAATTTGAAGAGAGAACAATTTCAAATTGGGAAAGAGTTTGAAGGGAGATAACTGTGCACAAGATATGACTACTATTAAGAACTAAGATTGTGTCACATACTCTATTTTTAACATTAACCCTATGTGTACATTTTTCAAATTTTAGTAATATAGAATGTCAACTTACTATTTTTGATGGTTTAAGCTTAGTCAGGCATTCTATAAGTGGCTTGTTTGAGACTACAAAATTGAAAAGAAAAAATAAAAATAAAAATAAACTGTAATAATTAGGATGCAGAAATTCTAATTTTCCAATCCAATTTTTAGAAAAAAGAAGAAGAAGAACCCCGGGGGGGGGGGGGGGGGGGGGGGGGGGGGGGGGGGGTGGGGGGTGGTAGTTGTCGAGAAGAATACCCGGATTAGCTAGGTACCTTGGCATCTCATCCCACTCGAAGGGACTTAACTTGTAAACTATAGCACTTATGGCTTGAATCAACTGTGTGCGCGTGTATTTGCATATGTGCCTTACAGATTTCAGAATCAAGCTGAACCGATCAAATATACTGTAACAGCCCGCTAAAATTATCAGTTTTGGATTATTTCCCGACAGCAATCACATCTCTCTCATCTTTACCCTCATCTGGAATCACGCGTATAGATTATCTTTTCCGTAAATCACGTAATTTGTTCTTCATCGACAGCTGTAAAACCGTGAGTCTTCCAAGACCACGCCTAGCCTTTCTCAAGCCCAAACTACCACTTTATGTGGTGGACAGCCACCGTACCGCCACGTACGCTCCTCCGACGCATGTTCGTGACGAACAACGAGCGACGCGCGGGTTATCCCGTCGATGGTATAACCTTCTATCTCTAGTTATTTTACATTAAAAATAGTTAGTTGGTTGGTTTGTGAATTGTGTAGTTGTATTTGTGGAGTTCGTTGCGTAGTTGTGAAGGGAAGTGTGGTTGTGAAGTGTTGAGTTTGATTGTGTATTTTGTGGACTGTGCTGTGAAGTATAGGCGTGAGATGGATGCCGTAGATGTGATACGGCGGGTTGTGTGAAGAGAATACGCGTGTAGCGTACTCTGTGTAATGCAGCGACGCGCCGCGCGACGTGCGCTGTAATGATGTGTGTCGTAGAAGGAAGGGAGTACGCATGTAGTGTACTCCGTGTTGTATGGCGATGCATCGTGTGATGTGCATCGTGTTGATGAGTGTTGTAGCGAAGGAAGTACGCGTAGTGCGTACTCCGTGTCGCGTAGCGATGCACTGTGAGACGTGTATCGCAGTGATGGGTTTTGTAGTGTGGATGGAAGAGAGTTCACGTGAGTGTACTCTGTATTAAGTCGTGAAACACCGGATGGCGTGTCACGAAGGGTTGGATGGCGTAACAGAGAAGTGTAGAGCATGGTGTAGTGTTGGGAAACTGTATGACAGTGTCCCGAAGCAGTGGTGTTATGGATTATAGTCTGGGGTGACTGGTGTCATCTTGTGGTTGACTATGGCTAAGAGTATATGGATTGAGAAAGGAATTGTTTGTTGGTTATTATTGATAATTTTAATGAACTTGTTTTAGTGCAAAGGCTTTATGAAGTCAAATTATCTCTTCTGGGTATAGTGAAACCTCAAGTTGCCGTGGTGTTGCAAGTGCTCATAATATGACAATTGAGTTCAGAAGTGAAAATCTTAAGGACTTGAGTGTTCCTCTTCCAGCTGTTGTGCAGTTCCTCGTGTTTCGCACTCTATTCTCATAGAACGCGACGATCGAGGTAAGTTAGCCTCTAACTTACTATCAGTTTATTGTGTATGTGTGATGGGTAAGGGAACTACAATTTATGTATGTATGTTATCGTATATGCCATGTCATGATATGTCATTATATGTTCATCTGTTACGTATGATTTAATATCTCATGAATAATTATCTGTTACATAATCTTTTCTGTCATACAATGATGTATGTTATAAGTATGCCATGTTAAGTATGCCATATGATACATGTATGCCATGAAATGTTTATGATTAAATCATATTATGCCATTTACAAGTATACGCCATGTTAGAAAAGTATATGATATTAAATAATATCTCATGCATTAAGAACGATAAGACATGTTATGATATGTATAATGCGTGGGGCCACAACAACTGTGGAGTACGTATTATATTTATGTTATGTTACTTATAATGCGTGGGGCCACAACAACTGTGGAGTACGTATTATATTTATGTTATGTTACTTATAATGCGTGGGGCCACAACAACTGTGGAGTACGTATTATATTTATGTTATGTTATTTATAATGCGTGGGGCCACAACAACTGTGGAGTACGTATTATATTTATGTTATGTTACTTATAATGCGTGGGGCCACAACAACTGTGGAGTACGTATTATATTTATGTTACTTATAATGCGTGGGGCCACAACAACTGTGGAGTACGTATTATATTTATGTTATGTTACTTATAATGCGTGGGGCCACAACAACTGTGGAGTACGTATTATATTTATGTTATGTTATTTATAATGCGTGGGGCCACAACAACTGTGGAGTACGTATTATATCTTATGTTATGTTACTTATAATGCGTGGGGCCACAACAACTGTGGAGTACGTATTATATTTATGTTACTTATAATGCGTGGGGCCACAACAACTGTGGAGTACGTATTATATTTATGTTATGTTACTTATAATGCGTGGGGCCACAACAACTGTGGAGTACGTATTATATTTATGTTACTTATAATGCGTGGGGCCACAACAACTGTGGAGTACGTATTATATTTTATGTTACATGAAGTATGGGGCCACAACAACTGTGGAGCATACACTACATGAGACACAGCAATTGTGACATGTAGAATACGTGGGGCCACAACAACTGTGGAGTACGTATTATATTTTATGTTATGTGAATTCATGGGGCCACAACAACTGTGGAGCATGAAGTATGGGGCCACAACAACTGTGGAGCATACACTACATGAGACACAGCAATTGTGACATGTAGAATACGTGGGGCCACAACAACTGTGGAGTACGTATTATGTTTTATGTTACTTGAATACGTGGGGCCACAACAACTGTGGAGTACGTATTAATGCACGTTATTAATCAAGACAATTAAATAAGATTCCAAGTTTATGTTAAGTCAAGTTTCAGATCAAGTTCATGTTATGTTATGCTCACGTACATGTTATGTTCATGTTCATGTTATGTTCCAAGTTCATGTTCACATCATGTTATGTTCACGTTTATGATACGTTCAAGCTCACGTTCATGTTATGTTATGTTCATGTCCATGTTATGTTTCACGTTCATGTTATGTTGATTGTTCATGTTATGTTTTAAGCTTAAGTTCATGCCATGTTAAGTCAAGTTCAGTTCACGCTTAAGTTCTGGTTAAGTCATGCTATATGTCAAGTTATACTATGTTTATGTATGACTATAATTATGCATTTATGCTTTTACTGCCATGCATGCATTTTTAACCTGTGTATAAGTTTTATGTTAACTTACTGAGATTTGTAATCAAATCTCACTGTGGTAGTCCCAACTACCATTCCCCCCGAATGGTAGATCTTGTTACAGGACCCAAAGGAGAATTGGAATCTGACCAACTGAATACGGTCGACTAGGCCACGGTGCGATGTTGATGATGGTATAGTATTTAACTTAGGTTAATACTTGTACTTTTGGAGTTGTATCTCAAGTATTCTTTTGATCACAACCATTTTAGACTAGTGTGGTGATCACGGCTTTTTAGTATGCCTTTATGTATGAATTATGTTTCAAGTATTTGGGATATATTTAGTTGGTGCATAGTATTGCTAAAGAAAAAGATTATCCGCTGCGAATATTGCATAATGTTAGATGCATGTTAGGAATATTGCATCTTATATGTCATGAACGGGGGCAGGTAACCTTGTGTTGCATGTCTCGACGCTTCAAATGTCCGTTCAATCCCAAGCGGAATTTGGGGGGCGTCACATATACAGTACAGTAGAAGAGTATGTACCAGCAACAGTGATAGTCAACATCCTTACTTTAGATCTTTAGCAGAAAATGTTTTTACCAGTTTCCTCCGAGCCTTAAAGATCTGAGAAAAAAGGGAAAGCAAAATGATACAGAGTAATTTCTGCTTCGGTTAAAGCCAATATGATATCTTAATGTATTGCAAAGATAAATAGCAGCAATCCAAAGCGATTTTTGCAACAAATATATGAGCTATAAGTAAAAACTTGGATTTTGTAATGCATGCTAGCACTTATCAATGATGAAATGGTTTATGAATGGATGCGTTGGTGGAGGTGGGGAGAGCAGTAACGTGATAAAAAACCAATAGAGGTGGCTCCAAACACTTTCTGATAGGAAAATGTTTGAGCTCCAAACATAACTATAAAGAAGAAAAGTGCCCCAGCACTATTACGGTCGAGAAACTTCTCATTAACCAAGTTAATATAACAAGACAGACAAATGAGTTAAAAAATTCTAAGGTGGCCTCCGTCAAGTTTTCATCTAGCATCATGAAGGAATCAGTCTACAAACATAATAAACACATCTTGCAAGTTTATTTGCACCACTAGGTTCAGCCAAAACTGGAAAAATTCCTCATCATAATTCTCCATCAACAGCTACCATCTCAACTGCCAATAGTTAAATACGACGCCTTTTAGGGAGCCGACAGCCATTATGGGGACGCCGAGTTGTATCTTCAATGTATACAATTGGATTCTGAACCCCTCGAGAATTAGTGAAGCCCTCTCTCCAGCTCATGATTGCTTGTCTTTTCTTTTTAAAATAAGTGAACCCTTTCACCTTCATTACAACCGATTTCAACCCCATATTTCGAGACATTCGCCCCACATGTTCTGAAGTTGCTTCAGCAGCATATCGAGACATTTTAGCCCCTCCTTTCAGTTCTGGCAAGCATCCTGCCGACGCCTTACATTTTGTGTTCCCTTTAGAATCCGTCACTGTAACAAAAGTATTGTTACGCAGCAGCTTTAAGTGGACAATATCAGCATTTTGCTCTAAAGTAGATCGAGAAAGTTGGGAACCCCTCCTGAAGTCCATGAAGTCCTTTCCATCTTCCTCGATAATTCCCCTGACAAAATTCATGGACTTGGAACCCCTCCCAGGCTCAAAATTTCTCCCACTGGCAGAATATATGAAACTACGAAAACATAAAGCATAGGGAGCAGACACATTATTTTTCGCATCCATCGCAGCAGAACTCAACCCTGAAGTTCTTGCAAACCCCCCTCTTGCAAAACTTTGAGAAGAATGATGACCACCAATGCAACCTGTGAAACCCACAATGTTTCCATCACTAACAAAAGTAATTAATATGGTTATTCAACCAGAAATAGAAAAGGTTGGCATTTTTCTACACCAATTACAGGGAGCTTTCCATATCAAACTTGGATTTTCTTTTTTATTATCAGATAATCATTCTTTTTAGAAGGAAAAACGACATTTTGTGACCCCAAACTTCATCCCTTTCATGTTGTGCATTCCTAAACCATGAAAAGTTGCAATGTGCTCCTAAATTATCAATAAGTTTCAATGTGCACCCTCGGTTAAGACCTAAACATCAAGCTGAAAGAAAAATGGGTCACATGGCATAACTCAAAAGGTTCGATTGTAACAGAGTGCACATTGAAAACTATAGGTTGTCTAAGGTGCACATCAACAGTGTTCATAGTTTAGGATGTGCATTGGAAAATGGGTGGTAGTTCAGGATGCAAAGCGTACATACTCATTAAAGCATATGCCATTTTGTACTGATGACCTACCACAGCAACCATCTAATAATTAGTATATCTGAATTCAATTTTGCACAAGAGCATTGAAGGGAAAATTCCAACAAACCATGATCAGGGAGGTTTTCAAATAAACGATAAGTTGCATAAACTACTCAAAAAAGAGGACACAGGTCCTCAAATACAGCAGGCCAAATGCAATTCCCTCATCTTTAACTAGGCCTTATATATCCAATCCAATCTAGAACCCTTACATATGACATGAACTCCACAACTAACTCCCCCCACTTCTGACATCAAACAAATCACAAAAGTTACAATCTCCAAATTTTAATTGATGCTATGAAGCTATTAAACAGAAGATAAATCCAAAGCTTCAGATGATGCAGAAGGTCAAGATCAAAACCAAACATATAAACTACTGCAACACATACAGAGAGTAAAATTGCATACTATGTTGACTTCACAAATTAAACAGAAAAAAAAAAATCAGGTTGATTCAAAAATCCATTTCTGCAAATTCTAACTAACAGAGGATGAACCCGAACAAAACAAGGAAAACATAATATTTTCAGTTGAATTTAAAAAATCTTAGGGATCAATAATTGACATTTTCATTCATAGAAGAACAACAAATAACTTTCGCATCAACCCACAAGAAAAAATGTAGAGCAAAAACACACCTTGTAGTACTCGTGGCGAATCTGTAGAGAATGACTTTTCTTCTGATCTCGAAGCACCACTGAGCTGGCCTAAGCCACCATAGCAACGCATAAGTGATATAGGTTTGGTTGCAAAGAGCGAAATCAGAGACGAAGAAGAAGATGCCGAAAAGGCGGCAGAGAAAGAGTGAGCCGTAGCTCGGCAGCGAAAAATGGAAGAAGAGGCAGCATAAGGGTACATTTCTCCCCTTTCTGTTTAGAGCTTTACTGACTGTTCTGGAAAAAGAAATGATTAAAGCACTCACATTAGATTATCTATTTTTTTAGCTAAAGTTAAACTAAAGATGGCATCTTGGCTATTTTAGCTAGTCTAGTTTATCTATAAGTTTGGCTAAACCAATAAAATAATGTTTTACCAGGAGAAGTGAAAAGATATCATATAGATATGCCAAGGGATATGAAGAAATCAAGAGGAAGAATATCTCTGTTCAGAAACAGAGACAATTTGACTAGTGAATCAATCAAATGCATAAAAAAGGTACCAAAAATTACTGAAATGGGAATGCGGATGGGCATCAAAATTAACTTCAGAAACATATTTGTAAACAGTAATAATGATTAAAAGTCTTAAGAGATCAGTAGTGAGAGCTAAAAACCCAGAAAATGTATCTATTGAATGATTTTAGTGGCCATTTATCAAATGATTCATTTGCATTTACATCATATACAAGAACACAACATTCCACCCCTCTATAAAATGCAATCCCTAGACTTCGAAATGACTAAAGCCAAACTATTTTGGGTTCTGTAACAAGCAGCCAGCCAACCAGCCATGAAACTTAAGCAATTTCCCACAAGAATTTATTGAAGAGCCCAGCAATGCAACCAAACCAGGTAAAAAAATGCAGGAGAAATGCACGCATAAACCCTATAATACAACAAAACTCAACCATGTATTCCTAAGTTTCTAAGCCAAATCATCACAAATCACAAATTAGTCAAAAAACTATAAAAGCAAATACGGGAGAGGAAGGGAGGAGAGAGAGAGAGAGAGAGGGGGGGGGGTTAGAGGAGAAAAAATTGTATAATAGAAGGAGAGCGATGCGGGAGATAGGAAGAGAAGATACTGGAGAGAGAACCGCCGTCTATGGAGTGCTTGGTTGGCAGCAGGGTTGTTGAAGAAGACCATGGTGGGTGGTGCGGCAGTGAAGAGTAGCTCCAGGTTTACTGGCATGGCACAAGGCTTCGAGCAGGAGCGGCCAATATTTGTCGGAAGTGTCATTGTTCCTAGTCAAGTACATTTATGCTCTTCTAATGGAAGGGAAAATATACTTGCTGAGGATCTCACAGCTGGGACAAAAAAATAACTTACCCGTCCAGTGCCAGAGAGGACTGAAACGTCGTTCAAAAGTGAGACTGAGAGGAAATAATATCTATATAAAGCTTTGATTTAGAACTGGGTGCCACCTCTCCCTCCGGACCAGGAAAATTTATTCAGTGATGAAGAGTGGCTTTTTAAGAGGAAGAAGCAGGAAGACAGACCATCTCAAAAATTTGAAGCCTTAAATTATTGAACTGCCAATCTCATTATCTCACAACATATTGCAATACTCTTTTAGTAAAACAATCATGTGGTATATGCTACGGTCAATCTCACAAAATCGAAATACATGTGATATGCTACGGTCAATCTCATGACTTCTAAGCTATATAATGGACAACATTACTACCAGGAATCTACACAAAATCTACCAAAAATCAACCTTCACCAAATCAGTGTATAGTCGCAACTAAAATGCACAGAATCTACAAAAAACAACTTCAACACAATAATAGTACTGTCAGCAACTACCACACCCAGACCTTCAACAGCACAATCACAGAATCTATCACACCCAGACCTTCAACAACACAATCACATAATCTACCACACCCTGACCTTCAACAACACAATCACAGAATCTACCACACCCTGACCTTCAACAACACAATCACAGAATCTACCACACCCAAAAAACAAACCATAATCACGGAATCTACCACACCCAGACCTTCAACAACACAATCACAGAATCTACCACACCCAGTGTATATACCACAATCACAGAATCTACCACAATCACAAATCAACAAATCAGTTTATACTAGGAAAAAACTTAAACAAAATCTAAGGTAAATGCTCCGTATATATGGACACAAATCAGTGTAATTCAGAGGGCTAAGGTAAATGCTTAGTGTATATACGTGCAATAAACTTACACAAAATCTACCAAAACTCAACCTTCACCAAATCAGTGTAATTTAAAACGGAAAAATGCCTAACGTGTGTTACCGTGATATGAGGAGGTAGATATGGACGCGATCTGGGTTGGTGTGCGACGTCTGGAGTTTGAGAGCGAGAGAGAGGGATCGAGGGTTAGCAAGGGATCCTTACAAGAGTGAGGGCTCGGTGAGAGAGACAGAGAGAGAGGCCAATGAAGGGAGGAATCGATGAGACGAGATCGTTGAGGACGAATTCTTCTAGGGTTTCAGGGGTGAGAGACGTGAAGGGGCCGGGGGGAAAGGTGAGGACGAAATCTTCTAGGGTTTCAGGCGTGAGAGACGCGAAGGGGCTGGGGTGAGGGGCATTGGGGAGAAGAGTATGAGGGAGAAGAGGGTGAAGTAACCAATAGTCCTGGGCTGGGGTGAGTGCCTCGGGCTCGGGGTGATGGAGAAGACGTAGAACAATATGGTGTAAATCGGTCCGGTGGAATGATGGATCGACACTTTCGATCCGATCATTCGTCCAGACCGGATGGACCGGACAGGACAGAATACCAATAGTCCGGACCGGCTATCGATCTAGTTGGTAGCTATTGATCTATTCAGGCTCAATTATTTTGTTATTTTTATAAAATAAATTAATAAAAAGTACTTACTGTATTAAAATTAAAATTAAGTGAATTATTAATAAAGATTATGTAAATGACTTATTAAAAATACTTAACTATAATTATATTTATGATTAGCATTGTACATCTAACCCGGCCCGAATTGTAATGTTCCAACCTGACCCGCAATTAGCCGCTTCTGAAATTTCTCCCATTATCCGATTATCCGTGTGACGCCCCCAACTCCCACGTATGGATACGGAGAAATCGAGGCGTTGGGATGATGACAACATAGGTCACACATCTCATCGCCTAGTGCCAAGTGTGTGTATATGCAACATGTGTACAAAATAAATCACGCAGCGGATAATAAAATCTTATAACTAAATACTAGAATTTTGTTTAAATACAAACTAGCTTAAAACACACGTAATAAAATATTACAAGTTCAACACTGTTTCAAATACTAACTACATAACATAAAACAAATAAAGATAATATCTAAGAGTAATCAACTCCAAGTCAATACTCTGGCGGAGCCGCCTCCTCGGGCTCAGCCTCCTCTTTCTCCTCAACCTCAGCATCAAAATCTACGGTACCAAAAATGGTGCCGCAGGTAAGTAATAATTCAAACACCACAAGATAAAAATATATTACACTCAATAATATGCATGAAAAGATGTCAAATGCACATGTCCCAAAAATTCACACTTTTACCATACACGCCAAAAGATCCCATTTTGGCCCGAAACATTTCCTTTAAACATATCTTCGCCATTATCCCAGATAATGGCCCAAAAACCAATCTCATCATTTTCTCAAAAAATAGCCCATTAACCAAACCATCAGAGCACTGTAGGCGGGAATCACAGGCAGGACTCTACCACCATCCCTACGCCGCGTGCACCGTAGGCGGGAATCGCAGGCGGGACTCTACCACTATCCTTGCTTACCACCATCCCTACACGTGCCTCTGACTCAAACCAATCAATCCAATCGTTCACATATACCAATAAAACATTTCTCGATTAAAAACCTAGTTTTCAAGTTCCAACACATATACATGCATGCAATTACACGAAAACTCAGTTTTCCTTTTCAAACATGAACATGCATGCACTATGCATTGCAAACATCAAGACACAAGATATCTAATAAATCTCAACGTCAACCAAAACATAATTAACTCCATCTTCAAATCCATTCGACCCCCGACTCCTCGAACTCAGTCCGGAATAACCAACCAATCACAAATATTTATTGTAAAAGCAATAATATATTTAAATCTAAAATGAAGTTTGAAAAATACTTACAGCGCTATATGATAATTTTTTAAGGATCAACGAGCTGCAAACGGCGAAGAAAAAGCAACGTAACAGTATAAAAACATTGTGGCCGTGGGTTGTAAAATACCCACTTTTGAATGGGGACGAACCAAGACTTGGGATTGGTAGGAAATAGTTTAGAGGTGTTTATGAAGCTAGTGGAAGTGAGAGTTAGCCGTGGGTGGCGGCGGAAGGCCAAAATGTGTAAAATGGCGTTGAGCTCGTGGGGGCTGCTCCAGTGACGAATTGGAGCTGGAAATGGGTGGTTTAGGACGGCAATAGGTCAATGATGAAGTGGTGAAGGTGGAGCAAGGGCGGCGGAATGGCCCAAAAGCCGTTCGGCTTGGAGGAGTTCGTGGGGATGATCACCGGCCGGAGGGGAAGAAATCTGGGTGGGTGGTGCAGGTCACGGCGCCGGTGAGCAGCGGTTCTGGGTGGAGAGAGAAAATGCCGAAAGATAAGGGGGAAATGGCCTTCGTGCGAGAGAGAACCGGGAGGAAGAGAAAGAAAAAAAAAGAAAAAAAAAAGAAAGAAGAAAAAGAAAAAGAGAGAAAGAAAAGATGGGAAAAAGAAATGAAGTCCAATCCTCACCTCTGGAGTCCAACAACTGATCCAACGAAAATAATTTTAAAAGCAATAAAACAAGGAAAATAATTTAAATACAACATAAAGCTAAATTATAATAAATAACTAGTAAAAACTAACAATTAAATTTTAAATCAAAAAACGAGCTAAAATAAATTAAACAGTAATTTAAACTGATAATTTAAACTCAAAACAATAAATAAATCTAATTAAAATCTGATAATTTAAAATAAAAGAACCAATATTTTAATTAAATTAAAATACTCTTTTAGTGAAAATACACGTAACAATGGGGTATCACAATCCGGAACTCAAACCTAATTTGGGCATAATCCAGTATTCCAACCCCCTTTTTTTTTTTTTTTTTAAATATCTATCTCTATTATATAATTGGCTAACTAATAGCCCACTAACCGCCATTTTTGTTTTTCGTCTATTTTGTTGTTTTACCTCGAAATGAATCTAATACATTCAAATTGCTCAATTACCCCAATAAAATCATGAAATTGTCTACCAATTTTCTTGAATAAATTGGTTAGATCTCAATATTATGATTATTAAACGAATCAAATACTTAAAGAAAATAATCAAACTTGCAAGACAACGATTGGTTACGAATGGAAACTTTTTAAAAAAACTATTTAAAGGTAAAACCTGACGGGCCAGCCAAACTCAAGAAAGTCAATCTTATTGTTTAAAAATCAATTACAAGTAATTCTCAATTACAAAACCTTTGTAACTTGACTCTCTTACTTGTCTAGACAAATGACTCATTTGTCTTCTACCGCAGTAGCAGCCAGAACCTCTGACGATCTTCAAACTATTGACTTCTCTCCTAGAACTCCAGTGGTTGAAATCCAATCAATGATCTTTCACATTTAAAGCACGATCACACACAAAGAGAGATCACAAATATGAAAATTCACTAAAGAGTTTTCTCACCAAAATATGCACTATAAAGTGTTTTAGAAAATATGTAAATCTAAATCTCTACAGATCCTAACCAATAAGATCTCTTAAATAAACGATCTAGAAAGAGTTCCAGTTGAAGTAGGATTTTTCTAACGGATAGAATCTGTCGTGAGAACATCTCCTGATAAATTGCTGGCATTTCGCAATAACTCTCTTCTACAGTGACTGATTTCTGTTCAGCTTCTGTTTTGGATAAATGCAGATCCTCATGGACTCAATTTTTACCTCAATCACTTATCTAAACAGCCTCTAAAACTGCTAGATAGATTCAATATTGTTTAAAGATAAATTAATAATTATTTTATATTCATCCAACAATTTCAAATATAATGATAAGATAAGCCTTATCATATAGTCATATAATCATAGCCAATTTTTGCCTTTACAATATTCCCATTTGGCTGATTGTTGACAATACCAACTTGATGAATGTAATAGAAAACCTGTCAAAAGCTCAAATAGTAAACCAAGAAACCGAGTAGAAATTCCAAGTAAATAATTAAAAATAAAAACTTATGTCCAGCAAAAATAAATAAATATCATCCAACTCCCCTCAACAAATTCATTTATTTTCAGCAAATTCATTAAACTCCTACTAAATTTCACAATACCAAAATATTTCAATTTGCTCTTCCAATACTCCCAATTTCTGTCACTAATCTGACAAGACTCATAAGAAAATAAAATCTCAATCTCCATATATGTAGGTGCCAAAACCTAGAAGTGGAAGGAGAGAGATGTATTTGAATAAAATCGAAATCTTACCATGATGGATTAGTGTATCAAGATACTCGGAAGTGAGTATTTATTCCAAGAAACTCGAAAAATATGTGAATGAGATACAAAGGGGTAGAGCTCACATGTGAGGAGTGCCGTGAGCCGTGTATCAAGGGAAGCCTGGGCACTTTAGTAGTGACTTAAGTGAATAATGCTCGTGCACGTGCCTTGAGCTATAGAGTCCACTGGGACTTATACCATTAAACCATAAAACATGTCCCAGACTTAGAATTCAGAATCACAAATACACAACACTGACTAAATCCAAACTATATTTTATATTTTCATATTTATTTTATATAAACCAAAATAAATAGAGATTAGAAAAAAATAAAAAAAAATTGATTTTTTTTTATATATAAATAAGTAATAGGGCAAGTAACATGCCTAGATGCATCTTCGTTCAAACATAGTGCAACTCACAAAACAAATGCAATAGAGTACACCCTCTTATTTGCAACAATTACTATGGATGTTCATTCCTCATAAGATCATCAATGTCAAAGTTTATGTGAGTGTGTGAGTGAGCAAACTTATATTGAGCAGTAACTTTTTATTTATATTTCTCTTCAATATATTTTTATAATATTATTCATGAGTATTTTCTTCTCATAGATGCTCCCAATAGATTGTCACTTACCTCAAAAATCAAACTTTATGCTAAGGCCTAGATACATGAGCATCTCCTCCAAACACTAGTTTGCACACCCCCCCCCCCCCCTTTTTCATGTCCATTTTTGTTGCTCATCTTTTTCCACAATGATTAGAGCAATGATTTTTTTTATAAGGACTTAAGGAGATAGATTCATGTAGGGTGTTAGTCGAATTTTTCTATATGGATCAACTTTTTGTGTTTGGCAAGTGGAAATCTCTTTATTATTGCACTAGGTTCAACCAGTATTAGTCAATTCAAAACATGGACTCCCTCTATAGTGAGCATCTCATTAAACAATGTAAACTTTAATTATAATATACATACATATAAGTTCCTTATAGTTCTTTGTAAATGAACTTTGCCAAGATGACCCATAGGGTTAGTATGTACAAAGTGAATTGCACAAAATAGAGAGATACATAAGTTCAAAAATTTACTATGTGAGAACACAAGTGCTTAAATTTTGACATATCAAGCACGCACTTTCTTTAAGGAAAAACTTTGAATCAAATCAGAAAAAAATTTTATATTATAGTTTTCTTATTTAGAGCTAAAAAACATAAACATAAAAGCAAAATAGAAAAATAAAATACATGTCCTAGACAAATGCAATAATATAAAAAATGCAAGAACATGCAAGTAGTCCTATCAATTAATGTGACATGGCATCTTCTTTGACCACCCACTTTGCTTTAAATTTTGGCCTATTATTTTCATCAACACGACTTTGTATGGACTTTTCTTTATTTTGAAATCAAAAATCTACTAGTTCACCAAGTTTGAGACTTATGAAGGTTATTTGATGACTCAACTCTTCAATTTTATTTTCTAAATTCTTTTCCTTCCTTGTATATTTTATTTTTACTTCTTTTTTTTTTTTGTATTTTTCTTAAGTTAAAACAATGTGGCTTTATATGGCCAAGAATAACACAAAAATGACAAGTAGGAGTAAACTTACCTTCGGACTTACCTTGATTGGGCTTCTTTGTCATTGATCTATCATGTGAATCTCTTGGAATATGAGTTTTAGACACAACCTTCTTTGGAGCTTTCTCATCTTGCTTCCTTTAATAAAATGATATCTTTTGATAAAGTGGCAGCGGATGATGAGCCTTTAAGTTCCATACCTTGGAAAGTCATATACCCCAAACCTTTGCGATCACAACTAGATTTTTGAAAACTTAACATCTCTTCTAATTTATGTGTTGCTATTTTTTGTTTGCACTCTTGAAACTTTTTCAATTCTTTTTCTAGTACAGACTTTTGATCTTTTACTATTGATACTTCAACACTAGAAATTTTTAATGCCTCAAAAATATTGTTTTTCTCATTCTCCACAGCAGTAAATCTATTGTACAACTTCTTGTTGAGTTTCTTTAATTTGATCACTTCTTTACACACATCATTGTATGCTTCTTGTAAACTTAATTCTTGGTCAGTATCAACAAGTGATACATCTGAATCACTGTAATTACAACCACTTTCATATTTTGTTAGTGCAATATTAGAAAAATCATTCACAATAGTAGGAAAAGCTATAAAAGATTTTTCATCATTAGATGATGAGGTTGAACTTTCAGAATCTGAACTGTCAGTAAGTGTGACATTCAATACTTTTCCTTTATTTTTCTTAAAGTTTGGACATTCAACTCTTATGTGACCATATCCTAAGCATTCATGGCACTTAATTTTGTTATTTTTCTCAAATTTATCGTTATTCCAATTTTTAGACTCATTTATTTTTGTAGAAAATTCATTACCTCACTTTTGTTTTCCATTAGCTTTATTGTAAAACAAGAATTTTCTGAAAATTTTCTTACAATGAGATCTATATCATCATCGAAGTGTGTTGGTGTGTTGGTCTCCATCACCGACTTGCAGTTGGGCCTTGTAGTTCTTTAGTCTGTCGTAGATCTTTAGCCTTGTTCTTTAGATCTGCTTTAGATCTGTTCGGAAGTATGTGCTTATATTTTTTGTATAAACATTCGAGAGGAATGAATATATATATTTTTTATGTATTTGCAGGTGTGGTTGGTGTAGATTTTAGATATTTGGTGAAGAAGAATGCCATGACCGGCTACAAGGAGGAGGTGAGGATGAGAATGGAGGGATGTTCAGTGGTCCAAGCCTCGTCATTTCACAACATCCAATTTTTTTCCCCATCTTTTACTGTAACCCTATAGTTTTTCTTTTAGCTTTTCTTTGTCTGGTTGCTCAGTGGAGCAGTGGTGGAACGGGTGGCTCGAGTCGTGGAGGCCCACGGTGGCTCATGGTGGCACTACAAGTGGCTTTGGGTGGCGACGCTATTCATGGCTACACAGATTTGTCCAAATCTGAGAGGAAGAGAGATCCTAGGGGAAGGTAAAGAGATTGCTATGGGTGGTCATATGGGGAGATTTGTGGCATTGCAACTGATAAGGCTGGGGCCAGTGGGTGGCTCACGGTGGCAATACAAGGATCTAACAAGATCCGGGAGATAGAGATAGAGTGCTTCGGATAGGGAGAGATAGGACCTGCAGTGGGATCTCGCCGTTGATGGTGTGTTTGTGATACTGTCGATTTGAGGCGGCAGTTGGCAGAGGAGGTGACTTGAGGGAGAAATTAGGGAGAGAACTTGTGTGTTTCGACATGGCTATGGGGAGAGAAAGAGACAGTTGGACATTGGGGGGTTCAGCATGGGTGATGCCGTCGATGTTGCAACGGTGACTACTGGTTGCAGTGGTGGCCGGCGAGGGAAGGGGGAGGCTATTATGGCTAGGGGAATCGGGGAGAGGGAGAGAGAGAGAGAGGCGGCTGGACATGCGGGAGTGAGAAGGAAGAAGAAAAGAAGGGAAAAATGTAGGGTTTGGTGAGTTTTAATCTAGACCATTCATACTAGAGATTTTAGATCTAATCCAACAGTCAGGATTTAATCATGAGATTGAGCTACTTTTTATTTTTATGATCCCTTTTTTTTCCCTTATGGATGGATTTAAAGTTGAATAATAGTATTTTTTATATTAGATTTTATCTATAGATCACTTTGATTAATGTGGTATATTAATTATTGTGATTGAAAAATATTAAACAAAGTTATTTTCTTTCGTTGGATAGCTCCATTTTGTAATTAACAGGCGGAATCAAAATGATATTACTTGTCATCACCTCCATCGAGATTCTTTTTATTATCTCAAATCACCAACACAAAAGCCGAAGACAAAGGAAAGTATAAACATCCGAAACAATTCCCCCATCTCCCACAAATGGTGGATCTGATAAAAGGTTAGAATTGCATAATAAAGTTGTTTAAATGGGTGATTTATTTTATCAAATAAAGATTGAACACTTAATTATCCATCAAATTCTAATATTGAATGCAAATTAATTGATGTCAATATTTTATATACATAAAGTTCTATATTTGCCTTTGAAAGAAATATATTTTTTATGTACTGCAGGGCATTTATGAAAAATACTAAAAGAGAATGGAACTCACGGCTGGAACTCAAGGGAGCAAGCAGAAAATCAGCACATGCAGAAAGATAGAAAGGCCACCCACTCCCAAGTTAGGCCACCCACTCCACCATTCTTCAAAGTTAGGCCACCCACTTCAAAGTTAGGCCACCCACTCCCAAGTTAGGCCACCCACTCTTGAGAAATGGTAGGATGCTCTCTCCTATAAATAGGAGAGAGCTCAGAAGAGAAAGGGCATCAAGGCAGTGGAGACGAAGGAGAGAAGACAGAACTTTAAAACTTAGCTTTCATTTTTCAGTTTCATTCTCATTTCATTCGGCAGTTGTTGTTCATTTTAATTCATTTTTCAGTTTCATGCTTCTGTTTTAGTTTTCATTCAGCATCAGTTTATTTTACAGCTTTAATTTGAAACTTAAGGAAGCAAGTTTTCTTTCCATGTTAAAGCAAGCTTTCTTTGTATTCATCTAGGAAATAATTTCTTTTAGTGTTTATTTTATTTAGAGCTCAATTCAATTTGAGTGTGTAATTTATTTGAAATTTTAATTTAATTGAGAGTTCAATTTCTTTTAGGATGCATTTTATTTAGAGCGTTTATTTTATTTGAGAAATCATTTTATCTGGAAGTTCAGATTTTTGGATTGGAGAACGCAGTCTCCATTTCCAAACATCAAGTTTATTCCTTACAATTCCTGTTTTTATTTAATTTCAGTTTAATGTCTTATATTTTCCGTGCACATTTAATTTCTGTCTATTTAAATTACTGTCATTTATTTTTTTTTGCACCTTTAATTTCTGTTTATTTAAATTACTATCATTTATTTTTCTCGCACTTGTAATTCCTCTATTTAGGTTAATGTCATTTATTTTCTTGCATCATTAATTCCTATTATTTAAATTAATGTCATTTATTTTTCTTGTTCTTTTAAATTTCAGTCTATTAATTTCAGCAATTTTAATTTAGTTTCATGCATTTTCATTCCTTACTTTTCATCGCTGCATTCAAATCCGACAAACAAATCTAAAAACATGAATCTAGTCCATGACTAGTAAAATTTCCATCCATTGCACATACCATTTATTTTTTTTTTCTTTGTGAAGTTTTTCACAATTTTTCAACGAGTTTAAATTTTGAGTAAATTTTCCCTGAGGAGACGATCTAGGAATTTATTCCTTATTATTACACGACATCCTCCTACACTTGGGATAGCATTAATGCTACTCATTTTTGAGTGAGTCAAGTTTTTGGCGCCGTTGCCGGGGAAAGTAGTTTAAATTTAAACTCGTTAATTTTTTTTATGCTTCGCTAAACTGATGTTTCATGTCATGGGTAAGAGACAGTTCAAATAGGTTGCTTAGAGTCACATCGAGTGTTGATAGTAGTATACACAGCTTGGAGATAGATAGTTCGCCTGTCTTTTCTTTAAGTGAGTCAGGTGACGAAATTGAAGTTGAATCAGAAAACATGGCTGCACCTGCACCACGCACTCTTAAGGACTATTTGCAACCTACTCGTACCACTACACCTTCATGCATTATTTTACCAGAAAATGCACCTAATTTCTCTATTAAGCATGGCATGATGTCAGTGATACCTCAGTTCCACGGGATGGATTCTGAGAGTCCGTACCAGCACTTAACAGATTTTGAGTTGGCTTGTGCCACATTTATCACTAGGGCTGTTACTGATGAGTTCATTAGACTTCGTTTATTTCCTTTCTCTTTAAAGGATAAAGCGAAGATTTGGTTTAACTCTTTAAGACCCAACTCTATTTCTAGTTGGTCTGATATGCAGCGTGAATTCTTACAAAAATTTTCCCTTTCAGAGAACTCAATTTTTGCAAGAGCAAATCAGCCAATTCAATCAGAGACCTGATGAGACCTTTCAGGCCAGTTGGGAAAAATTTAAAGATTTGATGAACATCTGTCCACATCATGGTTTTGAATCTTGGAGGTTGGTGAGCTATTTTTACACTGGCCTCACTCCGGAATGCAAGCAATTTGTTCAGACAATGTGCAATGGGGAGTTCTTTAGCAAGGAACCTGATGAAGCACTGTCATTTTTTGACTACCTTGCTGAGAGCGCGCAACAGTGGAATACTCGTACTGATCGAGTTCCATCAACAGCACAACCACTGAGAGCTATTTCTGGAGGGGGTAGATACGAGCTTAAAGGGGACACTGATGTTCAAGCCCGAATAACTGCTTTAACTAGAAGAATGGAGGTCATGGAAATGGACAAAGTAAAGGCTGTGAAAGTAGCAGAGGCATGTTCTATATGTGCTGATTCAAACCATAAGACCAAAGACTGCCCGATAATGCCAGTGTTTCAAGAAAGTGGGTCGGAGCAGATGCAATCAACTAATTGGGTGAATAGAGCACAAAATCAGCCTTTCTCCAACACATATAATCCGGGGTGGCGGAATCATCCAAATTTCTCATGGAGAAATGATCAACCTGGTCGGTCCCCACCACCTCAACAGCAACCATTTCATCAGAGTGCTCCTCAACATCAGTATCCGTCATATCAGAATCCTCAGAGCTATCCTCCTGTAGCTCCGCCTGGATTTCAGCCTCATATGGCTGCACAGAGTTTTCAACCTTCATCATCTGCAAAGAAAACTCTAGATGACAGTATGGCACAGATGGCCAATACACTTCAACAATTCATGCAGATTCAGGCCACCACAAATAATCAAAATACTCAGGCCATAAATGAGTTGCGTGGCACTATGAATAAGATGAGCACAACCTTGAGCACCCTAGAGAAAGGGAAATTTCCAGCGCAGCCTCAGCCTAATCCTCAAATATACAGGCAGCAACAACAGCAAGTGCATAATGTCTCAGGGACGTTATTGAGACGGCGAAGGCAGTTATTACTTTGAGAAGTGGGAAAGAAGTTTCCCGACCAGAGATGCCTATAGACACACAGTAGCTGCTCCTACACCTGAAGATGTAACGGAACATGATGAAGTTGAGAAAGAACCAGAGGTAGTGAGACCAGAGCTGAAGAAGCCTGTAAGTGTAGATGCTGAAACTAGTAAGGGATACCAACCTGTGGTTCCTTATCCTCAGAGATTGGCAGCTGGCCAAAAGAACAAGTATCACACGGAGATTCAAGAGATTTTCAAGCAAGTGAAAATCAATATTCCACTCTTGGATGCCATACAACAAGTGCCTTCATATGCAAAATTTTTGAAGGACTTGTGCACAGTGAAGAGGAAGCTGAATGTAAAGAAGAAAGCTTTCCTGACGGAGCAAGTTAGTGCATTGATATTGAGCGAGACTCCTCAGAAGTTTGGAGATCCCGGCTCTCCCAATATTTCCATTATGATCGGCGAATCACGCATTGGAGAGCTTTACTTGATCTGGGGAGTAGTGTAAACCTGCTACCGTTCTCAGTGTATGAACAGTTGGGATTGGGTGAGCTGAAAAAGACCTCCATCACGCTGCAGTTGGCTGACAGATCAATTAAGGTACCGAGGGGTATTGTAGAGGACGTGTTAGTCCAGGTGGACAAATTCTACTACCCAGTGGATTTTGTAGTTCTTGATATGCAGCAACCAGCCTCCACTATTTACCAAGCTCCTGTCATCCTTGGAAGGCCATTCCTAGCTACATCAAATGCTTTGATCAATTGCAGAAGTGGTGTTTTGAAGCTTACTTTTGGGAACATGACACTTGAGTTGAACGTTTTCAATGCTGGCAAAATGTCATCACATTTTGATAACACAAGTGACTTGAATGCTGTGGAGAGTTTGACACCAACAGAGTTTATTTGCTTAAATTCTCTTTTCTTTGATAATGATCCTATTTTTCATACACCTGAATTTTTACTTAATAAAAAAATTGATCATATTAATGACTTCGAATCTTTTGATTGTTTTGCAGATGATAGTTTCCCGGATGAGCAGCTGTTTGTGGTTGATAGAGCCCCCTGGGAAGTATTTTGAGTTGCTTCTCCTTCTTTACAGTTTTCTTTACTTGCATTTTCTTTTATTTGTTCTTTTGCATTTGATTTTATTTTTCTTGTTGATTGTTTGTTTTGTTTGATTAGTTCTATGCACTCTGTTTCTTTCGTTTGATTCAGTGAGGACTATGTCTCTCACTAGTTAGGGGCGGAACGATGGCATTGTGTAAAAAAAAATAAATAAATAAATAAAATAAAATAAAAATAAAAATAGATAGATTTTATTTAAAAATGCTTTTACATAAACTTGAGGTTCTTAGCCTCAGATTGGAGACGCTCATTCTCTTCATACAAAATCATGTCAGCCCTATTCATAGGAGCTGGCAAGCGGAATGAAGAACTCAATAGAGATTTCAACTGTTTATTCTGCTGCCGAAGATTCCTTCCCTTGTGTGAGACTCTTGAACAATGCGTTGAAGTACAGCAATTTGTTCTTTTAGCCTTTCAACCTCATGGTTTTTGGCTTGAACCCGCTGGGAAAAAGCAACAATAGAGGATGAGTAGCGAGTTCCGAGACTCACCAAATCATAGATAGCATCAGAGTCTGACTTATTAGCCATGCTATCATTTTCTTGCTGCAACATGGCACCAATGGCAGCTGCAGAAAGGACAGGAGGTTGAGATGTAGAAGAATGAGCCATTGAGAAAGGGATTGAGAACTTAAGGCGAGAATGTTGAAGGAATGCAGATGAGTTATAGAGATAAGAAGAAAACTTGATGCGGATTGAATGAACTTTGAGACTGATTTTATAGAGAGAGCATGAAGAACAAGTCCGGAGCCTTCAATCTCGTTTGTCAACAACATCAGGCGTTTATTTTCAAATCTCTAGCCACACTTGTCTGGTCACGGACGGATCCACCGAAAAAAAAAAAAAAAAAAAGATTTCAGTAATCTCGTTAATTTCAGTTATCTTTTGCTAATTTTCTCGTATTCTCTTTTTGCAGGTACGATTTTTTGACGAAAAATGGATTAAGGAACATTGCTTTCATATTCATATCAGTTGGTAATCTCGTTCCAAAACTTTTTATTTTACTTTCTTGCTTGTTTTTATTTCTTTTGCTTTTTGTATCTTCTAACTTTGATAGAAATTTACTCCCTGTGTGCACTCGAGTATTTCAGGTGACATCTTTCCTCTTTACTCTTTCGTTTCAATATATGTTCTGCAGTGTTTATCTTGCTTAAATTCATGCCTGCATAACATATATCGTCGAACATTCATTTGCTGAACATTGAGGACAATGTCAAATTTAGTTGGGGGGAGAGAGTTTCTGTTGAATTTTTTTTGTTGAAGATATATTAGTACTAAAAAAAAAAAAAAATGATTTGTTGAAGTAATGGAACATGTGGAATGTAGTGCAAATATGAGTATATGTCAAAAGAGGGACTTATCCATTTTATTTAGTTGTTAAACCAAGGGAAAGATGTTAAGAGTTTTGCTTAAACACACACAACACATACCCGGAAGGCCTAGAAAGACTACATTGAGTCATTGTTGGTTGATTTACACTTCAATTGTTTGAGACTCTAATGAACCATATCCTAATGGCTTAGGAAGAAATTTGAATTAAATGAGAAAAGGGACAAGCCAGGGATCAAAAAAAAAAAAAAAAAAAAACAAAAAAAAAAAAAAACAAAAAAAAAACAAAAACAAAACAAAAACAAAAATTACATTTGTGTACTGGAAAAGGCTGCCTATTACCGGGGTCCTTACAAAAGAAGTAGGCACCTTTCAAAGTGTAATAGCGTGAAAGCCGCCACTACAATGGTTTTGAATTAGAGTAAGACCATGTGGTTTTCTCAGATTAGTTGTTGTGATTGAAATTATTAATGCCTCTTGGTAGTCAATCTTGGAATTCTAACCCCATTTCCATGCACTTAAAAGAAAGCAAGCTTTGTTACATGTAATTCCCTTGGTTGATTAACTAAATTGTGTATAAATCTCTCAGTTGATACAAAATTCAGATTAATCTATCTCCAGTGTTCTTAAACTCAACAAATCTATTTCATGGCATATGATTCTCAGATTTTCTCAAGTTGGTAATTTCACCTTTGCATGAATTCATTCGCTTTATTTGCTAGAGTCTAGCAAAAAGCTAGTTGGGGGGTGTGATAAAAGGTTAGAATTGCATAATAAAGTTGTTTAAATGGGTGATTTATTTTATCAAATAAAGATTGAACACTTAATTATGCATCAAATTCTAATATTGAATGCAAATTAATTGATGTCAATATTTTATATACATAAAGTTCTATATTTGCCTTTGAAAGAAATATATTTTTTATGTACTGCAGGGCATTTATGAAAATACTAAAAGAGAATGGAACTCACGGCTGGAACTCAAGGGAGCAAGCAGAAAATCAGCACATGCAGAAAGATAGAAAGGCCACCCACTCCCAAGTTAGGCCACCCACTCCACCATTCTTCAAAGTTAGGCCACCCACTTCAAAGTTAGGCCACCCACTCCCAAGTTAGGCCACCCACTCTTGAGAAATGGTAGGATGCTCTCTCCTATAAATAGGAGAGAGCTCAGAAGAGAAAGGGCATCAAGGCAGTGGAGACGAAGGAGAGAAGACAGAACTTTAAAACTTAGCTTTCATTTTTCAGTTTCATTCTCATTTCATTCGGCAGTTGTTGTTCATTTTAATTCATTTTTCAGTTTCATGCTTCTGTTTTAGTTTTCATTCAGCATCAGTTTATTTTACAGCTTTAATTTGAAACTTAAGGAAGCAAGTTTTCTTTCCATGTTAAAGCAAGCTTTCTTTGTATTCATCTAGGAAATAATTTCTTTTAGTGTTTATTTTATTTAGAGCTCAAATTCAATTTGAGTGTGTAATTTATTTGAAATTTTAATTTAATTGAGAGTTCAATTTCTTTTAGGATGCATTTTATTTAGAGCGTTTATTTTATTTGAGAAATCATTTTATCTGGAAGTTCAGATTTTTGGATTGGAGAACGCAGTCTCCATTTCCAAACATCAAGTTTATTCCTTACAATTCCTGTTTTTATTTAATTTCAGTTTAATGTCTTATATTTTCCGTGCACATTTAATTTCTGTCTATTTAAATTACTGTCATTTATTTTTTTTTGCACCTTTAATTTCTGTTTATTTAAATTACTATCATTTATTTTTCTCGCACTTGTAATTCCTCTATTTAGGTTAATGTCATTTATTTTCTTGCATCTTTAATTCCTATTATTTAAATTAATGTCATTTATTTTTCTTGTTCTTTTAAATTTCAGTCTATTAATTTCAGCAATTTTAATTTAGTTTCATGCATTTTCATTCCTTACTTTTCATCGCTGCATTCAAATCCGACAAACAAATATAAAAACATGAATCTAGTCCATGACTAGTAAAATTTCCATCCATTGCACATACCATTTATTTTTTTTTTCTTTGTGAAGTTTTTCACAATTTTTCAACGAGTTTAAATTTTGAGTAAATTTTCCCTGAGGAGACGATCTAGGAATTTATTCCTTATTATTACACGACATCCTCCTACACTTGGGATAGCATTAATGCTACTCATTTTTGAGTGAGTCAGGATCATGTGTGTTCCCAAAAGCAATTGAAAAGTCGAAGACTAAGAAAAGTATAAACATCTAAAGGTTTTGAGTCTAGAACGTTTCAGAAGGTTTTAGAAACGTAAGAATGTTAGTCGCCAAGAGAAAAGTAGAAATGGACAAAATGTTCAATTGATAAAAAATGCAGGGACATATTTGGAAATAAATATGTTTGGAATTTGATAATAGAAGCAGGGACAAAATGGGAATTGAAAGGAAAAGTAGAGAAAAAGTTATTGTTTATGTGAAAGGGAGAAGGCCCACCTTTATTAGGGTCTTATTTTAAGTTGGTCAGGATAAAATGGTCATTAGGTAAATATTGTTATTATTATTTTTGTTTGTTTTGATCTGCAATAAATGAAAGTGATTTGAATCACTTTTTAAGTTTAAAAGCTAATCATATTATACTCACAGGGCCCTAGAACAGAAATTAAAAAATAAAAAATAAAAAATTTAAAAAATCATCAGTTCACTACAGACCTAGAACAAAAATTATAATAGAGAAAAAAATTCAATAAGTGATCCAAACACTCATGAGGCCCTAGAACATAAATTAAGAAAAAAAAAAAAAAAAAGTGAAACAGTAAGAGTGGCCCTACCTTTACGGAATTGGGACCCAAATTTGATTATTTTACACACTAATAGTTACAAATTTAAAATTAATAAATTTTTGTGTTTTATTAATATTTTAATGGTGTTTATAATATTGGTTGCTTCTTTTAAGGAGCATTTTATTTTGAGAGACATTTTATTTCCTTCAATTCTTAATTTAATAATGATATGTTATTAAATTATTTGAAACTAAATACTGTAATATGTAAGTTTAAAATTATCATATTATATATCTATATCAACACTAATATGAAAATTAATATACAAAATAAGGCAAAAAATAAAAATAATAGGAGATAGTAAATAAGAAGGTGAGAAAAGAAATTTAAACAAAAGTTAAAAAAAAAAAACATAATAAAAGGTGAAGAAAAAGATATGAATTTTTCATATAAGTCAACGTTCTATTTAGGTATATAATTATAACTGTGAAAAGTTTAACAAAAAGAGATTTTAAACGTTTATGATGTTACTTCAGTTACATATAGGTAGACATGTATATATATCTACATACGGAGATATAATACATAAAAAATATTAGAAGCATTTATAGCAAAAGGAGAAGAACTAAACGTTTCATTCTAAATAAATTTATACAGATTACATTAAATCAACTAAATTAGTTAGTACATCTAATAATAGAACAATCCTATTAAAAAAACAATTTGATGAGAAAAAAAGTATTCATACAAGAAACATATGATGTCAACCATTTTTGTTAAGTATATGTGCATTTATATAAATATGAAAAAATAGAATAAAATTTCTTCATATAAAAAAGAAAGTAGACGAAATCAACAACAAGCGGATTCAAGAATATTGAAATAAGACGCTAACTTATATGTAAAGTCTATGTTTTTTTCTTCACTTTTATTATGTTTTGTTTAATTTTTGTTTAGATTTCTTTTCTCACCTTCCCATTTACTATTTTGTACTATTTTTATTTTTTTAATCAATTGGTATTTTTTTTCTTTATTTTTATCAACAACGCACGTTGCCTTCACCAATATATATCTTTATATATATAAAGTGGCTATCTAACAGAATTTTATTAGTTTAACGGTTTTTGTTGTTTTACCGTTAAAATTAACGCCGTTAGTTGCATGAATAAATTAAAGTGACTCTCTCTTCTTAAAAGTTCTTATTTTTTTAATCTCTCTCCTCTGTAACTTATGAATAAATTTATAGTTATTAAAGTTCATGCAGCATGCATCGATCCTGCAACCTATGCATTGATGATCATTTATTTAATAGGTATATTAGATATATATATATATATATGAGATATTTTATATAAATTTATATACGTGATTTAAAATTTTTATTCATTCCTTATATAAATAAAGAGAAATGTAAAATAATTAAGTTTAAATCTATTTACCAACTTCATTTATGAATACAATTATTTCAATAAAATATTATTTATTTATCAATTGAAATTCATTATGAAACATTAAAATTAAATAATAATATCTTATAAAAATCTTAGTATTTTATTTCTTTATAAAAATTATATCACTTTTTTAAAAATAATTGTTTTATTAAACTAAAAAAACGTAGTCTGCACGTTGATTTACTGTTAACAGTTTGTCTCCTGCGCTGCACAGTTTTGATTTAAGATTATTATTTTTTTCACGTTTTTGTTATTTCCAGCTGTACCAAAAGCACATTCAGTAGTAAATAATAAGATTTTAATTCTAAATGCTTTAAAACTAATTTAAGTCTATCTTACTATTTGATGTTAGAAATTATATATTTTTTTTCTAAAAGCATTACATTATTAATCAAAAATTTTTCCTTAATAAAAACAATATTAATTCTTAAAATTAATATTTCTATACTCTAAGTGAGCCCAGCTACTAGTATATATATATATATGGACATGTGGGGGCAAAAACAAGAGCATAATTATCTGACATACAAAAAGAAAAGACTAATTATTAGCAAGAACGAAAGAGGAATGATTTAAACAAAAGTGAATACAAGGAATTAATTAATTAGAAACTTCAACTGTTACCAAATCAGTTGTTGTAGCTTGTAGCATTTGTTATTCTCACATTCCTCACGAAAAAAGACTAATCTGAGTGATAGAAAGGGAGATATATCACGTTAAGTCTTGTTTTGTAAATTACTTATAATTAAATTTTCTAGGCCTATCAATTTCGCATTTGATAATCTCAAAATGTAGGGCTCCATTCAGGATGCTAACAAGCTATACACTAGAACTTGAAGGCATAAACTCGAGCAATATTAATATCCCCTACATTCCTTGAAGGTGCAAAACCTGGAAGGGGGAAATATTAAAAATAAAATAATGTATACCATTTGGCATTTGCCTTCCTTGGTTTTAGTATCTAAATTCCAAATACAAGAGGAGAGAATCAAGGTCTAAAGCATAGAGTATGTCATCAAAAAAAGTTTCCAGTGTTGAACTCTAAGCTCCAAATGAAGGAACCTCCATTTGGATATACGGATGAAGCCAGTCGTACAATTGGGATGAGATAATTTGTATTGCATCCGTGTATCCAAATCGAGCCTAAGACTTGGTTTGGTAGATGAGATTTCTCATCTCAAATTTAAAATTTTTATCTCATCATTACAACTTTCCTAAATCTCCATATAAATATAATAAATAATTCAACTTTTTTAAATCTCAATACAACATTTTCAAATCTCAAAACAATAATAATACTAAAAAGAATATTTTAAACTCTCATCTCAAACTCAAAATTCTCATCTCTACCTCCAAACCTCCCATACTTTTAAGTTTTAAGAGCCTCACGATAGAGTGTGGTTAATTAACTTTAACTTTTCTAAAAGTTAATAATTAGTTGGCTCGGTTAAATAATTGATGGAGAGTTTCTTAATTGATAATAACTTCTCCACACATGTGGACACTACGTGGGTCATGGCATACCCATTTACTAACAATTGGTAACGCACACTACATTTCTCCTCAGCTAATGGTAACTCACACCAAGGCAAAGATCAAATATAAAAGTTTGAACCAAGATAATACAGCAGACCTTTTGCATTCCATGTGAGTAAGCAAAGCATGAAAATTAGAGGCATCTCTCATTAATGAAAATCTTTTGTGTATTCTATTAGTATTTGAATAAAAGAGAGGGTGACAGACAACACATTTTTAAGTATTGTCACAAAAATCCATCTTTGATACCTTATATGCACCATTGAAGGTGACTAAAAGTAAACCTGCTCCAACCTCCACCTGATGCTTTACTAAATCCAATTTCCTTTCTTCCATATCCATTCAGTAACACACTAAACTTTAGCACAATACAAGTTTCATGCGACGTCCGCGGCCCATCATTCTTAGTTCCTTAAAATTAATTAATTAATTAAATTAAAAAAAAAAAAAACCACACACACAAGGGAAAGTGGAATTATCAAAAGAGATTAAATTTTAGATACAACTTTTTTATTTTCTTTTAAATTATGAGTCATGCTTGTAATTTTAAGAGATGTAATCACTAAACGGTATACCTCTTAAAATGACACAATCTTCGTGATGATAGTTTCCATAAGAGATAGTTGAGAAAGTGTCAAGAGACAACCTTTTAATTTAGTCTAACTTACCAATAGCTATACTCTTTGCCAACCAATAGTGTCTCATAGTCTATAAATAGGGACTATTTATGCACAATGAAAGCACATGATTTTCTTTTATCTATCACCAACTTGTGAAACAAATAATCTCATAAAAGTATCAACATATTATCGAAATTCTATCCAATTTTCGCCTATTTTTATTCTCCATAATTCTACCATGCTTTTGGTAGGTGTTGAGGGGGAAGTGATGCCTGACAAGTGACAACCTAATCACAGGTTGAATTTTGTGATAAATTAATTTGCTTTAGAAAAGAGAAATCATATATAAAATCTCTAAAACTGATATTCTTAACCAAAAAAAAAAAAAAAAAACTTTACGAAACTTAAAACATTTATAACTTATACCATATATTATATGTAAAGAAATGACCCCAAGTCAGTGTCTTTTGTGTGCGTACGTGGCCCTGTAAGCTTGATAAAAATAATAAGAAAAGACGAGGTTTTAGTTGTAAACTTGTTTCAGAGTTTTGCGTGCATATCCAGTGGGCATATTCCCGCGGTATATTTCACATCGACGATAGATTCTCACCACCACCAGTACATTCTCTCTCTCCATTAAACTTTCTTTAGCTGGCTTTTTCTCAGGCAGACAACACATTAGCAGCTTCAATGGAATGGATGTTCCTTCATCTTTCAGAAAGAATTGCCAGGCAAGTTCTCTCTCTCTCTCTCTCTCTCTCTCTCTCTCTCTCTCGTGATTTTTGTTGTGATATCACTATCTTTGTGCATGGGAATTTGTTGAATTTTTCGTGTCTTGGGTTGTCCTTTCCACAACTGTTTTCTTCGAACCAAAAGTGTATTGTCGTACAAAATTCTGAATCATTGGTTTGATCCACCGTAACTTATAGGTCGTGATTAAATAGCCTAAACCAAATAGTATCTGGAAGTGCTCGATATGCTTTACTATGTTCTTGCTGCTCTTCATACAAAATTAAAATTCTGTTGGCTCTTTTGTCTATATTTGTCACAAACATGCCTATAAAAACAAAATACTGAACCAAATCACTTCTATTTTTTTATTTTTATGAATTTCTCTGTTGTCCTCGATAAGCACAGTTTTAATATGTAGGTTACTTGTCTTAAGTTCCATCAGTTGCAGTTCTGCTGTAAAGATTCTAAAAACTGTAACCTATTTTGTACGTCAAGAAGCAGAAGGATTCGAAACGAAGAGACTGATTAATCTTCTCGCTTTTAAATTTCCCTCAAAAAAGTCCAGTAAGTAAAAAGTTTGTTGTAGCTACAGAGGGATTTGTTAGCATAATCGTTTGCAAGTAGAATGAACTGAAGACATGGGGAGAGGGATCCGCCTAAATTTTGGTGTCCCAATTTCCCAACATTTTGTGCCTCCAACTGCTTTGAAAATGTAGATTCCCGAGTATAGAGTCCTTGCATCTTGTTAGAAATGTTGTTTCCAGAATCGTGCTATCCATCACCTGTTTTACTTGGTAGGTATGGTAATGTGGAAGGGTGACAAATCAATAAAACCCTGCAAAAGAAGGCAAAAATCTGTTGAGCTTCTCTTACTAGTGACTTTAGACAGGAACAAAGAGAGAGGAATTTAAGAACAGGCAATTACCAGTAAGAAATAAGGGATCATGCACCATTAGGTAATGCCAAAGAAGGTCCAACTCTAACTGTTTTAAAACCTTTTAGAGCCCTTCTTCCATACTCGAATGCCATAAAAAAAAGACCAAAGAGGAATAAGAGAAAAATATGCAGCTTTGATAGCAAGTAAAATGGGAAAGAGACATTGCTTCCCCCCTCCATGTTTATTCTGATTAAAGCCATCCTTGTTCCTATCCACCCTGAAGAAAATAACAGTATATATCAAAATTTCATCCTTGTTTCTAGAGTGGTACAGTGAGTGTCACCAATTTGACTTTCCTATGATCTGGGTAATCAGTGTAGTTTTGGTTAGTTCCTAGATTCATCAATACAACTGCTACTCAGAATCCATATTTCATGCTTGGTTAGATAACTTATCACAACAAAGAGTTGAATATCATGAAATCAGGTTCTATTTCAGGCTCAGTTGCTCTGGAATATTATCAAGCAAAGGCTAAAACACCTTATTAGGATGTACCCTTAAGTGCCATCTACGATTATTTGCATTTTTACGGCATTAAGCTTCCACTGGCATTCATGTCTGCCCTAATAGGTAAAGCTCCACACGTGAGAACATGTTTATGGGAGGAAGGAGCTTGGTACTCTATGATTGTTAACTAATGACTTCTTAACGACAGTTAAAACTCCTACTTATCAAAAAAAAAATGACAGTTAAAATTCCTTAGGTAACCCTTGGAAGGGGGAGAGAGGTGGGGAGAGATAGTTGTCATCATTGTAAAATACTTACCAGAAGTTTTCTTCGGCAAATTAGTCCATTCATGAGGATTGATCTTCACTTCTGATGCCTTTATCAGTTCAAGAAGTGCTTGATTGACCTATAATTTTGGGGGAAAAAGTAAAGCAATTAAGGTTCATTTTTCCTTTTCAAGTATAGACAACTCAAGTCATAAGGAGCAAATCTCCAATCATGGAGATTTGGTATAATGATCGCTGAAATACTATTGTCTTAGATTTCTGGACCCATCATAATCCGATGAACTGCTGTATCATAGTCAACTTGCCGACATATGTGAAATATACCTCTTCAGTCCTCTCGTGGCTCACTAGATGACCTCCATGAAGTTCTATCATTCTAGCAGCAGGCTGTAGCTTCTCTGCAAGTCTCCGTGCATAATATAGTTGAGCAATTATATCATGCCTATACATTCAGAGAATAGTCTTGAGTGGAAACCATAAATCAATAAGATTAAAGTTGTAGATTTTATAGGGTCCATCTCATTTACAGCTCAGAAACTTTATTTTGCAAAGTATTTACTTGTCATATAAAAAGAGAATGTATTATCTTGGTACAGAACGGAGAAAGTACGACTATGCTTGAGTGCAATGACAAAAGGGATTGAGTAAAGATTATGTGACTAATTAATACAGTGGATATGGCTGCACACCTGCCATGAATGACTGAAACAAGAAATCCAGCAGAATGGATCCGTTCAATTTCCAATCGTGTCATTTTATGTGTCCAGCAAGCATTGACTTGACCCTCAAAACCATTGTTAGACTGCATTCCAGTTGCTGATATACATCTTACATATTCCTGCATAGACATTTAGTGGGTCAATTAGTAAAGATTGATTTGCTTTTGAAAGATAATCCGTTCAGAAGCTGATGAACCCTGCCTACCGGCTACAACCCAATGTTTAAGGTCAACAATGTTGAAAACAAGTACAACAATGGATAAAGGAAACTTATTTTATTTTGGCCAAGTAACAATGGAAAGGAAAGTTATTCAGAGGTTACTTGTAAGTTGACACATGAAACTTTTTCAGCATCATTTGGAAACTACAATCATCAGGCAGAACCTATGTGAAATTAGAATAGTGATGATGCCTACATCTAGCCAATTAGATTAGTTGATTTTAGCCTTGCTTAATTATGCTCTCTAATCTGTTTTTCATAGCAATAATGTGTCCAGCAAAGTAGGAAAATTAAACAATCGACTGAAAACAAAATTAGCAACGTGTTATTGAAAATTTATGAAGGTAGAGAAAGTGAGTGTATCCACTTCCATCCGTAAATAAAATTAAAATGCAAGGGCCAGCCACCTTTAATAACTGATAAAATTTCTTACTAGATGCAATATTGATGAGCATTAACATTTCTTACTTGATATAAAATTGTTCTCCTTGTGTTTGGCCCAACATACTCCTCAAGATATTCCTGCATCATATGCAAAGTGAAATTGTTTAGTTAGCCGCACTGAGACTGAAATTGGATCTGTAGCTTAGAATATAAGTGAGCGTACAAATTTTGAAAATTAACATCCAGATGGCCTTCAACTAAATGTTTAAAGTTAATGAGAACTCTTTGATATTTTAAGTTGCAAAGATATCAGCTGCAGCCTAGACAAATTCTTATTGCTTTACCCGCTGTTCAAAATAAAACGGTTTTGTTCCTCAGTCTTTATCCAGAATATATTAATAGCAAAACCGGGTACAAAATAGAGAGCATCGTTTACCTTTGAGTAGTGGGTATCCAAGTCAACAGCTGCTCGTTGCTCGGGAGTTTTGGCCCGTAAGAAACGGATTGCAATGGATAATGTTTGTCGATCGAGCTGCAAGAAACAGAATAATTTGGCCATCCTTCAAAGAATAAATTAATCTCCAAATTTGTGTTTTTGAAAATAATAAATTCTATTCATTGGCGAGAGTTTCCATTATTTATGGCTCTGAAGTTACTTTTGATCCGAAAATCCAAGCACTGGGTGTTATAATTAGCCTTTAGTTTCTTTACGGCATGTAAGCCTCTGCCATGATCGCAATGGAGATTAACTTCAAATTGCCCTCCCCCCCTCCCCACAGTTTGTTCTTCAGTTATATCACAAACAGAGCTAATTCTCAATAACTAAATTCCACAAACTTACTACACTAAGCCATCTAACTGATATCCCAGAAGATGCTACCCATATTGTGAAAACTCCTTGTCGAGGGCATATGCGCTCCCAAGATTAGTTGGGACTGTTGAACCAAGACCACCCAAGTATGAAATGGGTTTGGGTTTGCAACCCACCCACCTCATCCTCACCTACCATCCACCCACCTTACCCACCTTCACAAGTGGGTGGATGTCCTCCCATAGCTCTCCTATAAAAGGAGATGATTTTTGAAGAAGAAAACTATCCTCACTACGGTGAGAGATCGAGGAGGAGGCTTGGGGCGAAATTTGGGTTCTGGGGAAACCCAGAACGGAGTGCCATTTGAGAGATAGAGAGATTGTTGATGAGTGTTTGTAATTTTGTACAAACATATTGAAAAATTGAATTTCCGCTTCAGTGGACGTAGGCAAGTTGCCGAACCACTTAAATATTGTCTCTATCTATTGTGGGTGTGATTTCTGGGCGGCTTTCGGCACAACAATTGGTATCGAGATTGTGCAGTAAAGCACTTGTAAATCTCCTCTGAAGAAAATCCTTTGCAAGCTCCGTGGGTATAGATGATGCTGATGCATTTGAAGATGCATTTGGAGAGGCATCTGGACATCCATTTGAAGACGTACCTGAAGATGCATTTGATAGCGGACCTCTCATAGCTGACAAGCATTACAATGAAGGAGTGCATTCATTCGAAGAATGAATCAGTTTGTAAGCATCCTAATATGACACACTTGGGTGGAGGAGGTGATTGTTGAACCAAGACCACCCAAGTATGAAATGGGTTTAGGTTTGCAACCCACCCACCCCATCCTCACCTACCATCCACCAACCCCATCCTCACCTACCATCCACCCACCTTACCCACCTTCACAAGTGGGTGGATGTCCTCCCATAGCTCTCCTATAAAAGGAGATGATTTTTGAAGAAGAAAACTATCCTCACTACGGTGAGAGATCGAGGCAGGAGGCTTGGGGCGAAATTTGGGTTCTGGGGAAACCCAGAACGGAGTGCCATTTGATATATAGAGAGATTGTTGTAATTTTGTACAAACATATTGAAAAATTGAATTTCCGCTTCAGTGGACATAGGCAAGTTGTCGAACCACTTAAATATTGTCTCTATCTATTGTGGGTGTGATTTCTGGGCGGCTTTCAGCACAACAGGGACACCCGATATCAATTTAAAAAGAAAAAAAAAGGGTGCCATCCAGATATTGCTGCACTTTAATTATTCATTTTCTGCCTCTTGCATTCATAACTCCACTACCTTTTCAGTTTTCACCAAAAAATGCTGTTTACCAGCATCATGCACATAATCCCACCTTCCTTCGGTAAGACAGACCATAGTCTCGATGATTTCAAGGTTGTTCTGTCTCACTATTCCAATGAATTTATAACTACGCATTCTGCACCAGTATAACTGTCGGATTTCTTCTGAATCTATTATGGACCCATGGTCGATATACGATTGTCAAATGAGGCTACAACTTCAGTAGGCTTGGCTGGACTCAAGACCAACTTGAAGTCACCTAAGGTTTTCACAGCTGATGTCAACCTTGCTAATCTGGAAGGCAAATGAGTGAAAATTGAACTGGGATATTATAAGACATCAATTTGGTAGTTTTTTTAAAATTAGTTCATTTTGTATGAGGCTCTTCAGAAATTATGCAAAAAATATATAAGAAAATTGGTTATTATATAGATGTATACTATTCGGGATTGGATTTCTAACCATCCAACAAACCAATGTTAAACGATTGTCCACAACTACTATACACATCCATATTTTGGTTTTATGGAACTTCAGTTCTTTTTTATATTTTTTTGACAGTTATATAATAATGGTAACAGGGAAAGAATAACGAGTAGGAAACTTTAAAGAATTGGTACCTGTCAGATTAGATGATTTTGAAATTAGAGAGAGACAGAGACAGTAAAAGTGATTGAATCACGAATGGGTTCAAAAACAAACAACGCATGGGTATCAGGAGAGTCCAAGGGGAAAAAAATTGGAGAGAGAGAGAGAGAGAGCGGTTGAATGGAAAATGTGTTTGATAAAAAAAAAAAAAAAAAAAAAAAAAAAAAAAAAGGGATTTCGGGAGAGTCCAAGGAAAATGTGGGGGGAGGAGTGTGTGAGAGAGAGAAAGAACTAGAGAAAAAGATGTACACGGGAGGGGTGTTGTCATGTGGCCCACAGAGAGGAAATCCTTTGGTCTTCATGTCTTCTCTCTTAATAACTGATATTATATACATTTTTATATTAAAAAATTATCCCTTTTTTTGTCAACAAACTTCAAAAGCGCACTTTGTGCGCCTTACACTCAAGTTCTTAACTGCGCTTTTACCAATACCGATGATTATGTAACTAAATATTTGACAGATAATACATTTGAAACCAATGAAAATTGACATTATATAATAGAGCTTTGTAGTTAAGTATTATAATGTTATGCCTTATGACTAGAAAACTTATGCATCTACACTAATAAAAATTGGTATATATCAACGTCTTGGCAAATTACTCGGCCACAAGAGTTAAAAGTTCTTTTCCCCCTAGACCATAGAAGTCCCCATATGCAAAATTGCCAAAAAAGTTACTTTGGAAAGATTTGCATGACTGATTTTTGCTCCCTCTTGCAGGAGACTTAAATATAGTGAAAGGGAGTATCAGCTAGGCCTTCCAAAAATCAAGCATTCTTCAATCCTGCTCTTCCCTGCACATTATACCTCCTAAAGCTGTTTTGGTTCACATGGTAAAACATATCTTAATTCTTTGGTTCCGGTTTCCGAGACAAATTAATACAGTGATGCCACTGTTTCATCTGTATGAACTCATACATGATTATCAAATCATGCTGTTGCAGTACTAGTTCCAGAAATTACACTGTAAAAAGCCAAATGTTTCCATACCCCTATTGGATTGTGGCCATGAGTAAACATAAGAAGGATATATGGGAAAATCTCTCCCCAACTAATCATTTAATGCAGTCTTCGAAGATGAATGCAAATATTAACAAAAGATGTAGATCAAGGGATGAACTATATGCTTGAAACCAAGATGGACTAAATGCAATATTCTTTGAACGGTAAACTGAAAAGCTTAAACTTTATGCACTGCTTTTAGATTTTAAAAAATGGTTGTGGCCAGATTCGTTTAACACGAAGTTGGTCGCTATATTCAATTAATGGGAAACAAAGTGCACTCAATGGTATATACATAATATCATTATTCTACAGCAAAAAAGGAATGGAAGATGGTTTAGCTGAGTAGTACAGAAAGATATACAATACCTTCGGAAAACACTCAAAACCTCCACCTGTTACATTAAGTAAAGCCAATGACAGCACTCTTTCGGGCACCATTGCTGCTAACTTGCAAGCTATCATAGCTCCTGTTTTGATGGTACAAAGAAAGAACTTCAAAATAAATTTGATTAAGAACCATCAAAGAAATTAGTTTTCATGCATGTGAATGTGAATCTGGTTGATGTTACTAAAGCATCAAGTGAACAAACCATTTGCCCCATTTTGAAGGTCTTCCTGCTTCAACCATTTTCCAGAATCTTAAAGCTGAATGCAAGTGTTCAACAACGCCTAAATTACTAAATTACCAAGCATTTTATCTCTTGAATTACATCGAAACCAGCAAAAGTTAATTGATTTAATTATCCTAAATGTACTATTTTAATTTACAGGAATTTCCTGTATATAAACATAGTCAAAGTCTAAACACACTCAGGGGCATAGACTCACCCATTGAATGTCCAAAAACATGGGCACTTTTCCAACCCAAATGATCCAACATCGCAATTGCGTCCTTCGCCATAATCTTTGTTCTGCACACAGCAATCAATCACAGGCCATTATGTTCATAGAATAAACATTCAGTAAAAGAGCTGTTCCAAAACAGAGAAAATGAAAACTATTTTTCTGGTTAGAAAAAACTTCTGATTCAACTGTCCCGTTTGATTTTGATTTCAAGATGAGAGAAAATCATCCAACTATGCAAGTTAGCTCATTTAAGCAAAGGCTTTTGTTTCTTCCGAACGAAGATTATACGCCCAATGTAGAACATTCACATTAATCAAAATAAACTAATACAACCACGCGCGAGCACACATGACAACGCAAAGTCGATCCATAAATTAAACCATTAGAAATGAAAACACTACGAACCCAAAAAAAACACGAAGTTTCTTTTAAAAAATAAAGAATCAGCTTGTACAGTGCCACAGTGCCAAACAAAACTTAACATAAAATAAAAAACAGAAAATTCACAGAACCCGGAGAAGAAATATAAAAACTAGTTGTTCAAATTACATGAAATTGAAACAAAAACTCACGTGTATTCAGATTTTTTGGTGGGTACGGAGCTCCGACCCATTCCACGGTTGTCAAACGCACATATCTGGATACCACTGCCTCTCTCATTTTCATCTGAATTCCAATCGCCGGTTCTTGTTTCATCGTAATTGGGCGTATCGGTTCCCACTAGCCCCTTGATCTGTGGACCCCATGAATCGTGGGTCCCCGCCAATCCTGACCATTCGTCATAAAAACAATAAACAACGAGGAATTTATATATAAATATATATATATATATATATATATATATATATATATATATATATATATATAGTGAAACTTTAAATTCTGAACTGAAATGGAATGTAGACGATCAAGCGATTCAAGCCATTGAAATGGAGAGCCCGAAAAATGATCACCAAACTCCGACGACCCAAAAAAGTTCAACCCAAACCCAGTTGAATAATCGGAATTCAGAGTTCAAACTCAATATAAAACAGAAAATAGAATCTGAAGGGAGACCTATTATGAGGAGGATCTTTGTGGGTCCCTGACCATAGGTTCTGTAAAAGATTCTGACTCCATTGTCGTTGAGCTCTGCGTCTGCGCCGCCTGGTTGTGTCCCAGTCGTGCAAAACGGCATCCTTACGAGAGAGAGAGAGGTTTTAGGTTGGTTTAGCTATGTAAACTATTTCTGGGTAATTCGGAGAGTAGAGACTGCTAGAGAGGCACAGACTGGGTGCGAAAGTTTTAAAGGCATGGCGGGGAACACGTGGCAAGTAACCAGTGGTTGGTTGTTACCACGTCGGATGGTCGGCTTGTTAATGTGTCTCAATCAAAAACAACGGTGAAAGAGGAAGGCACTCGGAGAACGCCACAGAAATGAGAATGAGAGGTCGGCCACGTTCGTTTTTAATGGAATTTTCAGACGGAACTGCTAGATGAAGTCGGCACATGCAAACGGGAGGTAAATGGATGTATTATATGAATAAAAAAAAGTTATAAAAATAATTTTTTTTTATGTGGGTCTCATATTAATTCACTTTTTTTAAAACGACTGCACGCCACTTGCACAATCACAACTGCAAATATCATTTCTCATTTTTAGAATATTTAAATAAGACTTTTGCTTTCCACATCTGCCGATGGTGCATTCTATTTTATTATTATTATTATTATTTTAATCTTATTCTTTGAATTTAAATTAAAAATCTTATAACGTAATCTTCTTATATAATATAAAAGAAAATAAATTCAATCGACTAATATAATCATATAATTTAATTAAAAATAAATTTAATTTTATAAAAATTAACCTGAAAGGAAAAAATGAACTTGGTAGTAACACAGTAATAATTAAGATGTAAGATAATCATTATCTTATAGTATATACTAAATTTAATTATTTTTTTTCATCAGTCATATAATATATATTTGATAAAAAAATATTAAAATATTATGTTTAGTGTGTATGATAAATAACATTTTTTCATTATCCTAATTACTACATGACAGGGTGAGAAAAGAAATATATATTTTTTTATTAAAAAAAGAGAACGTGGGAAAAGAGATGTGGAGGTGCGACATGGGAACCGGCACTGCCTTTTCTTATGTGGGTCCGACTCATTCAAATTATGCCGCGTGATTTGGAAAAAATTTGGACTTTCTCCTTTCGGTTTCGAATCACTTCCGAACTTTTCGACATTTTCTCTCGGACAAACGGATATATAAAGTTCTCCTTTGTCCGAAATTTTGTTGGATGAGTCTTTTATGATGTGTTGTTTGAGTATACAACTTGTGCATTACTGTTAAAACTCCCTCGTTTTTAACATCTACCACTCTCTTTTTTTATTAATCGAATAAAATACACTAATCACAAAGAGATTATATAAAAGTAATCTTACAAATTAATGTGATTTAATGTGATTTATTAGATTGTAAAATTATTTTTAGTATAAAATAAATCTGTTTATAAGATTGTTTTTATATAATTCATTTGTAAATATGACAGTACTCTTAATTGAATATTGTTACGCTTGAACGTCATATAATAATTTAATAAAAGATTATATTCTCAAGTAGTTGGTTTGATTAGATGATTAGATGAGGTGAAGAATCCCATCTAAAGAGAATCCCAATTGTTTGTACTAATTCAAAGACAAAGATAATAAACTCACATCCAAATCCTTAACCCTCAACCAAACAGGTTATTAAAATGAAATATAACTCCAGCATAGGATTGTTCATCCGGGTTCCAACCCGGGAACCCGGGTTTACCCAAACTGGAACCCGGGTTTCAAACCCGGGCTGGAACCCAGACCAGGTTGGCCCGGGTCAGATCCGGGCTGAAACCCGGATGAACCTGGGTTTCGCAAAACCCGGATTCCGGGTTCTGGATTGAACCCGGTTTTTTTTTTTTTTTTTTTTTTTTTTTTTTTTTTTTTAATATGAGGCTTAAAAGCATAATTTTTTTTAAAATAAAACCTATATTATATTAAGGATTTTTTTAAGAAAGATAAATGTTGAAAAACATAATTCTCTTTATGTAAAAGCCTATATTTATTATAGAAATGTTTTTAAAAGATGTTGAAAATCATACTTTTTTTTTTTTTTAAAGCCTATATTTTGTGAAAATTTTTCTAAGAGGTAATGTTAAAAAGCATAACATTGTCCAGAATAATAAAATATATAAAAATGAAAAACTAAAATGCATACAATCCACTACATATTAGATTACATTACAAAATATAAAATTACAAGATATGAGTTACATATCAATAACAGTCTTCCATGTGATTTAGTTACATATCACTAAATTCTCCATTTACATAACTGGGTGAATAAAAAAGAGAGAAGGATAAAACTAAGGATATGACAACCCCAACAGAATAGGTTATCAAGCCAATCAATTGGACAGCCTTGTTACACAATTGAATCTACTCGTGGTCATGTATTGGAGCATGTTACTGCCATTTGTGAGGCTAAATGTTTCAAAGACAACAGAACCAATTTCTTCCAAAACGATGAAACCATATGGTATGAAGATTAGATCTGTAAGCAAAAAGAAGAACCCTCTAGGACAGGTGACATGTTGCATTGGTTCTGTAAATTTTGCTTCACAAAGAAAGTATGTCAAAACCAGCAGAATAACTAGCAGCATAAATGTAGCAAAATCAAAACCAGAAACGCAAAAACCAGGTTATGAAAAAGGTGTACTTAAGAAAAATAAATAAATAACCTACTCTGATGATCCTTCCTGCACAAGCACTTTTTTCAAATCAATGACTAGCTAGCTATCCAGTTGTCTAGTATAACACACTATACAGAAGTTCTGATTCTGATTCATCGGGCAACCCTCTTAACCTCATTTTCAAGAGATTATGAAGGTTTTCATTTCTAAAGAAAGTCTGAGCTTTCTTGAGATTTTTCGAATAAATATCGCTCATAAACGACCGGGGGGGGGGGGTGGTTGGTGGCTGTGTGTGTGGAGGGGAATGGGATGGTGACTAGCAAATGTACGAAAATCCATGTTTCTAATGGAATACAAAAATTGGGAGCCATCTATGTCTATGGCATAGCCTTGCCGACAAAACTAGGAGTATAGGACAACACGCCCAGTGACAGTTTTCAGTAATCTCATGGCAGGCATTTACGGCAGTTGCAACAGGTTGAAGGGGGGCAACTGAATATTTATCAGATGCAGTGCCTGACATCTAATCTTCATGAGCTACTGAATGCGTCCAAAATCCACAACCATCCTCGGCTCAGATCTCACACCACATTAGATACTCTTATACTTTGGTTGCACCCATTTAACAACCAACTTTGTTAGAAATCAGAGAGTGACACAATACCAAAACACAAGAAGTATACAAGAATGTAGAAACGAAGAAAAACTGAGAAGCAAAACAAGACAGACATTCAGTTAAGTTTCTTCAAAACAAGCTATGTCAAAATTAAATATATATTCTTTTCCAACGAAGAAGAAGAAAGATCTTTTGATACTGTAGACCTTGCAAATATTATGCAGTGAGCAACTACCAAAATCCACAGATTCAGTTGCATGGCTTACCCAGTCAAACAGAAATTAAAGATGCAAATGTTAACTAACAAAGGTGGACATAGAACTTTAATCATCATGCTGAAGCATATATTAAACAATAATAACAAAAGGAACAATAGAAGAGATGGTGTCTATCACAATAGTACCTGTCACTAATGATTTAGATCACGTGAAAGAATAGCTAATGATGGTATTTCTGTCCTTTCAGAATAGTCCATGACCTAAAATTAGGCAATAAAGAATGTGTTATTCTACTGAATTAATAGCAGAACATGTTCTCAAGAGCCTCGCATATTGGTGTTTCTAGGGTGGTTATTGTTTTTGGTTTTGATTAGTGATGGAAATAATAGTGTTAGCCAACAATGTTGCAGCCTAAGATACGGCCGTGGCCATCAAATAGGAGATTCAAAAACTCACCAAGCCTTCCAAATTGCTACAAGCTGCATTTCGAAAGAATGGTAACTTTTAAAACCTATACAATTGCGTATTTGTGGTGTAGACAATCACCTTATTTTGAAGCAAGCACTCTGCCATTTAACTGACCAGTAACAACATGTTCAGTGTGAATTCATGGAGATAAGCCTTTTAAAATTATATCAGTGTGTTAAATTTATTACATACATGTATTTAAGAAAAATGTAGAAGAATACACTTCAGAAATCAGGACTACATGATGTAGAATTTCTAATGAAAATGGAGGACAAAATATTCTTACCGATACAGCTGTTCCATTAACACAAGCAATGCAATCTGATGATTTAAGACTAATGTAGACAACCTGATTGATAAGTTAGCTCGCTCACGCAATTGTTGTCCATGACCATAAGGTCCACCTATACAAAACGATAATCTAGAAGCACCCTACAAAAACAAAAAAGGAAAAAGAAGAGAATCCATGTGTTATCAACTGAAAAATCATATAAATGCCTAGTTCAAGTTACATACAGTTGGAAATCAAATTTGTTGTTTAGGTGCTAGAGTACGAGTCAAAGCATCATGTTTTGGAATGCATCAATACCTATATATGTAATATCAGAGCAACAATAGGAGAAGAAAAGAGCCATGGACTGCTCAGATTTTGAAAAGGATTATTGAAATGGCCACAAGTAGAAGCACCACTACTTTCTTTTTTGGCCTTTTTCACCAGCTCAAGAATGAGAGAATGTCTCCAAGGAATAACGACCACTCAATAGTCTATTATGTCATGCTTAAAATCTATAAGTCAGAGGCATTGCATCTTGGATAAAATTCAGGTTGGTAATGTACGACTGAATGCGAGAAAGAAAGTAAATGTGAAAAGTTTCCCCCATCACAACCCTGAGGATATTGTATAAAAATCAAAGAAATGTGCCCCACACAGAATCAAAAGAGATCTGGTAACACATCTATGTCATAAGTTAATGCTGTGCAACTTTATAGCTTAAGTTGATGTTCTCAAGTGAACTTTAGACTCAACAAACCACATAAAGATTCAATTAAAACACACCAGAAGAAATGGGTCCCTTCCAAGGCCTGGACCAACAACAAGGCAGTCGAATCTTTCCATCCACTTATCGACCTCAGCAAGAATCTTGCCGGATATGGATAGCTTGTCCTCATCCCTGAAAACATTCTTTTAAGAAAATCATTATCCTACACAATGAAAAAGTTTGCAGGCTCCAAGGGAGAAGCAGACTTGAATATAAAAGTGCAAAAACTCGCCTAACACTGTAGGATTCTTCTAGAACAGGATGCACAATCAATTCAGGACGGTAGCTTTTTATGAATGGAGTGGCATCTTTTGTACAGAAAACATGAGACAAATCAGCACCCTGTAAGGAAAGAAGGTAACTAAAACCATTCAACTGATAGATCCTTAATAAATAAAAATGACAAAACCCTTTGAAAAAAAAAATGGATTTTTAATAGGTTGCATGCTTGAATTGAAACTAGCTAGAGATAAAGAAAAAATCAAGAAAAATAAGGCAAAGCACTAACAATTTTTAAAACAGAAATAGCCGCAAAATATGGAGCACCTGTGTATTCACGACACCTGCCAATAACAGCTATCTTTCCTGATAGGACACGAAGAGTGATTGAAGGGATGAAAAAACAACCAAAAATAAAAAATAACCCAAATATCAGAGCACATCAAGGATTCTAAGATCTACAAATAAATAAAAAATATAATGCAAAAATATAGAGCAAAAATTATGGGACACTGACGACGCGAGAGAGCGAGAGAGAAACTAGGGTTTCAGCACTTAACAGTCCAAAACTCAAACCCATGACAAAAAATATCAAAATTTTCCCTCACCTGGTTGCGGAATGGGACACTGACGACGTGAGAGAGCGAGAGAGATGGAGACGACCCATGACAGAAAACCCCTTTCAATATAAAACCAAAAGACCAGAAAACAGAGAACAAACCTTGGGCTCTTGAGAGGGAAGAATCAAAGATAGGCCTTCGGAGAGGCTGGGATTGAGAGAGGGACGACGCTAGGGTTTCGGAATGACTGGGAGAAAGCTTTCAGCGCAGAGATAAGAGAGCTGGAGAGAGAGAGTAAGAATAGAAACTAAAATAATCGAGTGAGTCCGTTTTCGGGAAAAAATAAAATCCGGGTACCGGGTTTTAAACCCGGGTTTACCCGGTTTTCATGATACGGGTTTCGGCCCGGTTTCAATCTGGGCAGAAAACCTCATCCGGAAACCCGGTTATCCGGGTTCCGGTCCAGACCGGTTAAAATCCGGATCAAAATATAACAATAAAATGATATATATATATACATACATGTATATGAAAATAAAATATCAGAAATCTTCTTTATTATTGGTATAGTTATTAGAGCACTCTCAATGGATGCTCAATAATATAATTTTTTTAAAAATATAAAGAAATTTTCTAAAAAGTACTTTCTAATGATCTTATATCCTATTCTTTATTTTACATTTTACAAAGGAACTTACTAAATATAGAGGGAATTATTTATTATTGTAAATATTTTAAATTAGTTTATCTCTCTTGTTGTTATTTTTTATTGGAGAAAAAATATTAAAAAATATAATATTTAAATAATAAAAAAATAGATAAATTGATGTATAGTATATTGTAAAAATTAATATATAAAATAAAAAAATTAATAATATATTTAAAAGATAAAATAAAGAATTCATTAAAAGTGATCTTAGTAGTGATAATTACTAGCCAGCTACGAGAGGGAAACAAGATGGATGTCATGACGTGGCAGATAGATAATTAAGGAGATAAGAGGACGATCAAGCCGCGTTCTGCGTTCGGATGTATTCGGACGGTAGAATGTAGAATGTGACTGGTCAAAGGTCAACTTTTGCTCCTGCCCCATAATTGTACGTCTGTTAGAGCATATCTGGATGAATAAAATTTTGAGTTATGTCCAGCATCATGCAATTCTTTAAAAAAATATATAAAATTTATTATTGAAAAATTAATTTATTTTTTTATATGAAGCTTATATTTATTTATTTTTTAAGTGAGATTTAGATAGTGAGTTGAGATGAGATGAGTTGAGATAAAAGTTAAAATTTGAATAAAATATTATTGAAATATTATTTTTTTAATATTATTATTGTTTTAGAACTTTAAAAAAATTAAAATTTTTATTATATTTTATGTGAAAATTTGATAAAGTCATAATGATTAAATAAGTTGAGATTAACTCTGAATCAAATGGATTGTGCGACGCTTGCTCATAACAACAAATATAATTTTTTAAAAAAAAATTCTAAATTTTAACTAAAAAACATATTTTTTTTAATTTTTCTCTAAATTTTACTTATCTTTCCAAAACATCATACATCTCACTTCATATTATTTCTCAATTTTAACATATTGTTTTTTCAAATTTTCATAATTATTTTTTGAATGAAATAGTTGGGACTTTTATTCATGAATAATCAAGCAATACATAGCCTTTCAAATTGAAACACAGTTACAATGGCCAATGGTTCGTCCTCTATCCAATAATGCAAACCTTCCAAGGATAATAAAGCCAGTCTGCCAGTTGGTGTGCTATCTCTTGGGGTGTAACTAGTTAATTCTGATTAATTCAATTTTAGACAAAATTTAGTAGTGAACTGGTATGTATCAGGATTGTATTTTTAAAAACTAATTAAGCACCAGTTATCCCCTAATCCGATACGTTCGGTTTTAGTCCGGTTTTCTAATTTTAATAAAATGCATGTTCAATGCTTAAGGAAATGGAATCAAGAGGTTGTAATCCAAATTTCCTTGTGTATAGCACACTAGTGAGTAATTTGAGAAATGCTGGAAAACTTTTTGAAGCTCATGATGTAATAAAACATGAGTCGTTCTATATACAGTCCCCTTAAGGGGACTGTATTGCAGTCCTATTACATAAAATGATTAAATCATCCCCAACTTAAAGTGTAAATTGACTAAAATACCCTTCCCTCAACCTAAATCTGAAGCAAAGCCCCGTATTCAAATCGCAAGCAATTTTGAGGTAGTTTACTCTTTTCCCTCTGCCGTGCCGCTGCTGCCCCCGATTTGAACGGCCCTCTCCTCCACCATTGAGGAGCACCCTCAACCCACCATCGACAGACCGACCTTCACCATCGACTGCCGACGAGGTTAACGGTAATTTTTCCTGCCGAAGAGGACTTGCATTATTTATTTCGGACTTGTCTAGTTTTCATTGTTTGTAGTTGTTGGCTATCTTTCTTTGGTTTTCATTGTTTGTAGTTGCTGGGTATTTTTCTCTGGTTTTCATTGCTGGAAGTTTGTAGTTAACGGACTAAATCATCCACCATCTGGTTTTCATTGTTTGTAGTTGCTGGCTATTTTTCTCTGGTTTTCATTGCTGGAAGTTTGTAGACAACGGAACGACCTCCACCATCTGGTTTTCATTGTTTGTAGTTGCTGGATATTTTTCCTATCCACGTAGCTGTTCTTGTGCATTTTCTCAGGAAGTTTCTAACTCCTGAACCCTAAATAAATCTCTTTTTATTTATGTTGAGTAGTTCTATATAAAGAGGACTCTATTTGCACACTTTTTCTCTGCTTGCAATGGCTCGGATAAGTACTGATTTTGTGGCTCTATGGATTTTGTGGCTCCATTTGCACACTGATTTTATGACTCTATTTGTTTTTGTGGCTCTATTTGCACACTGATTTTGGCTCTATTTGCTAGTGATGAATTCTGGCTCTATTTGCTAGTGATGAATTCTGGCTCTATTTGTTTTTGTGGCTCTATTTGCACTTCATGAGATTTTATGGCTTTATTGGGATAAAGAGCAAGTTGAGGTAGTTTCCAGATTTATGCAAATATCTAGGATGGAGAATTCATCACTAGCTTTTCATAGTTCACAATAATCACGGCTTTTGATAGTTGTATGAATTGGGAATGTCTCATTCATGATGCATTCCAATTTTTCTCATCTCTCGTATAAGGATCCAACCTACTGAAATTATTGAAATTTAGAAAATAGGTAATTTACTTGGCTTACGTATGTAGTACAAAAGAATGATAAAGTTGTATGTTTTCTCTCACTTTAATGGCCATTTATTTCTTACTTGCAAGAACTAAAAAGAGAAATTAGGGGCCCTATCCAAATATGAATTAATATTTTATTGTTTTTAGTTAATTTGAATAGCCTAAAGGACATCAAGAATAGCCTAAAGGACCTCCAATATATTGTATATTTTAAATTTATTTAAGTCTATATTTTGCTTGGACTCTAATATGAATTAATATAATTTCTATCTTTCATGTTATGCTTTAAATATATCAAGATTAACTCTTGATGGAGGAAGGGGAAGAATGCACATCTACTAGGCGATCTCTATTTTTTTCAGAAAACAGTAATTATATGGATACCCCAAATGTAAGAAATGATGAGGTAGTGACTGATAATCATGGTGTAGTGCTGGGGAATGATGATGATGATGTGGTTTTAGAGCCAGGGCTGGGAAATGATGGAGATGTGGTTTTAGAGCCAACAACAGGAAATGATGATGATGGGGTTTCAGAGCCAATGTCGGGAAATGATGATGATGGGGCTTCAGAACCAACAACGGGAAATGATGATAATGGGGTTTCAGAGCCAACGCCAGGGATGTTCTTTAAAACTGAGAAAGAACTAATTTATTACTACAAGCAATATAGGAGACAGTCTGGATTCGGCATAATGACGCAAAGAAGTAAAAGGGAAGATGATTGGAGTGTTAGATATGTAACACTCGGTTGTGCTCGTGGTGGTAAGGCAAGGAAACGTGTTACCAATATTTCTAAACCACGCCCAACAACAAAAACTGATTGTAAGGCGAGAATTAATGCAGTTTTGGCTGATGGTGTCTTACGGATAACTACTGTTTGCAATGTACATAACCATGGGTTAAGTCCACAAAATGCAAGATTTTTTAGATGTAATCGCGCAATTGATGATTCCGTCAAGAGGCAGTTAGATATTAACGACAAGGCAGTCATAGGTATGTCTAAAAGTTTTAACGCATTGGTTGTCGAAGCTGGTGGTTTTGAGAAACTTCCTTTTATTGAAAAAGATGCAAGGAATTATATTGACAAGGCTCGACACCTTAGACTTGGTAAAGGAGGTGTTGATGCACTTCGTGGTTATTTTGAGAGGATGCAGTATAAGAATGATAGGTTCTACTCATCGATGGATTTGGATGATGATGGTCGATTAAAAAATGTCTTTTGGGCCGATGCACACAGCAGGGCAGCATATGAGTATTTTGGGGATGTTGTGACATTTGATACAACATACCTAACAAATAGATATGGCATGCCATTTGCCCCGTTTGTGGGTGTTAACCACCATGGACAGTCAATACTTTTGGGAGCAGGGTTGATATCAAGTGAAAACACTGAAACATTTGTTTGGTTATTTGACACTTGGTTGAAATGTATGCATGGAAGGGCGCCAAAAGCTATTATCACTGATCAAGACAGGGCTATGAAAAATGTTATTGCAATAGTATTTCCAAATACCCGGCATAGATACTGTTTGTGGCACATAATGAGAAAACTACCAGAGAAGTTGGGCTCACATGCTGAATTTAAGTATGGTTTGAAAAGTGCATTGCAGAGATGTGTTTATGATTATCAGACTTCTGATGAGTTTGAGAAGTCTTGGGAGGTGTTTATTGATACTTACAATTTGAAGGAAAATGCATGGCTTCAAAGTCTATATGCCGAGTGAATGTATTGGGTTCCCGTATACCTGAAAAATACATTTTGGGCTGGGATGAACACAACTCAGAGGAGTGAGAGCATGAATGCATTCTTTGATGGATATGTACATTCAGGGACTACGTTGAAAGAATTCATCGATCAATTCGACAATGCATTGAGGAAGAAAGTAGAGAATGAGATGGCAGCAGATTTTCACTAATTCAATTGCACAGTACCTTGTATATCTCTTTTACCTTTAGAGAAAAAATTTCAAGCAATGTACACGAATTCAAAATTTAAGGAAGTGCAGGCAGAAATAATGGAGATTATCTACTCTCACTGTGTTATTATAAAAACAGAAGGGGCGATTACCACGTATCAAGTTAATGACCAAAGGGAAGTTGAAGAAGGTATCAAGAAGTCAACTTTGCAGGCGTACTTCAATGAAGATGAGTGTGAGGCGAAGTGCATGTGTGGACTATTTGAGATGAGAGGAATTATTTGTAGACACATTCTTTCTATTTTCGCCGCAAGGGATGTCCAAGTGTTGCCAGAAAAGTATATTATGGAGAGATGGAGGAAGGACATTAAACGTAGATATGCTCTCATTCGAAGTAGTTACGATGACTTAAGTGGTAAACCAGCTGCTACTCGGTATTCAGGTTTGATAAAATTATGTTACGAAGTAGCTACAAATGCATGTGAAAGTGAAGATAATTCCCTAGACATGACAGAGAAGCTTAAGGCAATGAATTCGATTTATACTAAATCAAAGCCTCAGGCGACAGTTGCAAGCACTCATACTTCCATTCATGCAGAAACTGGAAGTTCGAAGAAAGTGTTGAGTCCTCGTGTTGTTAGAGGTAAAGGGAGGCCGCCATCAAAGAGAAAACAACCTACAATAGAGAAATTGCAAACCAAAAATAAAAAGGCTGGTGGCAAGCGATAGAGACTTAATGTGAGAAGATTTAAAGAAAGTGATTTTGATATAGTTTTAATACATTTAAATGATTTTAAATATTTTTTTTTATCTATTCAAATGTAGGCAACATCACATACTCAGGATGTATTAAACCCCGTTGATTCGGTAGCACCATCGCAACTGCCTGCTACACAACAAAGCGTGATTTCTCCAGTAAGCGTTTAAATAATGTTCCCTATTGCATCTATCTTCAATCCGAATGCTCAAATGCTCTATAGTTTGCATGATTTTAAATATTTCTTACTACTTACAGGTGAACTCCGAAATGCATGGCCCCCTTGATGATTGATGAAAGAACTCCGAAATGCATGGCCCCGTTGATGAAGATGTTGATGATTGATGAAAGAAGGAAGAAGTGCATGGCCCTTGATTTTAATATTTAATGAGATTTGAAGAAGTTATAGATTGTAATAGTTGATTGAATATGTTAAGAACTTGTTCCTTTCATTAGCTATATGATGTGGTTTTATATTCTTGTAAAACTTAAACTTTGTTCTGAAGTTGGATATTTGAACCATTTTATGGGTATGAAGTTATTACAATATGGTCATTTTCAATATATTATAGTATGGTCATCTTCATATTACAGGATGGATTCTTTCAAATTGATAAAGTTATAGGATGGTCATTTTCATTTTTATATTGAATTCATAGCAATCGTATTTGTCTGAAAGCATAACAATATTGATAAAGTTCACATAGGATAACAATATTGATAAAGTTCATACACAACTACTCGGTTTGTCCCTTGTACAATATTGATAAAAGTGGCAAACCAATCTTTTACAACCTAGTTAACAAAATTACACATTTTTCATACACAATTACTTAATATGTTGTTGTTCTTGATCCTATCCAACAACAAAATATTAAGATTGCAAGTCCCCAATACATACAATTTGGACTGTTGCGTGCAAGTTCCCGATCATTTTGTAGTTCTTCCTCCCTTTTTTGGAGTTCTTCCTCCCACTTTTGGAGTTCATCTTGCCACTTTTGGAGTTCTTCTTTTCTCTCTTGGAGGTCACGTTCTCTTTCGTAAACAACTTTTGCTTCATTTTCTACTTCAATGTTTGCCCATAAAAAGTACTCGCAATATGGTCTTCCCTGTAGCAAACAAGACTAACTAATTACATAATGCCAAGTTCAAGGTCTTCAAAAATGTTGCACAAACAAGACTAACTAATTAGTATTTACCTTTCTATTGTAATTTGGACATGAATAAAAATGTCGTCTTGGATTTCTAGGAGTGTTCGACAATTTTAGACGTGCCATCTTTCCGCATAAACATTTTGGAGGGGTGTTCAAATATGATGAAGCATATGATGAAGACATTGCATATCAAAACTTTACAAAACTGACTGCATTGCCTTGCATATCAACTGTAAGTTACAGCAATTACAAAATTGATTTGCATACCAATGAATGGGCAACTCTATATTTAGGATTTTAACTCTCATGAGTTCATCATACCTCTTGTTTGTATTTTTCTTTGGCAGATTATATTCAAACCACAATTCAAAAAAAATAAAACCATACATGCAAACCACAAATTTCCAAACTGGCTCCTAATGTGTACATTAATATATTAGCAACTCTAACAGCATATTAAGGTCAACATATCTAAAACATTACTCCATCAACCATACTTTAATGCCCATAAAGTGAGAATGAGTAGCACCAATAGAGCTGACAATCGATCAAATGTATTCTATACATGGGCTGCTGCAAGTAAAATCTGAAAACTTAATTATGCTTCATTGGGAAGGATCTTTATTTTTTTATAAAAGTAAAGAAGAATGGTGAACTGGGAAGCATCTAAAAGGTCACTGTCTGCAGGGAAAACCACATTACTACATTCTTCTTATTTTCATGCACTAACAACGCAGGATCTATAATAAAAAAAAAAACAAGAATTACCTTATGACACAGTGGACATAAGCTCCTGCTGCAAGGTACATAATCAAAACTTGTTACTTATCAAAAAGTAATCAAAACATATATGAAAAGTACTGGGGATTAGCCTAAGTTGATGTTGAAAATGGAGCATTGGATTAGAATATTTTAAGCCCTCCCATCGTCCTTTCAAAATCCTCAAAATCTCTTTCACTCATTTCCCTCTGAACACTCACACTAGACAAATAAGAGCCATCTTCTACATTGCATAATTTGAGGGCTGCTACATAACCCTCTCCAATTTGCAACTTAAGCTCTTCCATCGGGGTGACAGTGTCATTGTTTATCCTATTCAATTAGCCACCAATGGAAAATATATGTATACTTGTCACGTTTACATTTACAGAACATACCCATATTCATCAAAATTTGCTTAGGTTGGTTCTGTTATGTGTCTTTATTTGATTCAAAATTTGGTACACTTTTTTTTCTATCGTGGGCCAAAGAAATTTGTTTAAGCTATCTTTATTTTGAAGTATGAACTAGAAGTTGGTTTCCAAACACTGATTTGGTAAATTTACAAAGCACAAAACTAAAACTCAACAAGCATTTAAGCAGAAAACTCATCACCCAAAAAACTAAAACAAGCATGAATTTTAAGAAGCCGAAAACTAAAGAAAACAACCATTATACCTTGCAGCTCACGCGAAGGAAAAAATTTGAGAATGGATTAGGGTTTGATATGGATATGATTTTTGAGATAATAGATGAATGTATTTAACATTGAAGAAAGAAAAGATTTACCAGCAATATTGTCCCGTTTTCTAGAAGCAAACGACGATGTTTATGTGCTGCAGCGGCGGCAGCAATAGTATGAAGGGGGCTCGGGACGGTGTCCTTTCTTCAGAGGGAGGGAACCCTTAATTCGACAAAGAAGGAGAAGACCTAAGCTAGGGGGGAAGACGGGTTCTTTTCTTTTCTTCTAAATGAAACGGTGTGTTTAGTAATTAAACACACCGTTTCATTTAGGACTGTAATACAGTCCCCGTATGCGGGACTGCAAGCAGATTTTTCCATAAAACATAAGGTGGAAAAGGGGCAGTATGTTCATCTTCTCTCGAAGTTCAAGAAATATAGGAGATGCTGAAGCAGCAGAATATTTATTGGGAGATTATTCTCTTGTAACCTTATAGGAACATAACTGATTCAATTCATCCAGCTCAGTTGACACAATGTACTCTCAGCTGTTGTTATCATAGAAGCAAATGATCAATTAAATTAATTTCATACAATTTGAGTTTATTTTTAAATTAATTTATTATTTATCAATTTTATGATTTATCAATTTTATTTTGAAGTATTTTTTCTCAATCAAAGTGGTTCTTATGATAAGATGTTATTAATATATATATTTTATGTTTAAAGCATATGATCAATTAAATTTTTATGTTTAAGATTAAAATTTTATTTTATAAATTATAATAATATTATCTTATATATAATTATAATTTATATTATTATATATATTATATATAAAATAAAAAATATTATATATAATATTTAAAAATAATTTAAAATACATATTAAATGGAACCAATCCGATCCGGTCCTAAAAAGCCTATAACCGGAATTGGACTGATTCCAGCCGGTTTTCCCATTACGGAAACCGGTTCCAAACTAGACTAGTTCGACATGTTCAGGCCGGTCCGAATCGATTTTCCAGTTTTCAAATGTTTTTTACACCTCTGGCTACCTCATTACCTTCTCTCCTAATAAAGCTTATTCTCAAATTAGACATGGTTTTAAAAAAATTCTTTACATTCTCAATAATATGACCATACCAGGTCCAATTTTCTATTGGATTTTTTACTGCATTTACTACCACTTATGCATTACCTTTGAACATAACTTTTTTAAAACCCAACTCTAAACACAGCTGAACTGCTTCCCTCAGAGCTAGACTTTCTGCCATTACTGGTTAAGCCCCTATTTGAAGTTGATCACAGCAGGAAACCATGATTTCACCTTCACTGTTTCTGATGATAATTCTCAAACCCACTTTCTGATTTACTTCATCAATTGTAGCATTAAAGTTTGCTTATAAAAAATCTCTTTGTTGGCTTTTTCCACTGTCTTTGCTCTATCATTTTTTCCCCATCACACTGCTTCCCATGCTTCCTCTCCTGTGCCTCCTTGTACTCCTTTAGATTTGATAATGCAATTTTGATCACCTGTGATGGATTGACATATAGGTTATAAAAAACAACTTTATTTCTTCTATGCAATATACCTCTCAATACAGAGACAGTTTCTTTTAGTTTTTCCTTTTCTAAATAATGGCACAATTTATCCCACAACTCCATGAAATCATCTCTAGTCACATCCCTTTTCTGCAACGGACTTCCTGCCTCTGCCCATCCATCATTTGTTGCTTGGCATTTCCACAAAACAAGGATCATGGTTTCTTCTTCTCTTAAGCAAATATGGTAGTTTACATCTTCACTAACCTTCGTCTTAAAAATCTTTGTTGAAGTTCTATATTAACTTGTCTTCTGTGCCGTTACTACTAATAGGTAACCTGCATGTCAGTTCAACTTCATCACTGTTGAAATTTTCTCTTATAGTAGCTTCATTCCAAACTTTCAATTCTTCTATCATTAACTCACTTACACTTGCTTTTGCTCCCAGTGAAGAAACTAGAGATTAAACACAATAGCTTAATGGCTGTGACAACCATTTTTGTCCCTATATATCAATTTGTTTTCCATTTCCTACACGAAATATCAAACCATCTTTCCGTAGATCTTTAGCCATCCAAACACTTCTCCAAATTAGTGATGGAGAAGTGCCTAGTTTAGCTTCCATTATATTTTCCTTTTTGAGGTACTTTTCTTTGTAAACCCTTGCTACTAGAGATGCAAGATCATGTAAGAACCTCCAACTATGTTTTGATTGCAAAGCCAAATTAAAACTTTCTACGTCTCTAAATCTCAATCCACCAGTACTATTTACCCTTCCCATATAATTCCAACTCTTCAAATGAATATCCTTCCTATCGTGATTATTTGCCCACCAAAACTTTGCTAACATGGCTGAAATCTCGTGACAAAGTCTCTTAGGGAGTTTAAAAACATTCATGGTATAAGTAGGAATAGCTTGCAAAACAACCTTATAAGAACTTCTTGCCCTGCCTTAGATAAATAGCTATTTTTCAACTATTTTTCTTTCTCTATATGCGTTCTTTAATTCCTCTAAAGGCATGCATTATACTTAAATTTATCAAACATGGATGGTAAACCCAAATATTTTTCATAACTCCCACAAACCATTGCCCCAGCTGCATTAATAATTTGATCTTTAACCCCTACACTAGTATTTGTACTAAAGAGTATTGAAGTCTTATTTCTATTCAATATTTGACCTGGTGCTCTTTCATATACTTCTAGTACATCGCGTAGATTAATCCAATCTGATTGTCTAGCCCTGTAGAAGATAACACAATCATCTACAAAAAGCAAATGGTTTATTCTTGGTCCCATTTTTGCTACTTTCACACATTTTATTAGTCTCTTCTACTCTGCTCTATTGATCAAGGAACTTAATCCCTTTGCACGTAAAATAAATAGACAAGGAGATATAGGATCTCCCTGTCTCAAACCATAGCTTGGAACTATCTTTTCACCTGGTTTTTCATTAACAATCACATAATATCTTACTGATTTAATACACATCATGATCAAAGAAATCGATTTCTATTCAAATCCTAACTTCCTCGTTAAAGCCTTTAGATAGTCACACTCCACATGATCATAAGCTTTTGACATATCTAGTTTCAATGCCATACTACCTTGAGAACCTTTCTGTTTTGTCTTCATGGTATGGAGAACCTCAAAAGCTACCATTATGTTATCTGAAATTAACCTACCTGGCATTAAAGCACCTTGAGAACATGCAATTATATCAAGTAATATCTTCTTCAACCTGTTTGATATAGTTTTTGAAACAATTTTATAGAGCATGTTACAAAGACTAATCGGTCTAAATTCCTCCACTAGCTCAGGGTTATTTACCTTTGGGATCAGGGCAATATAGGTAAAGTTTAGAGTCGGTGTAATAATACCATTGTTTAAAAAATCAAGAGCTGCAGAATACACCTCATTCTTCACTATACTCCAGTGCTATTGATAAAACCTACTCCAAAACCATCAAGCCCAATTGACTTTAAAGGGGACATTTGATTGAGAGCCTCTTGAACTTCTTCTGTTGCAAACATCCTTCCCAGCTCCTCATCCATTTGATCAATAATTGGTCTCTATAGTTTCCAACACAGCTTCAACATCCTTAGTTGAGGGAAATGATGAGGAGAAGATACCTTCAAAGTAATCTTTGAAAGCCTTGTCTATTCCTTCTTTTTCTATCTACAAATTATTCTCAATATCTTTGATCTGCTTTATGTAGCTTCTCCTCCTTCTTCAAGTTGCACAAGCATGAAAGTATTTGATATTCCTATCCCCTGCTGATACCGGTATACTTTTGCTCTTTGTCTCCATTTAATATCTTCCTGCTCTAACATAATTCCCAACTCTCTTTTCATATTTCTTATTTCCTCAATGCTTCTAGGTCCTTCATTTAGTTGCAATTATCTTAGTTGCTCAGTTTTCTATTTAATAGCTCTCTCCCTCCCCTTAAAGGTCTATCTACTCCAGTTACTAAGTGCTGAACGACATAATTCTAACTTTCTTTACACACTTCCCATTGTAGCTACGTTTTGCACCACTTTCTTCCATTCAACCTCAATTACTTTTTCATAGACTTCCTTGAAAGCCCAATTATTCTCATATTTGAAATTCTTTCTATGAGCAAATATCTTGTGATGCCCCTTACTCAAATGTAGTAATATTGGTTTGTAATCAAAACTGCATGCTGCCAATATTTCAACCATCGAATCTTTATAGAATTCTGACCAATTGGAATTGGCTACCACCCAATCTAGCCTATCTTTCATAAATGAATCATCACTATGATTGTTACTCTAGGTATATAAACAACCTTTCCACCCCAGATCAAACAAACTACAACTCTCTAAAACTCTAAGAAACATTTTCATCTGATTCTCACACCTTGGCCTTCCCCCTAGTTTCTCTCGTTGTGATAATATTTCATTGAAATCTCTTATGACACACCAAAGTTGGTTATCAAGTGGTCTAAGAGACTCCAACAAATCCCAACTTCCTTTCCTCTTACTCACTTTTGGCTGGCCATAAAAGCTAGTAATTATCCACCTACAATTTTCCTTCTCATCAAGCATCCATCCACTGATATGCCTCTATGAATAATTGATGATCTCGATTTCCATCTCCTTCTTCTACAATAACATCAATCCCCCACTTCTTCCCATTGAATCCACTACAAAGCAACCTTTAAAACCCAATTTATTCTTTAAATAAGCTAATCTACTTGAATTAAGTTTGATCTCTATCAGAAACACCAAACTAGGCTTCTTATCCTTTACCATGAAGTAAAAGTCTTGAACTGTCCGGTTTTCAAGCCTCTGTCAGTTCCAAGTTAAGGTTTTCATTGGTACTGGCGAGTAGGGGTGTAAATTGGTCGGTCCGGTCCGATAGCCGTCGGTCTGGTCTAAATATTTCTTTTATTTTTTTTTCAAATAAATTAATAAAAAATTATTTAAATTACTAAATTAAAATTAAGTGAATTATTAACATAGATTATATAAATAACTCATTAAAAAATATTTTATATATTCAGTGATAATAAATTAGATAAAAATTACATAATTAACTTATATAATTACTATATAAAATAATATATTAAATTATTAACAATATTTTAAAATATATATAGGAGTTCGGTCCATTCAGTCCGGTCCGGTCTAAAATTTATAAACCCTGGGAGTGGACCGAATGGTCTTGGTCCACAACATATTGGACCGAGATCAACCGATCTAAAGTTCGGTCCGATCCGGTCTGGATAGAATGGTTCGATTCGGTCGGTTTTTCCAGTCTAGACCAATTGCCTTACACTCCTACTAGCGGGATTGCTTAGCAACCACCGCCAATTATTCTTCATTCTCTATCATGGAATTGTCCTTCATACTTTTGACCCTCTTAGAATTAATCTGCTGATTCTCCCCTATTACTTCCTCTAGCAAATCTCTTTTATTTCCTAAATGCACGAGGGATAGTAGAGTTCATATATTTTACCCTTGCCATTATTTTCCAACTTCCCTTTCCCTGCTCCTTTTTGTTTGATAACCCCTCTCTACATCTCAGTTCCCCATCTTCTTCTTGCCTTGCTGAGCATGTATTAGTCTTATCGATTCCATATCTATCTAATTCTCCTTCTACAAAGGATCTAATATAAAACAGCCCAAAATTCAATCCCAGTCTATTACTCATCTCCTCTGTCTGTCTTACTTTTATTATTTTCCAATTGCTACCTTCTCCCAGTTCAACTTCATTCTCTCCTTATCCTTTTTTGCGAGTTTAAATTTTGAATTTTCAAACTGTTTAACTTCCTTCCTTTGTATCTCCCTCCTCTCCTTCCTTTTCGGTTACCACTATCTTTTGATTGGTTTCTACAAATCTGCTCAATTTCACCCTTCCCACTTCCTCCTCACCGTCCATCACCGCTATAAGACTCGTCTCTTGGGCCTTCCATCCTGCTTTTGTTCCTTCTCTTCAACCCCCTGCTTCTCCATTGTTCTTCTTAAAATCTCCACCATTATCCCCTAATATTCATCTACTAATAGCCTCTGTGCAAAGCCATGGCCCAAATTGATTGACCGCTCCTTCCCCCATTTCCTCCTGTCTTTTGCACAATTGAAAATCATGCAATATTCTTCAACACATGAAACACATATGAGAGGTAATTTTTCATATTTGAAAGGAATCCACACCTTAGAACCATTCACATTAATTGTTCTCCCTATTGCAATTGAATTTGTCAAGTCAATTTTCACTTTGATTCGAAGACATTTACCTCATCCTATCCCTTCTTCATCCACATTTATCTCCACTACTCTTCCTATTGAATTACCAACCTTCTCTCATGTGTCTCGATTCATATTTGCCAATGTCAAGTTGTGCAATTGCACCCATAAAGACTTATGATCAAACTTCATCCTCCCTGGTTGTGATACTCCATCAAATTTCCTTGTTATGAACAAGTTGTTATAAAAAAGCCAGGTTCTCCATTCTTCAACTTTCTGCTTGTTTGCATGACTATTAAAGACAATGATGAATAGATTCGAACCAATTTCCATCAAAGTAGCTGGTTTGCTCAATCTCCAATTCTTTGCCATAGTAGATGAAATAATTGACTTACTAATTATCCGATCAAGGTAGACTTTCCCAATCAAACATTTTTCTCATTTCTTTTGCATCACCTTAATTTCTTCTTCATTCAAATAAATCTTCATGATCTCTTCATCTGTTAGCTTCATTTGTTCCCACAAACCTTCTAAACCCTCCATCATCCACATTCCTCACCTCACTCCTTCCTCAGTTCACCGTTGCTTCCTCAATAATTGAGACAAGGTCGACTACCGTTCTCCACCTCTAATTTTGCTAAGGAGAGTGCTCTCAAGAGAAAACCAGAGAAGAGACTTCACCTAAGGAACTGCATGCAGGACATTCTTGAGAAAACTAGAACTAGTTATAATCCCATGACTAATTTTCATAATTATTTAATTCTTTGTTATACCCATGTATCCATTCATCTATAACGAATTTTTTTAAACTACTTATCTCTCTAAACGATAATGTTTTTAAAATCAGTGCTTTAGTAATAGTAATATTTAAAAAAAAAATCCTATTTTCACAAATGGTCAACTGGATCATCTCAATGGTGACATTTTTTTCTAAATTTTAATTATAGAAAATATAAGTATGAGAGAAAGTGTAGATGATAGGAAGAAAAATTTGTTTTATTGGTTAGAATAAAATATTTATAAAAAATGATTTGGGAATGAACAGTAACTCTCCATGTTTACACATGTTTTTTCTAAAGTTTATAAATTGAAGTGATTATATATAATAATATTCAATACTTTTATGTCGTATAAAAGGTTTTACATATATCACAATAAATTATGTTAGATTATAAATTTATTTTTATGAAATTATTTTGTAAATACAAAATTTTTCAAATTAAAATAATATTAAAATGGTGGAAAAAAAATGATAGATGAATATTATGTCATTGTTAAATTTATTGTTTATAAAAATTCAAATCATTACAACTCATCCATAAAACTAAGGATAACAAATGACAATACCTTAATTTGAATGATATATATATATATATATATATATATCGTAAGAGATTTGTACATTTACAACTTATATAGATAATTATATATATATATATATATATATGAGGATACATACATTACATGATTTTTAATGTTCTTTTTAGTAATAAAGGAAACCTCAATACTACTCTTATATACAATTGTGGTTATTATTTTACATTAATCACTCACAATAGTAGCATCTCTTCAAAGTCAGAGTTGACTTTCTCCGCGTGTATATTCTAAAAATAATGGTAAATTTGATTATGATTAGACTTTTATGTATGGAAAACTCTATTCGCAAACGACTTCGCGCACCCCTTGCACACCCCTAATCTACATGACAAAAGAAAACGTTGTATTTTGGCAAACGAAAAGTCTTCTTGCAAGCATACTTTGTGCACCAATTCGCGCACCGATATTGATTTATAAGATATATGTTTAATGAAATGATGTGAATTGAATGCAAAAATAATTTTCATGAAATAGAAAATTTTCTTCTTTTCTCAAATTTTTTTTTATAATTTTTTTACATTAAAAAAATGATCGGTGCGCGAATTAATGCACAAAATCTGCTTGTATCTAGTATAGCTCTTTGGCAAAAGAAAATAGACGTGGGGGACGAAAATTGGAGGGGGCAAATTTCATGATGAATCAGTGCGTTTTTACCCATCCCCAATTGACCTCCCAATTCCCTCGTCTGTTTTCTCTCCTGCACAATCTGAGACCCCGAACTTGAACCCTAACCCTAAATTCAATTTTCCTTCACCTTCCATTCCATTATTGACACTAGTAAAAGTTCATAAGGGCATTGACTCGTTGAGAGATGGGGATTGGTTGTGGTCACTGCTACGTGGATGATGAGAGACAATGACACTAGGAACAAAGCTCTGCTCAAAATTTTTTGGTTTTCTGGTTGCTGTTGCAGAGAAGCTGAGGAGGTACGCAAAGACTTGAGAAGAGAAAAAGATGGAGAAATTCAAGTGATAAAGTTGTCGAGCAAGTAGAATATAGAAAGAGACAGAAGGAATCTAAGGAACACAAAAGAGAGAGAGAAAAAAATGGAGTAGGAAAGGGTATATGGGGGAGACGAACTAATCAACAAACACCAGAAGTATGACTTCACACCCTCACGTTGTCTGTCTTCTTCTTCATCTTTTGCCATCTGTCCTTTTTTTAATATAATATAACTGATGGCCACGTCAGCAGGGTGCATAGAGGGTGCGTGAAGTTGTCTGCACGTAGAAGAACTATTTATATATATTACGTGCATATTTAGGATTGTGGTAAAAAATTTATCTTATAGCTTTATGATTTATAGTTTATAACTTAATTAATAAGTTATACTATTCAAAAGTTATTTACTGTTTAGTAACCATATGTTTAAAGTACATTCAAACACATTATGTTTGTTTGAAACAAATTAAAAAATTGATTTTTGAGATAGAAATGAGATTATTTGAATTTTTAAAGATTATGACTGTAGTTTTGAATGTTTAAAAATTGTAATTATTTGAAAATTGTATAAGTATTTTCGTCCATTGACAATATTTTTAAAATTTGAATTAGGTTCTGTATTATCCGATCTCAAACTTATTTTTTAATTATTTGAGATTAAGTGCATGTTTGAGATTGCAGTGAGAAATATAGTTTATAGCTTTAGGACTTATAACTTATAGTTTAGATAATAAGTTGTACTATTAAAAAGTTATTTATTGTTTAGTTACCATATATATCATAGTACTGCTACATCCACAAAGGAATCACATAATCAGATGAACCACATTAAACCACACCAGTTTGTGAGATTAATTTTGTTTAATCCCTTTGTATCTAGAGTATTTCCTTATATTTAAAACAATTTCAAACATATTACTTGTGTTTGGAAATAAATTAAAAAAGTGTTTTATGAGGTAGAAATGATGATTATGTAAATTTTCAAAAATTAGGATCATATCCTTGAAAATTGTAATTATCTTAAAGTTGTATGTATATTTTCGTCTATTGGCAGTCTTTTTAAAATTCGAATTACGTTTTGTATTATCTAGAAAAGTACGTTTGAGGAATATTTTTCTGAAACGTACTTTTTAATTTATTTGAGATTAAAAGTACTTTAATATGTAACACACGAACAATCTAATTTTTTTTATTAAAGAATTTTTAAAACTATTTAAATACTTTTTAAGACTCATACTGTAATTCCAGACAGACATAAATATTATTGTAGATAAAAACTTCTACTAATCACACTTTTTTACAAAACTAAAACTAATCATAATTCATATGATTAAGGAAAGTAGGAGGAAATAGATAGTTACAGAAAGAGTTTTGCTACATACAAGTAAAGTCGTGTACTAATCAACTTACCAATACTGATTTCTTCATATTTAAAATTTAAATTAGTACTGTTTTTAATAAAATCTACTTTTTGACTAATTATATTAGATTAATACACATATTAGTATGTAATTATACTTACAACTAAATTTTTTCCTTATAAAAAATCTTGGTTCCTTCCCTTAAGGGATAAGATTGTTTTTTAATAAATAAAAGAAACATATCCATCCGACACGGATGTCACTCTTTTCACGTGTTGGAAGGAGTCTTTCATGCAAAAACTCATCTCCCACGTGTATCATTATCACTACCTAAATTCATAAACTTCTATTATATATAATTATTTTTATACATTTTTTACGCATGTTAATGATGTAATTGATCAAAATAATTATTTAAAAAAAATGATACAATTAATCACATTAATAAAATATATAAAAAATATGTAAACGTGATTATATAGAGAATCTTTAAAATTTTATATGCGTATTTAATGTCAAGTAAAAACCTCAAATATATAAATCTAACAAGCCTTTTAAAGTGATTATTTTATTTAGAGTAATGTTACATACAGTCGTGAAGTGTGCAAACGCCTTGCAATCGTTTTAAAAAAAAGTGGGATCTATGATTAAAAAAGTTAATTTTTTTTTCATGTGGGTCTTGTATTAATTTATTTTTTTCAAAAAGACTGCACATCGCTTGCCCAACCATGACTACAAATATCATTTCTCTTTTATTTTATTTATCATAAAATCTACCTTTTTATAAAGAACATGTGAAAGACTTGTTTATTTAGATACAAAAATTTTATATATAGTCACTTTTATATATTTTCTATGTACTATATTAATATGAGCAATTATATTATTTTTTTAATATAAAATAACTATTTTAAAAATTTAGATACGGACAAAATCATTACTGGTTAAAAAAATAATCCAGAGTTTATTTATTTTATTTTTTAGTTTCAATTAACGAGGTTATGGATAATTTTGATCGGGAAATAAGTGGTGCAAATTTGAACACAAAGTAGGCCCATCAAGAATTTTTCTCATTATGTGAAATCAATGAGTTAGGTCGGCGTTTTCTTTCATTTTCTGGCGAAAAAATTTCAAAATCTTCATCCCTCGATAGCTGATATTTGAGTTTAGATTTCAAATCAATAAATTTAAAATACCATGATTATAAATTAACTTATTTTTATAGTACTTGAAATACAATGTTTTGAAATGGAGTAATGCTAGATACAGTTGTAAAATGCTCAAGCACTATACAATTATTTTGAAAATTTTATATGGATCCCTGCATTTAGTATTTACTCATTTTTTACAAAGGGATTGTACAATATTTACACATTTTACGACTGTAAATATCATTTCTCATATTTATATTAGAAGAATTATATTTACAAATAGTTGAAATGTCGTTATTTAATTTGTAACATAAATTTAAAAATTCGAATCTTGCAAATAAAGTTTCATCATTATCACGATATGGGTAATGGGTCCTTCACATCAGTTTGCAAGTAAAATGAGTCTATGCCCTAAAACTATAAGCTATAAGCTATGTCTTAAAATTATAAACTTGTTGTAAACCATCTTGTATTGTATGACCACATTTAGTCGTCGTAATTGACCAAGTCATAATCGTCAATTAAAACTTTTGTAACCCTATATATATAGGTATATTGATGTTATATCAGATATCAATGAAAGAAATCCTCTCTCGTTCTCTCTCTATCTTTGAAACTCTCTCTATTTTGATTGATTCACAACACGTTATCAGCACGACTTTAACCAACTGAGCTCACTTTCTTTATATTCTGTGCACCACCATGCAAGGCAGCATGCAGAAATCAAAAAGGAAGCAGCTGAAGGCCCCTGCTTGCAAGCTCCGAAACAGAGCTAGCAGAGGCAGCAAACTCAGCCGCTCGACACCTCGTCTTCAAATATGAGACCTCAAACAAATCGGATCCAGGACGAACTGGACCCGGAGATCCAGGGGCTTGAATCTGTGATCAGAAGCTTCGAAGAAGTTTTTTTTGTTTTCAGCCCCCATGGTTCGAAGCTCCTTGGTGTGTCGGCGCTGGTACGAGTTTGGGGAGCTCGTCGGTGCCAAAGTGCTCGACGTTGATATCAACCAACTGGCCAAAGCTGCGATCGACAGTGTGGCGGCACATCGTCTCGAGGTCGTAGGGCATGTCCCATAAGTTTCCAGGTCAAGAAGGATCTGGTGTTCTACTACGGAAGGGCTCCCAGATGAGAGAAAACCAACTGGATCATGCAAGAGTATCGGTTGGACATGGATCGCTCGGCTCGCAAGAAGCAAAGCTTAAGGCTGGACGATTGGGTTCTGAGCCGCATTTACAACAAGAAGGGTAGTATCGAGAAGCAACAATCGCAGAATATCGGCGATGGAGGAGCACTTTTAGATCGCTCTATCACCAACTCGGCATGTCGACGTACGTACGTCCCTTTTCTGCTGTCAATACGACAGAATCCATATTTAATCAAATCTCCGAGCAGACCGACTTGCCCACCAACACCAAGAAAACAGCCTTCATTCTACTAGGTTTCTTCTGGATTTTTCTGGTGTTATTGATGATAAACGGCACCGACTTTAAACTCCATAAACGTGGCCGACAAAACATAGAAGCTCACTGGACGTTTCCGTGCATCAGTATCTCATTTTCATGGATTTTTGCTACTGTCCTGTAAAGGAAAATCCCTATGTTTTTAAGCCACCGGAGGAATCCGACCATGGATCTCAACTTCGTCATATGTGATCGGTGGTGTCCTTTTCACCAACGTTATTCGTAGCACGACACTTGTGCCTGTGGATGACTATGTCTTTAAAGCACTGACTGATTGGTCTTGTATTTCAAAAGTTACCTTAGAGCAACGTGGGGGGCAATGAAACGTTGCAGAAGCCAAAGAGGACAAAGATTGTTTATTTATTTTTTACTGCAATGACACTTGTGCAGCTGGTGCCTAAGGAAAGGAAAGTCAAGTACGTAGCACATGGGCAGCCAGTGTTGATTATCGCAACTTGGGCTGCTTTCGATGTGCTGGATCCTTACACAAGGTTATGACGATTCTGAAGTTAATGGTCTTTTAATTCAAGTAAATTTTTTAATATATTATTTATAATTTTAAAGTGAGTATTAAAATTATATTCATTATTATTATTTGATTAAATTTTATGTTTATTCACATAGTTTAAGATACAAGTTATATTTATTTTTTTATACTAGTTATGAATTATTGATGATAAAGATTCATCTTGAAATAAAAATTGAACATTCCTAAAGGATTATTATAAACCAATAATTTTATTGAGTATCTCATAATAAAGGATCTATTAATTCTGTGAGATAGTTTAAATGAGTGATATGTGTATCAAAAGCTCATTATGATTAATGCATATGAAGTTGCATAATTGAAATTGTGTAGAGAAAAGCCACTAAAGAATATATGTTTAAAATGAACGCCTTGAATGTGCTCCTGAAGTAACAATATCGAATGCAAAAGTTCATAAAATATTATAAATTTATATATGGTTTTATAGTGGTTAAGCAAAATAATGAGATTTTGTTAAGAAATCATTAGTCACGTCCTACTAGTTCCACATCATTATCTGAAGTGAATGATATTAAATTTATATCATTCTCAGAATAGAATGATGAATTGTTTTCAAAGAAACTAAAAGATTGGACGTGGTAATGAATATCTTTATAGTACTTCTATGATTTCGGGCCAGAAGCTCGTATTGAAAATATTATCAGCTTTCTCTTTGAGATGATATTATACAACTATTGAATCAAATATGTTGTTGAATCAAGAATGATATGATTCAAAATATTTGTATGTCTTTCATGATTATCTTGATCATCCAAAATCAATTATGATAATTCGAATAATTTTTATATGGATGTCCATAAAAGAACCAGAAGATTCTTTTGTTATAAAGTCTTCCCACTATGAGCGGAAAGAAAAATTTGCTAGAAGCAAATAAAATGAAATAATTCGACGTTATCTTGATTATCATAAGTGAACTGGAAGTTCAGATGATAATTTATTTATGTATGAAATAAGATAAAAGGTCTCATATTCTAGCTGCTAAATTCCAGTGAGGATTGAACTCCCCGTAGGACAATTAAGAAATTTAGCAGTCTAATGAACATAAGACATGTCTGAAAGCGTGTGAAATCTATCGATACAAATGACAAAGCATCTTGAAAGAGAAAAGCATAAAGAAAGGAAATTTGTGCTCCTGAAGAGGCTATACCCACAAAATAAGCAATAAAGTCCATCCAAATTTTATGTATAAAATTCTCATGTATAAACTCTTGAAGAGTATAAATCTCCTGAAGAGTACCTCTTGAAGAGGATTTTCATGAAATGTCTTCCCTTGAAGAGGGACAGGTACCTGAAAATAACGAGATCTCGATATTACATTTCATGAATAAATGAGAAATTATGGAGAGAAATAAAACCGTTGTCGACAACTTATTTCCATATGATATGGCAATTGACATTACCAGAAGTAATGGAGAAAGTGAATCAAGAACCGTCGAAGAATACCGACGTAAAAATATTGGCCAAAATATAAATAAATAAATTCCTGCAGAATTGATATCACTAGTAAAAGTGATGCATATGGACTTGAAGTTCAAACACTTATGAGGTGATACTTGTTGAATATCAGTGGGTATTTGTATAAAGGAAATGAAAATGTGATTTATAAATCACGAATATATTTCCAGCAGAAATAATATTGATATATTTTTTAAGTTAAAGAGATCATATTGAGATTTGTATTAACTTGATAGTTATCAAGAGTTTGGGTATGCATGAAGCATATAGTACTGAAGTACATATTCTATCAAGTCTTAAAATACTTATATGATCTAATGCAAGCTAAATGCATGTGCAACACACTATTTTCCATATATTTTCAGTATTTATATTATCTTTTATTGCAGTTTATATAGATAATTTAAATGTTATTTGACGCTCCAGAAGAGCTCATGAAAACTGCAGAAATCAGGATTGATTATGAGAAAACATACTCTCCTGTTATGGATGCAATCACATTCAGAATTGGATATGCAGTTAATGGATGTGGTCACTGCATATTTATATGGGTCCTTAGACCATGACATATATATGAAAATTCCTGAAGGATATAGAATACCTGAAGCTTCTAATCTGAATACATCCAGAAATATATATGAAAATCTCTGAAAGATATAAAATGCTTGAAGCTTGTTATCTGAGTATATCCAGAAAACAATCCGGATGCATGTGGTATAAACGCATTAGCGAATATTTATTGAAAGAAGGATTTGAAAATAATCCAATATACCCATGTGTTTTTATTAAGAGATTCCGGATTTGTTATTATTGCAGTTGATGATTTAAATCTTCTTGAAACTCTTGAAGAGATCAGAAGAACTGCATATATTTGAAATATAAATCAGAAACCCTTTCGGTTTCAAGGGGGAGATAAATGTGCATTATTAAATGAGAAATAAAATAGAGCACACAGAATATCTATCAGAAGATAGAAACACAAATATGAATATTTGTGAAATATTACTTTATTATCTTGAAGCAAACAAATTATAGAAATTTGAGGCATTTCGCCTCATTCTTTAAAGGCTCTTGTTCTTCAAGAATCTGCATGGCATCTCTGTCTAAAGGAGTAGGCAATCTAAAAGAAGACTTAAGCAGAGATTTTAATTTCCTATTCTTTTGTTTTATTGCTTCTATCTTCATGTTAGACTCCTGAAGAAGTCGCTGAAGGATAGAAATTTTCTCATGGAGTTTGTCCAAATCATAAGGTTTGGATTGTAGTCGCTGAGAAAATGCATAAATAGTTGAAGAGTAATTGGTACCGAGATTTACAAGCTCGTAGATAGCTTCAACATCTGACTTATTAGTCAGATCATTATTATATTGTATTACAGCACCTGTTGTAGAAGCAGGAACAGCTGATGAGCGAGGTGCATAATACCTTATATATTGGCCATGAGAAGATTGTTGAGCCATTACAGAAAAAGAATGCAGAAAGAGATTGCAGAGTAAGAATGCAGTATGATTACAGAAAAGTGAAGAAGATGAGATGCGAATGAAGATGAGCTGAATATCTCTTTTATAGAGAAAATTATGACTAAGCATCTCTATTGCTTCACGGCGTCCCTCGTGAAGCATCTCTCTACAAGAGACAAGAGATGTAACATCATAGCCTTGCGGCGCCTGATAGGTCCAGAAGAGCTATAAAATCATGCCGTGCTTGTCCGGTCTAAAAACGTGGCTACCGTTTTTGTTGAAAAATGAGGTTAGCGGTTTAATATTAATGAATTATTCACTAACTGTGTTATTTACAAGAACTCCAGAAGAGCACAACTCCAGAAGAGTAGTGAATTCAATATTAAAATGATCTTGGATCAATATGGTGAATTTCACTATTAAGTCTTGAAGCACTTTTATATGAACAAAACTCATCCCCTGAGTACTCTAATGGTTGCTCGATAATTTGATGAGCAGAAAAATCCATTTCGTCCTTGTGAAGACGATGGAGAAATTCTTGGTCCTGAAATACCTTATCTCCAGTTCAATTGAAGCCCTGAATATGTGATTATTTGGATCAAGTCCACAATTAGATGGATATATAGATGTGAGTTATCTATCAGATCCACACAAGAAGATCACTGCAATTCATGAGAAGAAAGTTGAAATTGATGTCAAGAAGATATGGTCAAGTAATAATCTGGCAGATTTATTCACTAAAGCATTACCAATTGCAACATTTAAGAAGATTGTGCAGAACATTGGAATGCGGAGAATTGAAGACATATTATCATGCACTTTTCAGGGGAAGTAATGTCTTGAAAACTTGTGCTGATTGTACTCTTTTTCCTTCGCTAAGGTTTTATCCCACTGGGTTTTCCTTTGCAAGGTTTTAATGAGGCAATCCTAAAGCACTTGGCGGTACACATGAATACTGTACTCTTTTTCCTTCGCCATTAGTTTTTTTTCCCACAGGGTTTTTCCTTGGCAAGGTTTTAACAAGGCATATTCTTTAAATATGGTCATCCAAAGGGGAAGTGTTGTAAACCATCTTATATTGTATGACCACATTTAGCCGTCGTAATTGACCAAGTCGTAGTCGTCAATTAAAACTTTTGTAACCCTATATATATGGGTATATTGATGTTATATCAGATATCAATGAAAGAAATTCTCTCTCGTTCTCTCTCTATCTTTGAAACTCTCTCTATTTTGATTGATTCACAACAAAACTATATTTTTTACTGAAATCTCAAATATGCACGAAGTTTGTGAAAAGTATTAGGAAAGGCACTGATCTATATTATTTGGGGGAGTGCTTTCTAATAAAACAAGCTGACTCCAGCTATAGCTTAGCTTCATGAATTTTGCAAGAGGTTTGAGTAATGCATTATTTGCTGTGGCAGAACGCGTCCAAAGAATCCCATCTAAAATTTACAAGCAAAATAAGCCGTCGACAAACCTTGACCAAGCCCAAATGAGTATTATGAGGATTCAAGTAACATAAAAAAATCCTCATTATAAATATAGATATAATGCTATAAAATAATAATTAATACGAAATTATTCAAATTTATATGAGTTTTATCGATGAATAATCCATTAGACTCATTTAATAGATAAATTGAGCTAAACTTGAATTTAACCAAACCGACCTTGAGCGACTAGATGAGTAATCTTACATACATATTTTTTTTTTATTAGCACCGCATGTCCAAGAACAACATTCTAACTAATCCCGAAAATACATAGGCCATTAGTATAAGTTTTCTGTAAGTGCACATTGGATAATTCAAAGAGAAAATCTATCAATCTAATGGCTTTTGGAGATTGTTTGCACCCAAAGGAATTTGAATTTTAAAACTGGAGGAAGCATATATCCCAAGCCCATGGCCTTTGAGCCAACCCCTAGGGGTTAGATGAGTAACCTTATTTATTTACAACCGCCATTAGAATTAATTGGAGGGCACATACAAGGTAAATAAAATATTGGTAGTTTTCTTTTATCTCTTTACCAACTCATGGGTGTCTATGTGTAGAGGTGAATCTCATGTATTTGTGAATCTTATAAAATACCCCACATTCAACTAATTAGTTGTTATATCCATAAAAAGACTAATTAATTGTCATATTCATGGTAAGAAAAATATCAAATCAACCTTATAATGTCAATTCATAGAAGTAAAATAAGCAATCTTGTTCTAGCTTAACTTAGGAGCCTAGTTACCAAGTAAAATAACTCCAGATTGGAAACCAACATTTCTTTTTAAAAGGCAGAAAATCTAAATCAATATGTTTTACTTAATAACATATATGTAAATCTTACATCTTGGTCGGGTATAGTGTACAAATTATGTACTTTAATCTACATAATCAACAACTCTAAACACGTGCATGCATACTTACAGAAGTTGAGAAAACGTTAACAATTTGAAACATACCTCACCGTGCAATCCAATGATCAAAATGGAAAGCAGATTCCAATCAAGCATGTTACCTAACTGCACAAGAGTCTCATTCACAGCAATAAACAAGGAACAATTTAAAGACGCGGAAACAGCCACCCCATGGTCCAACCAAGAAGCAAACCAGCACTGGCAAGACCCAATCCCACAGCAAAAGCAACCGCACATTTTCTAATTTCACTTCTCTGTTTACTTCGCTTTCGCTTCCCAGCCTTGTGTCGGGCCTTCCTCATTTGCCTGCCTTTGTGTGGAACCCAGGGTAAGACATCCGGAAAGAGGCTGGAAATTGGTTGGTTTTTGTTCTTAAGCTGGAGGCATAGATTCTCAATCTGCAGTAGATGGAACCACTGCTTATAAGCAAAGAGCTGTGACGCTTGTCTAAAAAAGAGCATGATAATATGCTCCTTATCAGCATAGGCTTGCTGTGCAGCTTCCTCAGCTTCCCTTGCTCGAGTTTGAGAATGACATAGTGCCTCCAACAACTCAATCTTGCTAGGATCATTGTCTATCTCATCCTTGGTTGTACTATTACCAGTACTGTGGCTGAGAAACAAATTTATCAGCATGTATAAACTACAAAGTAAAAAATAAAAAATAAAAAGTAACAAAAGTGATACTCCAAGACTTTAAGGACACTAGGGATCAGCATTACTCCTTAAAACCCGAACATAGGCATAATGCTGGACCTTTAGAACCATCACTAGAAATGGGGAAGCAAACAGGATTTTTTTTTTAATCAGTAAACAAGCAGGAATGAACACAACTTCCTTGATTTTCATGAAGAATGTGGAAAACAGTAAAGGATAAGTTAATAAATGTTGGAAAATTATCCAGCATGATTTAGAGAAAGGATTTTTCTCTTGATTTATAAAATTACTTTCTTTTTTCTAAGTAAAGATACCATGCTTTACTAAAATGACAGGAGCACAACCAGAGTATGCTAAGAGTCTACAAAGGAATTCCTATTCAAGAAAATAGAAGAGTAGCAACGGCTAATAAAATCTACAAAGATGCAAAGTGGGTATGTTATGAGCTGTAGTCCATTATTTAAAGACTTAATAGTGTTCTCTCACAGTCTTCAAAGTTTCATACGTCTTACTCCCTCCAATTACTCCACATTATGCACAAAGGAGCCACCCTACCAACGTCTATGTCCATAATTCCTGAATTACTAGTAGATTAGATGAGCATATCATATGATTAATATCTAATTCCGTTACTAGGTCAAAATCATTGACACCTTCAAAATATGGGTAATTTGTCACAGTAGATATAACAGGGAGATGATCAAGCAAATCTGTTGTAACAATCAGTTTTCTCCTTCTTCAATAACTGGTTTTGATAACTCATTGTCACAGCAATATTGTATTAAAATGGCATGGACAATATCATTCATATGCCACCCATAGTAGTCATTGCCATCATGGGCAGTTTCTGTTTGTCCAAATTATACTGACAACAAATTGAAATAAAGATGAGAATAAGAAAAGCTCCCAGTGTTAAAGATAAGTTACAAAAATACATGGCAACTAGCAAATAAAATAGTGAGTATAAATCCCTCTGCTTAGGATATGTAGTCAAAGAAAAGACTTGCAACAAATGTGCCAGAAGTGGCAGAACATTTGTGCTTGCACCATCAGTGTCTAGAAATGCAGATATGTGTTCTCGCAACTAAGGGAAATTCCTCGTTATATGAAGGACAATGACAACTCCAGGCTGCATATAAGAACCCAAAATCCTAAAATGTAGGAGTAATGTTATAATACTCCCAAATCCCAATGACTAGTCAAGGTTTCAATTGGAGTTCCTTGTAATCAGTATAAAGCTTTGTTCCATTTAGTAAGGAACCATTGTTCTAATACAATTTGTAACAACTTAAAGAAAGTTAAAGCCGCATCTAGGCTTACACACCAAAAGGTCAAGTTAACAATTCGAGTCCTTTGAAAATTGTCCTTGTGTGTACCATCCCCCCAATTCGAGTCCTTGTGTGTACAATTCCCCCCCCNCCCCCCCCCCCAAAAAAAAAAAAAAAAACACAATTTAGAATAAAAAAACTATTTCCCCTCTATCCATGTGTGTACCATCTCATGGGATGTCATGTGGGACTACCAGACTCAGCACTTACAGACTAACAATTGGACAATCATTAAACTGGAAAAGAAATGATATGTAAATGGATCAAACATGATGAGCAACCTCAACGTAGTCATCATATGAGCAATGAATTCTTTGGATTTGAATTTTGGATTTCTGGAGCATCATTATGGTCAGAAATTCTTAATTATAAGAACTAGATAACAAGATACACAATCTTTCATAATTCTCTTTCGACAGATAGATAACATGATAAATTACTCTATTTCTCAGGCAATTTATACATGTAACCATTTTTTTTTTATAGGTATTTATACATGTAACCATTATAAGGTTGTATGTCAAATTATGACAAGAGCATAGCGGTTTTGCTAGCTTGTAATAAGCAATCTTGTTCCAGCTTAACTTAGTCATGAAATAAGGGAAATTAATGAATCAAATAAATTATATCCTGAAATTTCATTTGGTGATTACTGTATAGTGGCTACTCGTGTACTCTAATAAGTTTTTGGGGCATCCATCTTATCAAACTGAAAGGGCTTCATTACATTTTAACTTTTTAAGTAAAAAAGCTTCATTACTACATCCGTAAAATGGTGAACCCTTGTAACAATCAAGGTCCTTTGATAGATTTAGATACTCCTGTATGATGACAACAAATGATATAATCCTCTTCATAAAAATAACTTAACTTTAGGCCCATGGAATTAAGCAATGGTCGTTTTCTATATATATGTGTGTGTGTGTGTGTGTAACTGCAAAATAATTATTAAATCTTCTTCTAAAATAATAGCTGTGTTGACACCAATATACATCAGTAATACTCACTAGCACATTGTATGAGAAATTCATGCAAAAGGGTAAAGTTTTCGTTTGGGTACCCCCAGCATAGATTGTTCCATATGCTGTAAAGTTAGGACACAATTGGCATCTTCATGAAACATCAATACGCTCCCTAAATGGAGTCCCAATGATGGTCTTTTTGATTGTGGAAAAAAAAAACAAACAAAGGATGTAAAGTAACAATCTAGAGATGTACCTGAAATCCTGGTCTAAATTCTGCAGTGAGAGATCTGTAGTGAGGCTTTCGCAGTTATGCTTCTCCAGATTGGAGAAATTCGTATCAACCATTTGATTTAATGAAGCTGAAACCCCATCATGGTCGAAACACTCTGTACGTGCAGATGGACCTTTCCTAAAATGCTTGGCCTGGGGTTGTGGAAGATCACAATTCTCAATATTTTCAAGTGACTTCTGAGCAACTAAGGAAGCCAACTCATCTTGACCAGCAGAGCGCCACCAGGGTTCAGTCTTCTCAGATCCGACCCAATCAGATCCAAGATCAGATGAAAGCTTCATGGCTTGTTCAGGGACCAAGCAGTTGAAAGAATCCAAGCCCATGAATTTGTCTTCCAAGTACCAGAACTCTCCCAAGTCCTTTTTGTTAGTATTTCTTTGCAACTCATAACCAGTTACAGCCTTGAGTTCAGGTTTTCCAGGATCATGTTCATTTTTTACACAAGTGGCAGTAACCTGCCAAGGTTTCTCCACGGAAGAAGAATCATTATTCTTTATAACAGACTGATAACAAAATTCTTTCTTCATTTGGTTACTGTCACTAATCCTTGGAGTTTTATTAACAAAGTTGGAACTCAAAACTTCAAGATCAGCCTCCAAGACATTTAGCTGTTCATATGTAAAATCTTTGTGGCGCCCAAGGTTTGGTTGCGGGTTCAACCACCATTTCATGGTGATTGGTGGATCAGAATATGGCTTATCAATTGGGGAGGAATGATCAAGTCCATGTCCAGCATTATCAGGGGCAACATCAGACTCTGATCTTGAGGAAGATGATGATGGGGAGTGAGAAATTTTTGGAGCTCTCCTTGCATCTTCTTGGGAAAAGTAGTCACGGTTTGCTGTACGCTGCCATTCTGCTCTTTCCTCTGCTTCAGCCATTACATTATAACCTCTCTTATAGGTGCCGCTGGTGGCAAAACTCGAATCTCTCATATGGTACTATATCAAGTACAGCATTTATTCAAGTCCCCAATCGAAGCATATGAAAACCCAAACAATTGCTCGCAACTATCTTAACTCAGCAAAGGCTTATTGCATTTATTTGGTCCATGAATCCTAGCACTCCACAACCATAAACAGAATTCAGATCAGGTAAAATATGATCAAGAGCAATTCAATGCGAAGTTAAGAGTCAAAGACACCTGCTAAGAATTAGAAGCACAGATATATACTGTAGCTCATACTAAAAATTTTGGGAAACATTTGAGAACTGCTTGAATTTGGCTAGGAAACGTTTAAGAATCAAACAGCATCTCCGTGTTAGGAAACGTTTAAGAATAAAACAGCACCTCACAGTGTACGCAAATATATTGGGTGATGCTCACTATAACACTGACCACAATGTTCTTTTGATAGGTAACACCGAACACAATGCATAAATTAACAAGCATCATACCTAACGATCAAACCACTACTATCAAGAAAGAGAACAAACCATTGAGTCATAGGGTGTTTTACTCACAAGCAAGCAATATTCATAGAGTACGCAAATTGGAATCATGAAATAAATTTCAAAAGCCTATAAGCAAACATGAGAGAACAGTAAAATATATAGCATGATAAGTATCCCCACAAATTCAATTTCGGAAGTATAGATTTGAACCTTAAAAAAAAGAACAAAAATCACAAATAAACCCGATTATATTCGATCGTATTAACCGACACCCGAAACTGAATTCCAGGTTCTTAAGACCCACATCATGTAAACGACACTCGTTTAAAATTACTGAAAAACCGAAAGATAAACAAAGTCAAATAACACCCACTTCAAATCCTTCATATAATTCAACATAAATGAAGCTGATAATCAAACTGGGTTCACTGTCATCTCAGAAGTTGAAATCAGAAAGCGAAACAATTCATAGGTCCAAAAAAACATATACAACTATCTCATGACAAGCCAAGATACTCATAAATGAACAGATGCATATTCTGGATCAATAGATACACCAAAAAAGTTAAAGCATAAAGGCCTATTAAAAAAAAAAAAAAAACTTGAAGAGAAAAAGAGCATGTAAATTTCGAGGTTAAAAAACGGAAAGATACCTTACACGAACTAGGTTTTCTAGATTTGCCGCTAAAGTCATATGGATTTGGGGACAGAGGAGTTGGTTTCGTGAGCCCATAGTCGTCCCCGTTTCTTGGCTCTTACATCTCTGTCAATATTGTAATATCTGAATGAGATTTTATTGGGGAAGAAAAAAACTCACTCCGAAATTTTTTTTTTCCATCTCAAAATATATTTGCGTAACATTTCAACAAAATTTTAAATGGCGAATATCCGATCATTTTCAACTACCATTCCCTCACACACCCATAAGAGAAAAAAACACCCCGCTTCAGTTTCACAATGAAAGACAAGCTTTTTATGGACAAAACGTGCCTGCCTGTCAAGCGTTAAGTCTCCACCATGCGATCTGTGTCCATTTTAGAGCTGAGCTGTGGATGGGACAGACAGCCCATGACCCAATGACTGGTGCTGTAGCCTGTAAGCGAATAAGATTACTGTATAGGCCCATCGAACTATTTCATTAGATTCGAATTCGAATCGATTATTAAAATGGATTGTTTGTGAATTATAAATTATACTAGGTTATATTCGTCAACAAACTTGTATAAATCTCGATTCGATTAACCAGCTCAACTCTTATTTATATAATACATATACACAATTATATATACATTATATTATATATGTATTATGTACGTATATTGTCCACTACATATACTATATATATATATATACACATACTAGTAACGCGCAATGCCTAGTGTAGAAAATATATATGTTAATTATTTATATATCTATATATATGTAGATGCATTATAAGAAAGTTAAAAAGAGAATAAAGAAAAATAACATTATGTATCAAATACTGTTCCACTAGTCTCACATGCTTGTTGAAATCCCTCTGATGACACCAAAGACTAAGAACCTGCTTGGTACTTCGTCTTACAAGATTTGTTAATAAATTATAAGGTATGCTCTACTTCTCATGTCCCATTCATTTCTCTTTACTAGATTCTCACAAAAATTCGTGTTAATTCATAGGTTTAGGACCTCTCGCATTCCTTTTTTTTTTCTAAAAAAGCAAGTAAGGACTGCTCCTAAATATATTATTATTGTTTAACCCCACCGACCACCAACCCACCAAGTCCACAAAGATTTCAAAAAAAAAAAAAAAAAAACTTCTACCTGGCAATAGACAATACCCATTGGCCATTGATTTTATTAAATCATTTCTCTGTCATTTTTTTTTTTAATGTTGAATCATCCTCCTTGAAGAAGAACTACTGCCCGGCATTCTACTTCAAATCAAGAGAATAGGCTAATACAGAGAGAGAGAGAGAGAGAGAGAGAGAGAGAGAGAGAGAGAGACCTACCAAAAAATTGACACTGTTCATTTCACACGGACTTAACACACAAAAAATAAAATTCACTATTCATTACTGTAGCAACTCCATACACACTAAAAAAATTGACACTATTCATTTCATGCAAACTTAACACAAAAAAGAAAAAAACAAATAACTGTTTATTATTGTAGTAACTCCACACACTTTAAAAAATTGATACTGTTCATTTCACATGGACTTAACACCACAAAAAATAAGAAAATTTACTATTTATTAATGTAGCAACTATATACACACTTATTATAATAGCGAGATATCATAAAGAAGTTACGATGAATACAATATTAACTGTAATTTATCAAATATTATACAAAATTTTTTTTTACAGATTTATTTAATTATATAAAAGCTAATTTTTCAATTGCTGACTTGACATTCATACCATAAAATTCGGGAATGAAATGGTGCAAAGAGAGACTTGCACAAGTGAAAAGAGAAGGTGATCTGAAACGTCAAGCGGTGAAAAGAGAGATGAAAAGCCAAGCAATGAGTCTAGAGGGTTCGACTCTCAACTTGGTCTTTCTTCAAACACGTTCTTCATATAACAAGAATCATAGAAACGACAATAAGAATAAAAAAAAAATTGAGCGCCTCGGTGATCTTTATGATCAATCAAACAATAAGAACATAAAGCATTTCCCATGCAATCCAAATAGAACATGTTGCATTCGCTTTTATGGGAATCTCCGTGAATGTAGCAAGGAATGAAGTAACTTGCTCTCAGAAACCTTCGGCAAATACTCTTTATAGGGATCGACGCCACTAACGAAGTCTCATTCTCCGTCCATTTCTCGGTAGCAGCAAGAACACCACCCTCCGACCAATCCGGTAACTTGCTTTCAAAAACCTTCGGCAAATACTCTTTATAGGGATCGATGCCACCAACGAAGTCTCCTTCTCCATCCATTTCTCGGTAGCAATTAGAACACCACCCTCCGACCGATTTGAAAGTAACCCGGAAACCAAAACAAATGCCGCAAAACCGATCAAAATTAGAAAGAAACTCGACCCAGCTCCCACTCCAAATCCAACAGCTGACCCCGTGTAAAACACGCCACCGCTAAACCTAAATGGTGAAGGCACGTAATATGGCACCGAATAAGAAAACGCCAGGCTCAACATCCTTGGCATTGAGTATAACTCCTTAATGAAGAAGACGATGAGGACTGCGAGGAAAACGACCTCCCACCCATTCTGCCGCCCAAGGAGGCCAAAGCCAAATTGGGGTCATACATTAACAACAACCCCAACAACACAACGGCAATCACCGGTTTTCTCAATGCCTTTATGGCATTATATACTGTATTGGAAACAATCTCAAAGGGGTTCATACAATTTTCATCATTAACAGACCCATACTGATCAAATCCCAAGTCTGCTAAATGCCTATTCTTTATTTCTCTATCTCAATATTTTTTTTCCTCACAATTCATCAACTTCGTTTATGGTGTTTTGGTATTTGGCAAAATAGACTGATTTCATTGATGGGTTTTGTAGGGCAGAGGCTGTTTAAACGACTATATCTTAGATTTTTTTTACCTCCTGCTTTCCCAAAAATGTTGTTGTGTTATGACAATGAGAAAAAGAAGAAGTTAGTGCGGGTGTACTCGCTATTTTCTACGGCAAGAGGCAATATGTCACTATGCCAGCGGCAAGAAGCCCTAACAGATGGGGGAAGAAGCCGTGTCAAGGGGTCTGTGGAAGAGCGGTGAAGTGTGGAAATGAAGTAGTTCGTGGAACTGAAAGTGACTTAAGTGTCTAAGAGAGACGACGTCATTCTCATTCAATCAGAGTACAAGGTGCTTAACACAATACCATTTTCAGCAATCATGGAGTCATAGAAGTCACTATATACTGCCTGTTTATAAAGATGAGATAAGATATTACAGCACGATAGAATATAGGTTGAGTTTGTTGTTGCAATTGGCAATGTAGGAACTGGGGCATGGTTCATTAATTCGTTTGAGGAATGAAGAAAAGCCAAAAATCTTAGCAACTTTATATTGATTGGACATTCATTTGGAGGGTATGTTGTAGCTAAATAAGCTTTGAAGGTAATCGCTTCCTCCCATCATTGTTTGAGTTCTAGAATTAATATAAAGTACCATTTTGAATTCTAACGCTAATTTTATTTTTTATTTTATCTATAGCATCTCAATCATGTTCAGCACTTGATTTTAGTTGGACCAACTGGATTTTCTTCAGAGTTGGATGCCTTTGAGTCGCTTATCCGGTTCAGAGCGACATGGAAATGAGCAAATTCTAAATTATTTGTGTGAGACTAATTTTACTCCTCAGAAAACCATCCGGTAAATATTTGTTATCCTTTTCAGAGTTTCGATTCCAGAAATTGGATCTTTAAATTTCTAGTTGCGTAGGATTTTTTTTTTTTTTTTTTTGAATTTCTTTCCAACTTTTTTTTAAAAACTAAAAAGTGTCGTGAAATTGGCAAGGTGGAGCATATGTTTTCTCTGTGTCATACTAATATAATCTATTTTACATTGTTTAATATGTATATATATATATTACATTTTTAATATTATAAATTGACTATGAAATATTTATTGGTAAAGTGAACTCTTTATATATTCATGTTCTATTTTATATATATTTGATATACATTTTTTTAGTAGTTTTGAAAGTGATTATGTATAATAAATTATTTAGAGTTATAAAATTCAACATAAATAACGATCCGCGCATTGAGCGGGCTATAGGCTCGTACATATAACCAGCAGTGATCACATCCTATTATTAGTATCTTATTATTTTATATAAATAATATACTTATTTAGTATTCATATGCATTGTTAATAATTAATATACTCATACAAGTGGTCTAGTATTAAATTTTACATATATATATATATTTATGTATAAATAATAATATTACTTTATTCATGTAACGAGCTGAAAAACATTTGATGAAAAGAATTTCTTTAGATCTTATATACGTTATGAAAATGTTGAAAGGATTTCATAAATCGAGCGATCGATTAGGTTTTAGTCCGTTAACGTAATCGGATCCCTATCCGCTACGGAGATAGAATCACTTTTCGATTTATTTGAGGGACCTAGGAGTACAATTTTGCAAAAAAAAAAAAAAAATACCATTAGACTCGTATGAATATTAAGAATTTTATGGTGCAATAAAATATTTCAAGTTTTCTAGATGAATAGTAACCTTTTGAGAGAGCACTAATGGTATTTGGTTTAAACAGTTGTTAAATCATCATGTAGGATGTCCAAATCAATCTAGAATCACTAAAAAAATCTTTTTAGACACATGGCACAATCTTAGCTATTCATTTAGAAATCCAATAGACACTTGTTAAGAGGAGTACATGGTGTGTAAATGTTAGAGTGAAAACTAAGCAAGTGAATAGGTTTCTTACACAATTAATGATTCCATCCATTCAAACACTATTTGGTCGACCACAAAAATGGTTTTAACCCTAGTGAAACTCCAAACTTAGAAATGTAAACTGAAACCCCAAATGATTAGGTTAACCGAAACGCTAAACCTCCAAACCCTAAACTTGTGGCCAGTTTTGATAATGTAATTCCTACTTAGTTTAAACCACTTCCACAAGCAACCAACCACTTAAATACACTCTCATCCACTTTCATACACTTTGGTACTTGCATTTGACCAAGAAAGATTAGATTTGGACTAAACCCTAATCGAAACCCATTGAAACCCCAAATGGAATGTCATTCGGTTAGCCTTACATTAGTCCAGCAGAAACCCCTAGTTACCCCAAGCTTTCCTTCACTTACAGGGCCATACCATGGCTAACTTCCCACCTTATTTTCAGCCCCAAATAATTCAATTTATGGAAGGTCAAACAAGCAACACATCACCCCTCAAAACACCATTTGACCAAGCTTATTTCCAGCCCTTGCGTTTTTCCACTCCCATAAGTTATCTTCACATCAAATGACATGCATTCCACCTACTACAATTCAGCCATCACCAGATCCCCTTTAAACTTCACACCACCTTCATTTTCTCTTTCACTTTACAAGATTTTCATCTCTTCTTTTAAGAGAAACCTAGTGTGATTTTGGGAGAGAAAAACTCGATGCTTACTTCTTTGGCTTCCAACCTTTGCAAGTATAACAGCCCGCCAGAAATTCTTAGGATTATCAAAAAAACTCCAAAAATGTTTCATGAATTGAGCAATCATCCAGATTTTAGTTTGTTAGCATAGTCAGTTTTACTACTTACTATGATGCCAGAAATTCAATTTTATTTATTTGAAATACTTAGCAATGTGAGATTTAGAAACGGCCTGTGCCATTAGTCTCATATGGATCATTAAGATTTTATGGCATGATAAAATAATTTTCATTTCCTAAACGACAACTGTTCAAAAATGCATTTTGAATTGTTTGAGGCACTTAGGATTTGAATTTTGTAAAACTAAATATGCTCTTAATTTCATATGAATATTTAGGATTTTATGATATAAAGTTATTTTCATCTTTTTCAAAGTAAATAATAATCCCAATGTAAGCGCTATGTGTCACTTAGTCTAGTGTTTTCAAGATCACAGTATAGAATGTTCAAATTAAATCAGAAAAGTTTTATTTGGACACTTGACAATATGTTAGCCATACTTAATGAATAGTATTGGATACTTGACACCAAGAGGGACCATAAGATGGAAATGTGAAGGAAAATCAAACTTTGTGATCATGTCATCTAAGCTTTGCTATTGCATCCAACCATCTAATTTGTGCCAAACCAAAGAGGGTTTTTGCATCCAACCATCTAATTTGTGTCAAACCAAAGAGGGTTTGAATCCTAATGAATCTCAAATACTTGGAATCCAATTGAAATTATAAAATCTTGGTGAAAATCGAAACCTCAAATGGTTTCCCCAAACTCTAAAAGTTTGCCTCCAAACCCTAATTGAAATCGGTTGTAGCTTAGTGTTTAATCACTTGATTAAATCACTTCTACATGTTATTAACCACTTAAATTCATGTCATTGCATCCTTATGTATTCTATTAAACCTTGATAATTTTTTGCACCAAGAAAAATTGGATTTGGGTTTGTTAAAAACCTAATCCCCATTGAAACCCCAAATGAAAGCTCAATTGGTTAAAGCCCACGAAATTGCACCACCAAGGCAAGGCTTGTGGGGGAATTTTTTCCCTACTAAGAGTGTCTTTTCATTGCCTAAGTCAGTCCCAAATAGTGGTTGATAGGAAGGCCAAAAGCCACATCACCACCACCCTTCACAAGGAAGTTTTTTTGGCTAAAAAGCACTGTAGCGCATGGTGTTACCCACAGTTTTGGCTAACAACCCATCACCTAAAGTGTTGTTTACACATATTCTATCACCCTTATAGATGTATAAATTTCTTAGTTGTCCATTTCACTAGCTTTTTTATCACTTTTGAATCATTTTCTTGGAGAGGAAGCCAGATAAGCTCTGGGATAGTTTTTTTGGCCTTCTTTGCTCGACTTTTTTGAAACTATTTTAAGTGTTTTTGCACGATGTACCCTTCACTTAAGTTTTTTCTATTTGAGTATAGTTTTTGTTGGTATATTTTGTATAAACTTTCATGGTCTTTCAATGTGTGAAAAGTTTGTTTAAGCATGAAGAGGTCATTCTGGGCAATAGTCTAGACAATGTGTGATATTTTAGTATTTTTTTATTAAGTTATTGGCAAGATCTTGGTCTGATCTTTTTGTGGTTAATAGTTAAAATGCTAATATACAAGTTTAATGAAGATTTGTTGCATGTTATAAATTTTTTATAAAAGTTTTACATAGATCTAAAAAGCTGAAAACTATGAGTATGAAAACAGATTCTGTTTTAAATAAGCTTAGGTATTTTGTTGTGAGAGGGTACTCCAATGGCCTTTATATTCACAAATGATGTTCCTACAACTTGTATCTAGATGTTAGGATGTTATTTTGAGGATTTATGGTGTTGATTTTAAAGATATGAATTTTTATGGTTTGGATAGGTCTATATTTTTTATGCAAATTTTGCCTTGTGATTTTAGTTTTGATGTTTAGTTATTTTCTAGAAATTTATTATTAAGCATGTGATTCTGTTCATTGATGATTTAATTCATGAAAAGTTTCAAATCTAATGGTTTGATTAAAACCAAACCACATAGCTTTCGGTTTTAGTGGAGGGGTGAAAACCGATTGTGTTAAATTTGATTTTGTGACTTTTCGTGGTTTTAGCTTAATGAGTCAAAGCATGATAGTTCTTAGGAATGTTTTATGAATGTATTAAGAGTATATTCTTAGGAATGATAGTTCTTGGAGTGTTTTGAAAAGAGTTAGGCTACGAATATCAAGGGGTGTTCTTGAGGTCAAAATATTTGAAGTTTTGTTTTGAAAAAATTTGTAATTTTTGTGATGTGAGTTTTTTTGGTTGATCAAGCATGTTATTTAAGCATATTATGTGTCTTTGTATGTTGCATATTTTGGTTTTAGTGTGAAAGATAAGATTTGAAAGAAATGCAACAAAAATCAAGAGTTTTAGCCTATACATGTTTCGGCCTATCCATGTTTGACCTAGTTGTGTTATGTTTTAAAATTTTCTAATTAGCTATTTGGATTTAGGACAAAATTTCTATGAGAAATGTAAATTTTGGTGAGTTTTGGAGTCAGGTTGTGAGATCCTTAAGGTAGGGGTAAAATGACCATTTTATTCTAAGTTAGTATTTTTCTGTTTCTAAGTTGTTAGTGAGGAGTTTCTAATGTTTAGAAATCTCTTCTTATAATTTCCTGTTTATTCACCCATTTAATTCATTACGCTATGCTCATTGCAAATTAGCTTCTAATTTATTGTGAGGATATTCTGTGTGTGTAGGTAAGAGAATAGTTATTCATGTTCTTATGATCTTACATGTCACATTATGCTATGTCAAGAAATGTTTATTTGTTACACATTCTACTATATCACGAAATATTTATTTGTTACACATTATACTATGCCACATAACATTTATTTGTTAAACATGTGATTATTCAAAAGTTGAAAAAAGAGACGTTGGGAAGTCTATCTATCTATTCTACATACCACCACCATGCAGGTCAAAAGTTTATTTTTTTTTTTAAATGTTATCTGATTCTATCTAAGTTCACATGCATGTGAGGATGAAATGAATGATTGAAAAAGAAAAAAGATGAGAGTTTCACGCCGTGGGGCCCTTTGGTTTGACTTGGACGACACATTTTAGATTTCGAAATTTTTTTCTTTACAGTTTGGAAGAAGGGCACTGTGACTTGGAGGATGAGACTTCAAACTGCGACGAATATTTTTTTCAGTGTTCATTTCCTTTCATTCATTTCAGAAAAAATATGATAAATTCGTTTATGTTGAATTTAATTTTTAGCATGAACTAAATTTTATTTCTTATAGGAAAATGATGTAATCTAGTTTCAAATTATGCTTGCTTTTCTATGCTAATTTGAAGTACTTATCTTCTATGTTTGTATGATTTATTCTGAACTTATTACTTCTAATTAACTGGCCATTAATTGGATGATTTTGTTCTTGTGATTTGCTATGGAAAGAGGGAATTGTAGAATAGATCTTGGATATTTCGGCATAGGTAAATATAGAAATCTAAAGACTTGTATGAACCTATATAATATTAAAATCATTAGTCTTAATGCTTTTTTGATTTCTTAATTTGCATACTCTTGTGTAAAATAATGAACTAGAATATTTCCAATTAACTATCGAAAGAGACTTTTGGATAAGTTGGAGATTTGCTAACAAATAGAAAGAATTAAATTCAATTAGTTAGATGAGTAAAGCATAATGAGGGATTATGTGAAATTAATTTCCTAGAAATTTTCCTTCTCATTAATTTGATTTTCAAACAGTAGTTTTCTTTTCCTTTAAATATTTTCTTTGAATTGATTTTATTTCAAATTGCAATTACAAACAATCTTAGTGATTTTTTTAAATAAAGTCGAGATTAGTATAATTTCGATACTTGTCAAAAGTAAGTTACCAATTCCTGAGAACGATACTCTTCTCATCACTTTAATATAAAATTACGCTATTATGCACTTGCAGTTTTACACCAATCATTATGTTAGGAGTCTTTATTACTTGGGAGAGTATTGGTTTAATTTGCTTGAAATTTGATGGATGAGTGTTGGTGTTGATGATGAAAGGGTTCAGTTTGGATGCTTGTTTTTGAACCTCGGGAGTTTTGTGATGTTTGATGAAAGCTTTGTAAATCTCGATTTTATGAGGTGTTGAAATGATTTTTGTGTAAGTTTATGATTTGAATCATAGCTTATTAGGTTTTTATAAAATGGTTTTGCATGATTCATAGAGTGATATAACCGACTCCTTCAAATGAGTTTTGTTTGGTTTAGTTTGTTATTTTAGTTTTAGGATCTTGAATCTATAGTTTTGATTTTTCTAAATCTTGTTCTTAAAGCTTTGATTTATGGATTAAGTTGAATTTTAAAGTTTTGTGACTTAGGTCTTTGTTGGATTTTTGACAAACATGTAAAGAGTATGATTTTAAATATGATTTGAAGGCCCTAGGGTTTAGTGATGTTTTGGTGTGATTATTTGCTATGACATATTGGCTGTGATGCTTAGATCAAGTTAGAACTTGAATGTGAGGTATTTGAGAGTATTATTTCAAGATTTATTACATATAAATTAAGAATTTAGTCTCTATAATTAAGTCAAAAGCATGCTAAGTTTCAGTTTCTATGATTTCCTTGAAAATCTAGTTTCATTTGTTGAGTTTTGTGATTTTTTTTATTAGTCAAGCATGCGATCAACTAGGTTTGAATGATGAATATGATAAAAGTGAAGTTCGTGGATTTTTGGAGTCCTTGGAGTTGAAATGAATGTATTAAACCAAGAACACTAAGATATGTTTTAGTTTGACCTAGTCTTGGAGTTTTGTGTTATTATTTGAAGTGGTTAGTTTAAGTTTTTCTAAAATGCATGATTCAGTGTCTTGGCATGATTTTAGAATTATGGATATGATATTTGAGAGTTGTTATTCTTGGTTAAGCATGTTAGTGTGATAAATGGACAAGTAGCAAGGAAAAACATGCTTTTTTGCCTATGTATAAATCGGCCTAGAGGAGTTCTTGTATTAGGGTTTAGTTTTTGAAACTTCTAAGCACATTTTTAGATTTAGGATGAAATTTACATGATGTATATAAATTTTAGTAAGGTTTGAGGTTCGTTTGCAATCCTTAAGTTTAGGGGCTAATTTGTAATTTTTCAAAAGTTTAGGGATAGATTTGCAAATTTATGACAAAGTTAGTAAGTTCATTTATATGAGAATCAAGCAAGAATTTCTTATCTTAGAACATCTCTCATTTAAGGCTATGCTACATTTATGCTAAGTATGAAATTTTGAAAGTTAACTTATAACTTGTACTATATTTATTTATATAAGGTGGTAATATTCATGCTTGTAGATTCATGTTATAATTTATGTTTATTTCATTTGAAATGTTTATGCCATGCCATGTAATTTGAATTATATGGTTGTTTTAGTTACAATATTTATGCCATGCCATGTTATCGTGATGTTATGGTTATCATATTCGCAATGTTATGCCATGCCATATAGTTATAATGATATAATTTCTATATTCATAATGTTATTCCATGCCATATAATTATAATGATATGATTTCTATATTCGCAATGATTAGACCATGCCATAACATATATAACGAGTATGAACATCTATCACATAGTATGAATACATGTCATGAAGCATTTGAGTCTGTCATGAAATATTTTTGAATAAAACATGAAATGTTGATCAAGACAAATTGTATTATGGTAAAGGAGATACAATTTGCCAGATACTACGATAAAAGCATATGAGCTGCTAGGTTTTACAATGAAGGGGGTAGATTTACCGTAATATAAAGGGTACTCATTGTAAAGGTGAGCGAGCCACTTGAATACTGATTCTCTTAATAAAAATGCATGAAATTAATTTACACAAGTAGGCATGCCATGTTCACGAAAAGTTATGATGTTTCTAAGTTAGGTTTTCATAAAGAAATCTATGTGCATCAAGTATACATGTCATGTTTACTGTTATGCATGCTTATTTATACTATTGGTAGCTTAGGAGCTTTACTTGTTGAGATTTCCATTATCCTAGAATAGTAGACAATATGTTGGAGCGGAGGACCCACAAACAACCCACTAGACGATGTTGAATAGTCCAAGGAGGAGCCTCAGGGAGCTTATGAAGTCAATCCTCCAGTTTTATGTTTATCTATAACCAAAGAGTTACAAGTCTAGTACTTTGTTTATTTTGTCTAAAAACTAGTTGGATCAATGATGTGACTTTTGGTTATGTGAATATGAATAGAATGTAAATATATTTTGGACTAGCATTATGGCACAATGTGCATTGTTTCAAAAGAACAAATTATCTATTGCGTTTACTGCATATTGTTAGAATTATGCTATATGCATTGCATTCTTAATTGTCATGAACGAGAGTATGTAAATTTGTGTTGTATTTCTCATTGCTTCAAGTTTTGTCAAATCCTAAGCAGAATTTGGGGGCATCACAAGATGGTATCAGAGTAAGACGTCTCAAGGTAAACCCACAAGTTCTTAGGATGTTGTTACCAGAATATAGTATTGGAATATTAGTATTTTTTTAGGCTTAAATCATGGAAATGTTAAGTTGGATTCTTGATCTAATACACCTGAGCCTGTCTTAGAAAGGAACACATGGCCCATGGAAGACCAATTAGAGGCAATAATCAAGAGGAATGTAATCCACCCATGGACGAAGGACATGCCATGGCAGAGGCTAGTATTATGCTAGGTGCATTGCATGTTAATTGTTATAAACGAGGGGTATGTAGCTTTGTGTTGCATGTCCCGACCCTTCAGTCATTGCCAAATCCTAAGCAGGGTATGGGGGTGTCACACCATCTATGCTGGGCATGTGACATCCAGGATCAGTGCCAAGTTGACATCCGCCTGATCCATAATTTCCTCTAAAAGCTCAGAAATGGAAAAGATCGGTCGAGCTGGTCCATTGCCCAACGATAAGTGGGAAGCACGTTGAGGATTGCCACTGCCTAAAGGAACGAACGTCTCGCCAACAAAACTTGAATTGTTAGAAGGCTAAAAAATTGAACCAATGCCTTGACGAGCTTTTTTCCCTTTTTGCCTTGGAGGGGTAGAAGAAACCCTCTTCTAAACCCAAGGCAAAGAAATCCTGACCAAAAATTGGCGAACAATAACATGGGCTCAATTTGGCATGAACACAAATTGGTTGATGTTCGTACGGGTAAGAAGAACATTCAACCATGTGGCACTTGTGCGAACATCGACCATGTGGCACTATCATTCTATTGTAACACTACATGGGCTCTATTACTCGGATTCTAGGCTGAGTGGGAAAAAAACCTTGCCTAGATAAACAATGTACCTCCATCCATCTTTGAATTCTCTTTTGAAAAAATAAGCATAATCCAATAGTGATGAAAAGCATCATATATTTATATAATGGGATGAAAGTGTGATATATAGTATTACTAGTCTCAAAATGATTTTTCTATTAGTCTTGTGACAGAAAAAGTTGACATGATAGTTGATTATCACATTAGAACCATTCATAAGAAGGCACATGCCAGCTACACATCTAACCAGCATATAAAGAATTAGGAAAATGCTAGCAGAACCGAGATAATGGACCGAGAATTCAACTGATGCCACATGTCACATTTTGATTCGCACATACAAGATATTTTAAAAGGCCTCCCTCGTGTTGAAAACTTGAACTGCAGATCCCTTCTTTCTTCTTACGCCTCCCTCCCACTGAAACTACAAACCAAACTTATGAATAGCTCCACTTCCGTTTCCAGCAAAAACTGGGTGGCAAAGTTTCATTTCCAGCATGGGTCTATGAATATGGTATGCTTCTCTACTCTGCTTTTGCTTCTCTCTCTAAGTTTCACTTCTCTATTTTAGGTTTTCTTGCAAGATTGGTCTAAAGTGTCTAGAATTTTTTTTTTTTTTCATTTTCGTGACCACTTGTTTCGTTTGTGAATCTATCTGTAATTTTTTTCCTTTCGTGACCACTTTTTGTGTGTATTTGGTGTTATGACCATAGTCAATCTCATGTAGTGTGCGTAATTTTATTTTTGTGCTTTAAAATATATTTGGACCTTTCTCAATATGTGGCCTTATTTTTTACAGGATTTGTGTGATGGTAAAAATAGAATATCAAAGCTGCTTTTGATGTGGCCATAAAGGTGGTTCTCTAGCCATCGAAGCAAAAGAAGAAAAATAATTGGACGTAAGGCCTGCTCCAAGTTGAAACCTGGAGGAAGAAGAAACCTATGCTGTAGTATCAACTGATAGAAGTAGGACCTGCCCAAAGCATCAAGTTGCATTTGTCATTTTATTGGTTGTGTGCTGATTTGTATATTAATGATTTACACTGTAAAACCCAACTGTTTCCTCGTGTAGACATGCCAAAGTTCATGTTTTGATTTAGTACATTTTAAGCTCTTTTATGCATTTAGTTGTACAGTTTCTTCTTCTCAGCTTTTATCGTTCAAATTACTTGGAGATTCTGCTGAAGCATTACAGTACAAGATGCAAATTGCTTGTTAAAAAGTTACCCTGCAAGCAGGTTCATGCACTGAAAAAAATCATCCGGTACCATTGACTTAATACATTCCATCTCTTTGCTAAGTAGAATAAAAGAACCATATTGTAAAAATACATTTCAGTGACTTGATGCATTCCATCTCTTTGCTAAGCAGAATAAAAGAACCAACAGTAGGCATAAATACATTCCAGTGTTCAACAAGCACTTTTAACAAAAATAGTGTTTAGTTCTTTTTGCTCTTTAATAGAAATCATGTACAAATACTTTAAACAAAACATAATCAGTTCTACCTTAATTTCAACTACTAAAAAACAATCAGTTGTGCCTATCATCAGTTTCAACTACTAAAACTTCCACACAAAAGGGTGTTGATCATCATAGATGCCACCATCTATAAGGGTGTAGATCATCATCTTGGTCCGAGAGATGCATTGAGAAGGTTGTGCTTGAAGGAATAAAACATAGTAAGAACCAAAATATCAATTAAAACCATAAAAAACCACCACCATTTGACTAAAAATGTTATATGAAATCACAACAAAGCAAGCCACCACATTACCTGCAGTGAAGGAGCAGTCAATCCTATACCCATATTAACTTGGTTATTTGTCCATACTTGACCATGACCATGTGTATACTATAGGCATAAATAAATGTAGTAAGAACCAACTTGACTTTCTTCAATGGTAAATAAAGAAGGGAAAAAAAACCTAGAAAGAACCAAAATGTTTTACATATTTATTAAAAAAAACCAAGTTGAGTGAAATCATAACAAGGCTATTTGCTAAAATACTTGCAACGGAGCAGCAGTTGAAGGAGTAGAAAAATAATCAAAGAATAAATCAAGATGAATGAGATTTTCACCAGTATAAACAAAGACATTTGGCTTACGTTATTGGTATTAGAGATTTTTGTTCTCAATTTCTGTCTAGATGACTAAAGTTTGATAATTAGAGAAGGTTTAGCTTGAGCGGCTAGTAGTATTCTTTTTCATTGAAATTTATTTATTTGTTATGTTTTCTCTCGACAAATTTGAGAATTTAAGAAATATGAGTGTCACGAGCTTCGGTCGTAAATGCAAAGCTTGAAAAAGCCATCCTTTTGTTCATTAACATTTTTTACGTTCATTATCACAAATAGGTGGAGTGCAATAGGATAACCTTAACATTCAGAAGAGTAGCCACTAAAATATTTCATTATTTTAACATCAAACAAGATAACAACAATAGCTAGCAATAACTGGTCTGAAATGTAAATAAAAAATGGAGGAAAACAAAATTTACCGCTCGAATTTGTGTGGGAGCGAGATAGGCAGGAGGGGAGAAGGTTGGAAATGAAGATCTTCGCCGGAAAAAGATCTCTACCATGCAAATGGAAGTATGGCATCAGACTCACTGATATCGTACAAGATGGAGGGAGGGATGAGGTAAAGATGGGTATTGCAGTAATGCTACCGAGCCCACTCTTTCTACGAAGCTCACTGATACCATGCAAGATGGAGGGAGGGAGGGATAAGGGAAAGATGGTATTGCGGGACGACGATACGAGTCTGGAATCTCTTTTTATTTTTATTTTTTGGAGGGAGTCTAGGACCTTAGAATAACCAGAATATTTTTCCCCTCTCAGTTTATTTTTTTTTCATTTCATCTTCTATTATTTTAATAGGTCATGTGCTTCGGTCAAAAGAGTGGGTTCCGTAGCATTACCCAAAGAATTAATGTTTATTTTTAAGCTTTTTGTGTACTTATTTTGTTAATTTTTCAAAGATCGGTATTATACCCACCAAGTGTGTAGTCCGAGAATGTGTCTCGACAAGACCATTTAGCCTTTTTTTATTCATTTTTTTATACCCTTGCACATTTAAAAAAAAAATCGCAACATTATTCAAAGATACTTCCTTAATCACTATATATAAAAATATTGTCGGGACTAATATCAGAACAAGTAGCATTATCCTTTTCAAATGGGTCTGTGTTGCTTAGAAATTAATTTGGTTTTAATAAACTCTTTAGGCCCAACAAAATCCTTAGTCATCCAAATTAATTTTATGGGCTGGTTTGTTCAATATAGTCCTGCTACTTCAATTGGGTTTCAAATAAAATATTGGATCTTTATAGCATTGAAAAGCATTAAATTAAATCTTGGGTCTATAGGCCCAATAAGAGTTATTTTCCCAATCCTCAATAAATTCATAACATATTCCTTATCCAATATGATCCGTTAAACCGAACTTTGGGCTTCATATCAAATTCATGGACCCCAAGCCCTAAAACATGTAAACCTTCATAATGTCTTAATGAAAAGCCTGATAATAACTTCTCTAATTTCAAACTTAAAAACTCCACAAAATAGTAACCTTCAATAATAGCTAAGTAAACTATTTACAAAGTTTGGGGGTGTCACATCACTAGTGAGAAACCTTAGAATTATATGCCAATACAAATATCAATAATCAGCATCAATTTTCCTGATTATTGGTTTTTTTTCCCACAATTATTAGACAAAGGAGCAGAGCATGAGGACAAAATGAAATAAAGGGAAAAAAGCAAAATAAATTATAATAATCAGAAAGAAAAAGACTTAAATAACCAATGCAAAGTATTCTGCTGCGGAATCAGTCATGACTTGCAGAACTGACCTAGATTGCCAGGGTACCAGTAACTCCATTCCAGGCCTTTTGGGTAAGCTCCAATGTGTACTTGGATATGCAATGATTAGACCTTACACGTAACAGATACCTGGGACTTAGGACTAGGGTTTGAGCATCGATCGCAAGGAATTCAGGTATAAGTGAAAACAACTACAGTGCTCCCGAATAAATGAAGGAAAATTGGAACATTTCAGGGGGGAAAAAAAAAACTACAATTAAAGCTTTCTTTAGATGTTGACATTTACAGCGGAATGTTTCTTTCACCATGAACATTCATACTCTTAGAACCGCAGCTAGTTGAAAGATTTACAAACCATCCCGTGACTGTAGAGCGAAAATTCCCTTCCTCTTTAGGATTGCATATCTGGGAAATCAGATATGAAAAACTGAATGGCACCATCCCAGCATGGCAAGCTTTCAGTATGCACGCCCCCTCAAAATTTAAGGACCATCCTCTTGTGCTGAAGAAAGCAGGTGTAGCAGTCATTTTCGGTTTATAGGGGACCAGAAATGGCAAGAATTGGACATGCACGTGCGTAGCGCATGGAAACAAACATGTATGCGGGCGTGCCTCCGTGTGTGTCACGCAGGAGAGAGAGAGAGAGAGAGAGAGAGAGAGAGAGAGAGAGAGAGAGAGAGACTTACTGCTTAAAATAAAGCCCTGAAGCAGGCTTTGGGCTCTCTCCGCCTGCTCTGGAGTGCCTGATATTTGAATGATCTTCTGAGTCAACTCAGGTCTATCTTCTATCAGGGTTACATTGGCTCCCGACAGCTGTCAACATCAGAACAAGGGTCAAAAGGCATTCTGTTTGATCATAAATTGAGAAAAGTCATGCATTTGTAGGGTTAAATGAGTAAAAGAGCCAATCAGACTTACCTCACTTATCTGAGCAAGCTTGTTCTTTGATTTCATTACGAGCTTGGGAACTGCATGGTCTGGAATGACAACTTCAAGTGTACTCCTAGTGACAAGTGGTACAGTGATTCTGACAGAGAATGAAAACAGGATTAACAAGGACGTATATTACTAGCGGGCCCAAACGCAAAACAAGAAAGTGGGACATAGATTCATGATTGCATAAAATATTATTTTGGAGCAAAAATTCCTACCTATTCAAACCAATTGGAACATCTTCCCGGTGGTGAATTTCATTCTGCTTTGGTATTTCACTGCCAGGCCCTCCAACGTCCTAGAAAAGAAGGGTTAATGAATTAGAATGCCAAGTCATGAGCTCAATGGCAAAATCTGCTACCACCCACCAGTTCAAAATCATAACAGAGAAATTTTTTCGGTTAGCAGTAATAACAAACTTCGCATAACAAGTCTTTTTAGCCAAAAACGATTTCCATAAGCGTAATGATACACATGCAATCTTCTTTACAGCTCTATTTTAAATGGGAGGCTATGATATAAAATTGAAATTCAAGTAAAAAACTTTGGTATTTTTAATGAAGTGACATTATCACATTGTTTAGTTGTAAACTGGGCTGTAAAATATTTTTATAAGTACTTTTTATGACGAGGAATCTCAGAGATCGTGCGAATGCAACAAGTCTTTTACTCGATTAACTGGACCCGTGTAAAGTGTCTCCATCACACAATACACGGGTCTCCATCACACAAATTAAGCAAATCATCAACTATTCACTAATGGGACGTGGCCCTTAGAAATTGTTTGCAACTAAAAGTTTGAACCTTAGACCTAGAGAGCAAACCAGCAAGACCAAGACCGTTACCACTTGAGCCAACCCCTAGGGCATGAATAGTTGTATAAATATATTAATTATTTTCATAATTAAAACCAAGGATAGGTTTAACTGGCTGAAAATCCCATTTAACCAGAGGGCCTATTAAGGAAAGAAGACAATGAAGCAACTGCACAAATAGTAGCTATTGACAAAGAAAAAGCCGTGAAAGAGAAGCTAATAAAGGCAGAGAGAGAGAGAGCATTTCTCAGTATATCAAGGAAGAATGTTACCCTTGATGGCTGAGTTATTGCCACAGTTTGCACATTCTGATATGTTGCACTGGGAGCATCAACTCCGGTGTGACCATCCCGAACAGGAATTATGTTATTGGGAGAAGACGCTTCCTGTCCCATACCGCTACCCACAGGGCCTGGTGCAGAGACAGAAGGGGGTGTCATGTCCTTTTGAAAGAATTCCCTATATAAGTGACTCCGTAGTCTTGATGTCACTTCGACAAGAGCATCTCGAGCCGCTTTTATCTCCCCAACAATCTGCAGATTTCATGGAACTAATCAGGCAGGCCAAAAGTAGAACTGATCCTGCCAACGAGGCCTTTTGTTGACCTTGCCTCTGTTATGTTATATTGGAAAAGTAGATACCATAATCTTTTTGTTTTTTATAAGTAATCCGATATTAAAAATGAAAATACACATCCCCATGCACAAGAAGAAGCAAATCCCGAAAACAAGTCATTCTAAAATTAATAGCATATAACAAGATGAAAACCAATTTTTTCTGCACTAAAAGTTTACTTGTAACAGTCCATAATCATAAGTGTAAAGATATACAAACCCACAAAAAAGGGAGCCACCACGCCCATATGCTTTATGGGGATGCTATGAGAATTGAGAACTCATCTTCATGTAGAACCAGGGCAACTAACAAATCCAAAAACCTAGCAAGGCATAATGACAAACCTGTATAAGTTCATCTGTCCCTGACACACACACAGGGATTTCTTCTCTTGGCAAAACTTGTATATTTGCACCAGTTAATCTCCTCATCTCCAACAGCGATCCGTCTCTTCCATCTAAACATCCAATATCACAAGATGGAACAAGCAATCTAGTCGTTATAATATTGTCTTTATCTGGAACAAGATCAACAATGCGGGTTTGGATATGCAACAAAGCTTCCTGAGCTGGAAACAGCTCATCATCAGGACCCTAAGCACGGAAATAAAGCAAAGATTGGCGATAACCCACTAAAGGTAAGAATATCATTTTCGAAATCTAATCAACAGTAACAAATATGTATGTTTTACTTTCTAGATGTAACAAGATGTCCCGCATCATTTTTCTGTTTTTATAAGTAACAACATGTCCAACATCGTTTCAAAAGCTTATCATAGAACTCATCAGTGAATAGGCACATGTTTATGGGCCTGCACCAGTCAATATTATTTATTCACAGCATCTTAAAGATAGAGAAATGGCAGGTACCTCCTCTGAAGAAATAATTATAATCTGCTCATTTGAACCAGGTACAGATTCAGTAACCTTAACATCGACGCCAATTTCATTTCGAAGCAATTCTAAGATTCCATCTGCTTCTCCAACGACAAAATCCACCTTCTCACTTGGGCAAAGCATTCGAAACACAAGGTCCTCACCATAAAATGGCTGCACATTGTCAGCCATGGGGCCAGTCCCTTCAATTGTAAAACCAGATGGCCGAGAGGCATAGTTGTTGCCTCTGATATTGTGGGCAGATAATCTCGGTCCAAAGGCAGCACCGTCTATGGATGATCTGCGTGCTGCACTGTTTATGTGAGGGATATAATCATCATCTGGAGCAAAAAACCGTTCTGGGGAGTGTATTCGTCCCTGGAAATGACTGCGGTCTCGATGCTGACTCTCCCTCAAGCGTGTTGAAATAGTAGTTATAGCATTCTTTACACAATTGGCTTCACCTACAACCTGGAGAGGAAATAATCACCTCATATTCAACTTCATAGTATATATTATAAAGGAGAAAAAGAGGAAAATACTCTATTATATGTTCAGAAAAGTTATTCCAAGACGTGTCTACATGGTCATTTTAGATGAACATAAATGCTCTGATTAGACACCACCAAATGGCATAAAATAGCAAAAATAAATTCTCAAGTTGGTCTTGCACATAGATGTCCCTATATTGTGCAGAAAACATAAAAATAAATGAATAAATAAATAAAACACCTCGAAATCTTGTAAACAGAGAGTCCGAACCTATAATAAGGCTCATAAGCTCAAAGAATCAACAAGCATGACATTTGACATATCAACATCAAGCATTAGCCTCAAAATTCTGAAGTCTGAAATACATAAAGAAAAAAAGGTTGTTTCTAAAAGCCCTACCACAAGTTTCAAGCACAATAAACAGGACCACCAGATGTGAGGTAATTCAACATGATAATTTTCCAAAAGAATTTATATGAAATATTTGGGAAATATAAACAGCAAGTCTAGTATTTTAGGAAAATTAAACTACATATTCATCTTCAAGGTGCACAACAGCTTATCACAAATTTATAACTTCACAATTTTTGCAACTAACAAGAACTTCAAACAAGTTATGACGGACTGAGATTTGTTTTCTTAAATCCCTTGTTTTGTACTGTTAGAGACAATGTATCTTTAATTATCACACACAGAGAGAAACTAGCTTCAAGTGCCGAATGAACTAGTCATAACATCACAACCTGCCAATGATTGTGTAATTGGGATCATTTCTAACGGAAACATTGTGTAACAATCAGGTTTCATCCTCAACATTCTGAAATTAAAATGAGTTCACTAAGACCAAATTCCACCTATATCTCTAATCTAAGAACTCGGCATCCGAACATCAATAACCGCCAATACCCCAGCTACCAGAAAATATCAAACACCAGTCACAACATCATTAAATTGCCGATAATTTCGTTATTTAAGTCTCACATCAGGGCAGTAAATATAACCAATAGGGTCAAAACTCATTGTGCAATTCAAATCTGGGTCGCTGGCAGCCGTATCTCCGGCCACTTCCAGCCTTACCAAGGCAAACCCAAACGTCAGCATAGACTACCAAATCCTCCTCTGGGCAGAATAGATGCATGTAGCATGCTCTCACGAGTGCCACGTTTCACTAAGATGTAAAGCTTCCAAATGATTTGTGTTCTTAAGTTTAGGTCTTCTAGTAGAAAGACAATAATTATCATGTAACCAGGCAGGCCACTCTTAGTAAGTCAGTAGTTACTCTAACCGTCCAAGACCCAAACTTCATCAATCATATGAGACATCTTTTTCAACATGCAATGCCAGATTTGGTTTAAACCTGAACAATCTCCTCGGACATGGAAACGCAACGGGGCAGATTATGATCTCTAGGCAGAATCCTAATCTGGGTCTTGGTCTCAATCCTCATTTGCTCAATAATCTTGCCTCCTTTCCCCAACAAACACCCCACATGCATTCTCGACACCACCAGCCTCGTCGCCACCTTCTTCCCTCCCACACCAACCATTCCGTAGCCATCATCGCCGCCGCTAGAGCCGAACTCGTCGCTGCTCTCGAGGATCCTATCGTGGATGAGGAGTAGGGCTTCCTGGGCAGGAGAGAAGGAGGGCATTCGGCCCTCGGGGTCCCGGCGGCGCGTGTCAGAGATCTCGATGATCCGCTCTTCGTCGCCAGCGATAAGCTCATGGACGTTGATCCACGCGCCCGTGTGTTGCCGGATCGACTTGATGATGCTCCCGGACTTGCCGATCACCCCACCAGCCTTCATGTCGAGGCAGAGGATGCGGTACGTGGTCGTCACAGTCATAGAGGGATCGGGCTGGGGCTTAGATGCCCGACCCGAACCCCCTCGGTGACGGTGGTGGGCAGGAGGAGGAGGAGGAGTGGCCGGGTAGTGGTTGTTGTAGCGAGGCCTCGTCCTACCCACCGTCTCCGAATCATAGTCCTGGTGGTCATAGTAGTAGTTCCTCTTAGATCTTGACCTATCCATCTCCCAACAAACAAAACAAACGAACAAAATAAACAAATAGCTAGGGTTTCCAAAACCGACAGTCCTCTGAGAGTCCTCTACTAGCCACACATTTGACACTGAAGAAAATCCGGATATATAATTTTATCGTTACGAGTCCCAGAGTAGAGAACTGTGGTCAGTTCTGGAATCTCGGTTTTCAGTCCTCGCAATCTCCGTTTACTAGTCGTTGTATCTTCTTTTTCCTGCTTGTTTCTCGGGAAAGTGTGCCAAATTATTCAAAGTTTGAAACATCCAGCAAGAGAAGATGGAATCCGAGAGAGAGAACTGCAGAGATGGTATTGTGTATAGATTTTGATTACGTAATTTGAGCTGCGAGATTGGTGTCGAAGCAGTTTAACGGGGGGAAGGAGAGAGTGTTATGCGAAAAGTGAGAACTTTACTTTACTGTTCCCTGCGTGATGCAACCACAACCTTTTTGTCCTTATGTTTCGTATTTATACAGACTCTCGTGGCTCAAACTTACAAAGCTATCCAGCCAATTACAGAAGGGCAATGAAACGGCGTCGTTCCCTTGCCGTGGAACCGGAGGGATGCCTTGCCTCGCCATTGGTGCTCCAAGTTTTTGACTTTCCAGGACTGTGAAGCCGTGTAGTGTACGTCTCTTCTTTTTACATATAAGATTCTGTAACCTTCTTACTTTTTTCTTGATCGGCGTGCTGCCACGTCAGCATTCAAAGCGGTTAAAAACTTTTACATATAGAGAGGCTTTTGTGGATTCTTTTATTGGCAGAAAATCTAAGAATAATAATCTTATGAAATTATATTTAATTTAAAAGTTTGGTGACAGAAGACAGAATGTACTTTAATTTATATGTTAATTATTTGGGTCTTTGGTTCTTTTTTATTATTTATTTATTAGCTTTTTGCTTTAAAAAGATACGAATTAGTTCATTAACTTTGTTTTAAAATTAAATTAGTTTTTCTATTTTTAATTAAAAATTTTACTCTGGAATCGTACGTAGAGTTGAGCACCGATAATGTTAGAGTCTAAGTCAATGTTTTGAATTTTGTATCGTACCGATCGATATTTTTCGTACTAAAATAGTGACTAGTATAGAAAATATATCTATTTCATACCGGGTCAAATACTGGCCGTACCGGTGCATTTCGATCAATACCATCCAAAATTAGTAAATTTTTATAATTAATGTAAAAAATTTTATTTTTCCATAATTTTCACTCTAATTCTCACATCTGAAGATTATTTTCTTAAGTTAGAAGTATTATTTAATTTTATAAATATGTGTTTTAACTTTTTAAGATTTACATTAATATTATTTTGAAATCTAATTTATACATATATAATTAATTTATTATATGTAGACTATCTTGAAACCGTATCGGTACTGAATATTTCGTTCTAATACCTTAACCGAAATAGCTACTGAAATGGTATTCAAAACATTGGTCTGAGTGCCCTACCTCCGACTCTGACTTCAACTTTGTTGCAGGTCGAATCCAACTCCAATCCGACTCCAATTTTCATAGCCTTGTATAGTCTCAAATCCGACTTTGAAGTTAGAGCAGAGTCGGATTTGAGATTTTTTTATTAGACTTTTTTTCTTAGTCCATCTGAAATTTCAATTTGACAATTTTGGTATCTCACTAATCAAATTGAGCTTCCAGATTTCAATTTTTTTTTAAAAATATTTTTTCAAATTTCAATTTTATTAAAACATGACCAAAATTGAAAAAATAAATCATTGTACAAATTAATATTATTATATATTAGTATTATACGTTATTATATATTAATGTTTATACATTAGAATTACATATTATTATACATTACTAGTACATGTTATTATACTTTAGGTATTATACATTAGTATTACATTAGTCATTATATAATTAGAGTTATATGTTATTATATATTAGTGTTTATACATTAATTGTTATTATACATTAGTGTTACATGGTAGTAATAGTTAATAGTATAGTGTTTACATTTACTAAACTATTATTAGTCAATTTAGTCTATTTATATTATATATAAATATATTATTTTATAATAATTTACTTATACTAGTATATTATTGAATTTAACTAACTATATAAGTTATAATTATATAATATATATGACTAATATATAAAAAAATACATATATTTTTATAAAATATGTACAATATTGAAATCAGAGTCAAACAATCAGAGTTAGAGTCAAATCGAAGTTGGAGTTGGTAATTGCTGCTTTCGACTCCGACTCCGACTTCGAATTTTTTGGTGAAAAAAACTCTGACTCTAATTCCGACTTATCGGAGCCGGTGCAGAGTCGGAGTCAGATTTTTGGATTTTTGCTCAACCCTAATGTAAGATTAACTAAATTGATTTCTCAACATAAATTAATTATTTGAGAGTTAAAAATACCACGTTAACAACAATAAATGTTCAAACATAATTACTAATAGAGTGGTCACTGCCTAGAAGGCTACCTGTCGAGGGTTGCCTTTTTTAATTTTAATTTTTAAAATTTTGTTTGATTTTTAATCTTTAGACATTTAGGTTTTGTTTAATTATACAAATAAGATGAGATGAGAACATTAGTGAGATGGTTTATGAATAGTAGTAAAATTATTTGAGTTCTCATGCATCCACACTCAACTTAGCATAATGAAGTCTTAATGCCTCTAGCATCCACACGCATTCTCAAATCTAGATCTTACTCACCCCCACTTCAATACCATCGACACTTGGCCCCCATGCATGCATCACAATGATGCACAATGAGTTTGAGCCACCAGCAACTTAGGTCAGTTGATAACCTCTGTAACAGCCCGCTAAAATTTAGTCTTATCTCTTCACCATTCTCTTTCTTTTTCGCACATGTTAGACAGCACGACAATCAGTTTTAGATTCTTTCCCGACAGCAATCACTATCTCTCTCGTCTCTAACCTCACCCGAAATCACATGCATAATTATCTTTTTCCGTAAATCACGTTACTTTGTTCTTCACCGACAACTGTAAAATCATGAACAAATTTATCCTAAGCGTTGTACCTCGATGGCGTATTCCGGATCTTATCCACCGAATTTCAAAGTATTAGATAAGCTTATTTTTAAAATAGCACAATTATAATAATTTAATGAGCTCTGAAAATATTATAATTGTGGATAATTACTTAGATTAAATATTTTAGTTGTTTTAAGATATTAAGAGGTTTATTTTTACGTTGAAAACTTTTATTTAAATTAAATGGTTTTATCCTCTTTGAGTGATTAAAGATACTTTATCATTTTAATAATGATGAAGAAATATTATTTTATAAACCTTAGTTTATAAAATAATAATCTATCTTAATTCCTCTCAGTGTTTATTCAAGTGTTTTATGCACTTTGATTAATTAATGATACTTTATCATTTTATACAATGATGAAGAAAATATTATTTTATAAACCTTAGTTTATAAAATAATATTCTATATTAATTTCTCTCAGTGTTGTAATTAAGTATTTTATTAATTTAAATGATTTTATCATCTTCGATTAATTAACGGTACTTTATCATTTTAAATAATGATGAGGAAATATTATTTTATAAATTTTAGTTTATAAAATAATATTCTACCTTAATTCATCGTA